>JANAVB010029981.1:0-100434 GCA_029216955.1 Iris pallida
GCTTTATATGCACATGATTTCTAGCCAATTTCCCAAAAAATATAAGAATATATTAGCAAGTTATTATATTTCCAAAAATATAAAATATGCCATTAATATCAATAAATTGATATATATAAAATAACAATTAGTTAGAGAAACATTTATTGACCATTTAAAATAAGGTACGAAATATACACTCAAAATTATATCAACATGGACGTATTTTGTCACACTGAATCACTACATGGGCTTGTGCTTGGTTTGGGTCCAGTCCGGGCTAGTTTGGTACTACAGGATTTTCTAAAAGTCAGAAACTTAATAATAATTAATTAACTCATTTATAGGGGTCAAGTAAATACTTGGCCTGGTTTTTCTAGTTAGGACACTGCCATGGCTGGCCTTCCCTACCATAGCTAAAAACACTAATCAAGACAACAACTACACTATCGTGCCATGATTCCTAGTCACCTTGTACTCCAAATCTCAACCATGACTAAGGCCATCTATCGTAATAACTATTTAATTAAAATATTTATAAAAAATCCAAAAATTCACCTTTTAATTCTAATAAAAATATTTTTAAGATTTCGGAAAGAGGGGTTACAAAGTGGCGCTCCCTTTACTTTCTTTTTTGTGTCCTTTCCTTAGGAGACAAGGGGGCTCATATATAAAGTGGAACGAGACTCTCTTCTTCTTCTTTTCGATGTGGGACTAAAAGCAATATACTTTTGTTATGCTTCTACAAGATCCCCTTCAAAAATTTTAAAACTTGGACAAGTTTAAAATACTTTGAACAAGAAGCATGGACAATAGAGCTGTTTAGGCGCATAACTTCCTACCAAAGGTAATATGGATGTGATAGGTTTGGGTACTTCCGCTAGAGAATTTATGTGGATTTATCATTGTGGACACACAAAAAGAAGAAGAAAAAATACTATTTTTTTTATTGGCACAAGGTACCACAAATCGAGTACGCATGAGAGATTTGCGCTGAGGATCCCCGAGTACAAAAAGAATTCTGGGGAATGGAAGGATGGAGATCAAGCGGCAGGTTGCTTCTTTACTCCGTTGACACTCCGATTACAAAAGTGGGAGAAAACCTAAGAAAATGCTAACTCTCGGCTCATCGACAAGAAGTGCAGCAATTTGACTCTTGAAAATGCTCTCCGTTCTGTGTTGTGATAGGTTGGGTACTTTTTTATAGTCGTTCTTGTGCTGGAATGATGTTATGCACCCACATAAGGAAACATACTGGTTTTCATGTGGGTGCATGGTCCTACATTGGGAGCATAGGGTGTAGGCACATGACTGCGTGATCGTGGGTTGATCGTGGTGTTGACGTGGCCGCATGCTTCGGTGCACGACTGCTCGTGGAGACTGACGTGGCTGTATGCTTCGGTGTACGATTGATCATGGATTTGACCGAGTAGGAGGCTGTTTTGGCTTGGGCGCATAGCCTGAAATAGGGCTATGCGCCCCTTCTGGAGAAGCCTAGAGTGGGCGCATGGGAGCATAGCTACTCTAATGACTTGGGTGCATATGACCTCACTGGTGGCTTGGGCGCATATGACTTCACTAGTGACTTGGGCGCATATGACTTCACTGGTGACTTGGGCGCATATGTCTTCCCTGGCTTGGGCGCATGGTTGTCAAGTCTGCTAAAATTTTCATGCTTCTACAAGACCCCCTTCAAAGTTTTCGATACTTGAACGAGTTCAAAATACTTTGAAAGAAGCATGGACCATCTTCTCGTGACGCAGTGGGCGCATAGCGTAGCTCTCCCTTTGGGCACATAGAGTTTGGCCAGTCTGTCGGATAGATGGCTGTTGAGATCTTTCTCAAAAATTTGAACTGACAGATTCATCGGGGTAGAATTTGAAGAGGTCCATCCTTCATGCATTGTCAATGTCAGCACGTAGCAGTCGCATAATGTGCAAGAGACTGGGTCTTCACATGGGCGCATAAGTCGTAGCGGGCACATAGTATGCTGTGGGCGCATAGGAGTAGTGGGCGCATAGTGGCCCATGCCTATAAATAGGCTTTGAAGAGATAGAAAATTCGTTATTCTCTTTTCTCTTAGAACTTTCAAAAGACTATTCATCTCCTCTCTATACGAACCATGTCTTCCAAGGCCGCCAAGAGATCTGCGAAGGGCAAGGGAGCTGCACCGAGTGGATCTCCTCCTACGACAGCGTCCTCGCCAGTCCAAGACCCAATCCTGGGTGAGGCTATGCCTAAAAACAAAGCCTTGAGCATTAATTTGAGATGATCCGACCTTTTCTCTGCCTGGGCGCATGCGCCCAAGACAATATGCTTCTGTGAGCATTCATATGCGCCCACAGAAGCATGCGCCAACACTGTGGTGTGTTATGCGCCCACATGTTGCTATACGTTATGCGCCCACATGCTGCTGTATGTTATGCGCCCACATGTTGCTGCATGTTATGCGCCCACATGCTGTTGTATGTTACGCGCCCATATGCTGCTTTGGGCGCATAACCCTTTGGGCGCATAAGATCTCCAGCACTAAGTTTTTTTCTGCAGATTCTGAGTCTGACTTTCTCTTCTGTCCTTGCAGTTAACATGTTTATCCCGAAACTTAATGGAATCTCTTTCGGCTCTGCTTGTCAAGTCTTCGGCACCAGTCTCATAACCAACATGATCAGCAAGGTTCAAGCCAAGATCAGTCATTACCAGCCTACTGAACGGATACTCGCCATACTTGAACATGATAAGACCTTCTTAAAGGAGATGATTAACGATGAGAAGTTATTACTTGGAGGGCCACATCGTTTCAAGAAGCCGTACTTTCTGTTCGGCGACAGTGTGGGGTTCGAAGATGGCGAGACGATATGCTTGAGAAACCCACTGGTGGTCAGTCCGAACAATCAGAGGATATGGCTACCATCGATGGAGCGTCAGTATCCTTTGTCTGCTTTTACTGTCTTAGCCGTGCGGCGACAGATGAAGTGGGAGCTAACTCCTGAGCTCCCTGGGGTCATCTCCGGAAGAATACAGTCGACTCAGGAGATCGAAAGAATAACACTTTCAAGTGTGTCCGGGGCTCTACATCTTACTCTACGAGGGGGCTGCAACCTGGTGCCATAATAAACGACATCCCGACTGACCTCTACCCTTATGCCGTTGACACGCTTTGTAATCTGATGATGTCAGGGGACGTGTCGTATCCCGTAGGAAAGATACGGATGGAAGGCTGGAGGTATCCAGCTTCAATCTAGAGCAACCTCACTGGCTGGGTGCTTTCTACGTATGAAGCCACCTTGAAGACTATTAGCCTTTTTTTATGATATTAGGGCCACCCAATATGGCGTAAGGGTCAACTGGCCAATGTTTGTCTCTTTGGCGGAGTTATATAACCTTCACACTTGTACTTTCTTTACTCCGGGCGGGGAGATGGGATTGGCTCTCCACGAGATGCAGGAAGTGTCGAAGCTTCCCTGGGGTACGGAGCCGTACGAAGAGTACATACCTTGTGATGAGGAGCTCCGAGATCTGGAGAATGAGAACTCTGAGATGATTGATGTATACAAGGAGTTACTCTGCCACCTCCTCATCTGTCATAGGATTAACAAGAAGGGGAGGACCGAGGGGGCCAATCCTCACACAAGAGCTTGGACGAGCTACATCTTCGTTCAAGGAGAAGGAGAGGATCTGGCCTCCTTTTTGATTTTAAAACCTATGACCAAGTCCAAAATAGAAGTTCGGATGGCAGATTATGATACGACGGATACTGAGGACAGTGATGATCCTGAGAGGAAGTCCCCGATCGGCCACTACTTCCATCAAGATGAATATCCGTTGTCAGAGAAAGCTGTACTGGTAGCTTTCTTGATGATCTGGCTTCGTGACTGCATAGTCCCTGGGGATTCAGGGGCTATTGAGAGGATGAGCCGGAGCATAATACTTCCGGCTATGAAGCTGGCGTTCAGATACCATCTTGCCTTGCTTCCCGCGATGGTCTGTGCCACTGGACGGGGTCTACGGAACTTTGTTAAAATGCGATGACTCCTGACGACAGAGCCAACTTTGCCCGGACTGAACTTCCATATCATTTCTTGATGGGGTGGCTGCTACTGCATTGTCCTACCCTGATGAACGCTGGGCCAGTGGCAAACTCTTTAGCGGGAGACGCCTTTATTCGTAGATTCCGTAATACGGATTGGGCTATCACTGGTGTACCCGCTTACAGAAATGCTTTAAGCTTCTTGCTGCACTATGAGTTCTTCAGGGTATCCCCTCCGTCCGACAGCGGTAGTGCGGGAGAAATCTTTGTGGATGAGGGAGTTCATGCCACTAGTTTGACTACTAGAACGTTTCACTGGCTTCAGTCTATTAGACCGTCGCATCTGGTGCTCCGAAATAGGAACCATCCCTATTGGAGCCATACCTGCCAAGTCGTTTCACGCGACAGTTTGGCTACAGCCAGCTCCTTTTGGGAAATACTAGCCAGCATTTGGAGTCAATAGGCATCTTAACTGACGGGACGCGTGCCTGGATTACAATGCCGGATGCACGGGGGCCACCTTCACTCTGCCCTTGGATAAGCCTGAGACCCACCTGTGCTACGCTGCTGCCAAATTTTATGTTCAGATCAATACTTTTCATCCCCGGTAGAGCTTGATATTGGGGACTCGGTTTGGCCCCCTTTCTGTGACACGTGCTCAAAAGGTGTCGAAGGGCCGTAAGAAGGAGAGTGTTGCTCCAACCGTGAAACCAGCCGTAGTACCGCGGCCGAAAGCTGTCCTTAGGGAGCCATTAGTGCCTCCAAAGAAGGACACGAAAGATGATGATTCTGCTCCTCTCAATCCTCCTCAGAAGAGGAAAGCTTCAACTGAATTGGCCCAGGAGCCAATTTTAAAGCAGAAGAAGAAGACTATCGCCCTAAGAAGAGCCAAGGAAGTGGGTGCTGGCTCACCTCCCTTGAGAAGGTCTTTCCGGCAAACTGGAAGAAGTGGAACGGCATCGCGGGCCGTTACTGTTCGGGAGGTAGATCCCTTTAGCCTCCATAGCCGTTCTGGTCAAACCTTTAAAGGCTTTCTCACCCTTGCATTTGTCCTTTGCACAGGACCCTGAAGTTGTAGCTGAGGCAGGTGCCTCCTCGTCTGAGAAAGTAGACGTGACAATAACGTTCCCTCCTTATCTTCGACCGACAGACGACGTTCAGCCATCCCCAGTCAAGGAGACTGAATCAAAGGATGATCAGGGCGAATGCCTAGATTATGGTGGCGACCAGAGAGCCAGTCCTTCTTTCGATATCTCCTTGGGGGCGATGTCTGAAATCGGGGCCATACTGAAAGAGTTGGACGAGAATCAAGTCCAATCGGCTCATCCTCCTGCGGGTATGTTATTTTTGCACCTCTCTTCGGACGAGATTTTTTGACTTTGATTTTACGTGCTCCTCGTGAGGCTGACCACGATTGTATGTTCCCTTGTAGACAAGGAGAAAGAATCGCTCATAAAGATAACCCCATGCGTTAAGGGAGAAATAGAGGTTACCCGGCTCCTCCAAATATTTGCTGGTACGGAGGGATCCGTTGGTGAGCCGGCATCGGCTGCAGAATAAGAGGTTGAACAGCATACTGAGGGGGCTATTGCTGAATCTGCTCCCGGTCCTGCTGGGACTGTAAAAGATACCCGGTCTGATGTCATTCGAGGCCTTGATATTGTTCTTCTTGAATAGCCTGGGCCTGCTCTCAGTTTTCCAGAAGCCAAGACCAATGACTTAGCCCAAGTTGGCACTGAGCATGCTGAAGGTACAAAATTACAACTCTTTCGTACTCCCTTTTTTTTGTTACTGATGCATATATTATTTTTTGCCAGGTTCAACTTCTTGTCAGGCATCTCTTCTTGGAGCGGAAGAGCCTCATCAAGCATCCTCCCCGATGACTTCTACTGAAGACGACGAGATGGCCCAGGAAGTCGTTAAAGCTTTCTATTCTATGCTGAAAGTAAAGCTTCCTGGAGTTCTGAATCGGAACGTCGCCTTTGGCCCTATGAGGCTGTTGCTGAATGCCAAGTGGCGGCCCTTGAGAGCATCGCCAGCTATGAAGAGCGGGCTAATGCTCTAAGGAAGGTTCTAAATGATCTGGAGGGTCAGGTGGCCAGATTTTGGGACGTCAAACAATGGAGCCCGATGTCGCTGTTCTGTGCAGAATATGAGGCTTTGGTTGCGGCTCTAGCGGAGGAGGAGGCTACTTTCCAGGTAAGGAAGGATGCCCTTGCTCAAGAAATTCGTGAGTTGGCTGACCAGTATGAGTAGTTCAATGCTACGAGTGAGGCATGTGCTGCTTCGAAGAATAAGATGGCTGCGAAGATTACTGAAAAATATAATCATATTGCACAAATCCAAAGTGAGATCGCTCAACTGGAGGCCAGCTTGAGGATAGCGACGTTTGAATAAGAGGACTATTTGGCTCAGGCTGCTATGACTGCCACAACTTCCAACCATTTAAAAGAACAGCTGGTAAAGTTGGAGGGAGGGCACATGAACCTGATCCCCTTCCAGGATGAAGCCGTTCGTCAAGAAGAGGTGCGCCGTCGAGCTACCACAAAGTCCAAAGCCGAAATTGCGGCTCTGAGGGATAATATTAATCGACTGTGTATCCCTTAGATTTTTTGTTTGTAACTGTTTCTTTTAGCCGTCAAGGCTCATGTATCATTTTTTTTCCCGTCTCTTGATAGACGTTTAAATAAGGAATAAAGAATCTTTTGGCTTTCAAAATTCATGAATGTGGTTTTGTAAAATATCGAAACTAGAGGTAATATGGACGTAGTAAGGATATTTCTGGTGGAGAATTTGATGTGGACTCATTATCAGTTTTCTATTTAGGTTTTTTGAATATAGATAATAAGTTGAACGAAGTTGCTACTAGAGGTAATATGGACGTAATAGCAGAGGATGTTCTATAGCTGACCAGAGGTAATATGGACGTGAAAAGTTATATAACATTAGGTAGGAGTGGATAATTCAGAGGTAATATAGACGTGATTATTCTTGAAATGCTTTGCTCAAAGGTTATATGGACGTGGCAAAACGTTTCTTAATCATTCCACTGGAAAAATAATTATCGGAAAATAATTCATAGGTAATAGGGACGTGACTTGTTTTCGTCAAATCGAGTTTGGAAAGAGTCAAAAATGGAAATGATTTCACTGGGAAAATATTTTAGAGGACCTATTATCCAAGGCGTATTCAAGACTCTTGAAATACGGATAATAGTTAGATAATTTTTTGAATCACATAAACATCGTACTGTACATTTACATGACTGAACATATGTGAACATTGTTTACAAAAGATTACACATAATATTTCTTCAGGAACTTGCCGTTGATAGGCATCATGAGCAAGTCACCATCAGGCTTGGTTAGTCGGTACGTACCGTTAGAATACACTGATTCTATAACGAAAGGACCTTCCCATTTAGGCTAGAATTTTCTTTTTGTTTTGTGCGTCAGGACCATTGGTCTTCTCACTTCTAAGACTAGATCACCAACTTTCCTTCACCTTTTTATTGAAGGCTCTGGAAAGGCGTGCTTGATATAGCTCAATACGCTGTAGAGCTAACAAGCATTTTTCGTCTAGCGCTTTGAGCTCCTGTAGTCGCAGACGGTATCTTTATTCGGTAGTCAACTCACTGGATAAGGCTACTCGAAGAGAAGGAATCTAGATTTCTAGGGAAAGAACTACTTCGCTTCCGTAAACCAAAGAGAATGGCGTACTGCATGTTGGAGTCCGGACCGTTGTACGATAGGCCCATAGACATTCGCCGAGCTTCTCATTCCAATCGTGCTTATTTGAAGACATGAACTTCTTGACAAGTTTAATGATGGTTTTATTGAAGGCTTCTGCTAGCCCATTAGACACTGGATTGCAGGCAGTAGAGGCTATATTTTGGATTCGATTCCTATCACAGAACCAATAGAATGCGTGGCTTGCGAATTATGGACCATTATCATGGATTATTTTGTAAGGTAGGCCGAAGCGGTAGATAACGTGATGTTTGATGAAACTGATCACGTTCGACGCCTTCACTTCGGTGAGCGGTATAGCTTCCGCCTATTTGGAGAAGTAATCGGTTACGGCTAGGATGAACCGATGTCCTTTGGAAGATGGCGGGCTGACTGGACCTATGACGTCCATATCCCAGGCTTCAAAAGGCCAAGATGCTACCGTCGGGTGTAGAAACTCCGAAGGTTGATGAATGAAGTCGGCATGGAACTGACAAGCCCTACACTTCTTTGCATATTCAATAGCATCTGCTATCATTGTGGTCCTATAATAACCCATTCGTCTGAGGTAATCTTCTAATTTGGGGCCTGGTTGATGTACACCACAAATCCCGTCGTGAGCCTCCCGGAGTGCATGTTTGGCTTCTGTGTCTAATAAATATCGTAACAGTAGCCCATCGTAAGAGCATCGGTATAGCATCTTAGTAGCTGTGTCGTAGTAAAATCTGAGGGATTGTATTTGGATAGACACTGCTTCCTTTGGGTCGGGAGGATTCTATAGATGGCGTAGTCTATGAAAGAAAATCTCCAGTCTTTAACGTCGACGTTTGTTTCCGTTGTGTAATTGTGATGAATATGCAAGACATCTTTTACACAGAATAGTTCTCGACCAGACACTGTGATCGACTGCTGAGTATTGGTAGGGACGGTCAAGGAAGCAGCGAGATCGGCTAAAGCATCTGCTTCTATATTCTGTAGTCGAGGCACGTGCTTAATGAAGAATCCAGCAAAAGTAGACGCCAACTCGATTGTCGCTTTGTGATAGGGGATGAGATCCTCGTGACGAACTACATAGTCCCCTCGGACCTGACTGACTATTAGCTTAGAATCGTCGTAAGCTTCTAGATAGTCAACTCCCAGTTGTTTTGCTAGTTGCAGGCCGATCAATAGGGCATTATATTCAGCCACGTTATTGGTGCCGGGTTCCACGAGAGAATATGCACGATGTATAACCAGATGGTCGGTTGACACGAGCATGACGCCTACCGGCCACGATATTTCCTTTAGGTCCTGTTCTTGATGCACCGTCAAAGAACATTCGCCAAATGGAGATTTCTTCTGTTGCGGTGTTAGACTCCACTACTTCATCGATGAGCTTCTAGGAAATCAGCTAACGCTTATGTAAAACCCCTAATTTTTATTATTTTTTATTATTATTTAAAAAGACTCAAAAATGAATTTATGCAATTTATAATTTTTATTAGTAGAAATGACCTTAGCCATTATTGAGTTTTGGAGCACTAGAGGACAATGACTTTTAGCACGGAAGTTGTAGCAGTGTGCCTTGACTAGTATATTAACCATGCCAGGGGAAGCCTAGCCATGGTGATGTCCAAACTAGGAAAACCAGGCTAAGTTGTGAATTGACTTATTTAAAATATTTTATTTAGATATTAATTTATATATGGATTTTTCGATGACCCGGGTTGTCCAAACCAGTCCGAACTAGGCCCGAACCAAATTTAAGCCCATGTAGGCATGCAGTGGTAGGCCTATTTTATATGTGTGCAAACTTTTCTTTAATTATTAATATATATTTTCTAAATATGTAATTAATTGTACAAAATTGGTATTTTATTATTAAATAATAATTTATAATATTTGTGCAATTTTTTTGGACCCGCATAAGGGTGTGTGGCATAAGTTCACCCAAGAACCACCAATTGATTATTTTATTATTTGTTATTAATTAATAATATTTTTTTGAGATTAAATAAACACATTTATTAATATTGGATAATATTATTTATTGTTGTTCCTTTATGGTATATATATATATATATATATATATATATATATATATATATATATATATATATATATATATATATATATATATATTTTATTTGTTATATAATATATATATTATATAACAAATAAAATATATATATATATATATATATATATATATATATATATATATATATATATATATATATATATATATATATATATATATATTATATATATATATATATATATATATATATATTTTATATATATATATGTATATGTGTGTGTGTGTGTGTGTGTGTGTGTGTGTGTATTTAATCTTACCTATTTTTATTGTTGTTCCTTAATCTTATATATATATATATATATATATATATATATATATATATATATATATATATATATATATATATATATATATAATATATATATATATATATATATTATATATATATATAAAATGCGGAAGCAGATAACAGAAGAGAAGGCAGAATGAAATCTTTTATTCAGCACACAGTAGTAGTACAAGCTTGCAGAAATGAAAGAAAATGAAAAACTGAACGGAAAAATACGCAATCTCGAAAAGAGGACGCAGCCCCTTATTTATACATAACTCATTGATGTAATGAGTCCGCCATCTGTCGGTCACCAGGCCATCTGTCGGTACCAAAGCTGATCTTTTGGTGGGAAAGTGTCGGTTGACTTTACTTTAAGAAAAGTAAAGGAATCTTTACTTTACGTTACATCACCAATTCGACTTTACTTTATATAAAGTAAAGGAATCTTCCAAAAGTTTTGTCGGTCATAAAATCATGGACGATTCGTGGACGGACCAAAATAATTTGGAACTATTCTCCTTGGAACTATTCTCCTCCATCTTTTACCTTCCCCTTCTTATCTTCAGCATTTGAGGATGATGACTCAGTACATAATAGAGTCAAAGCCTTTTGGTACATGGTATCAAAATCTTCATTATCATCAGGATTCTGAGAATCCTCCATCGAAATATCAGGCTGAACTGGAACTGTATCTTCCATATTAAAATCAGCAATAAATTAGGCTTGAAAGTATTGGAAGCATCTTTTCTTTAACTCTTCTTCAGGAATATAGGGGTTCTTTCTAATCAAAGAAGCCTTTAATTTCTTGATTGGACTATTTTCCATAATATCTTGTTTTAACTGCTTCTCGATGAGTACCTCATTTACTTTGATATTAGCCTGAATTTCGGCTAGTTTTTCATTCTCATCTATTCGCCACCATTTTATATGGAATTTTCTGACTAATACTGGGATATTCAGGGCATTAATCTCTCCCTGGAGAGTCCATTTCATAATAAATGGAATGTCATTTTGTACGAAGAAGTGAAGGGTACTCTTCCCTTCAAAAAGATGCTCTTTTTGACAGGGAACCGAAGAATTTACCCATTGTGGAAAACTTGCCTTAATAGAAACGGGCAAAATATCAATGGTTGCCCCAAGTAGCAGCCACCAATTATAGAACCATGTAGGAATATCCAGACTGAGTATTTCTGGACAGATTTTTAGAAACCAAGTATGTTTTTTATTAGTGTTTTGATAATAAAAAACTTTATAAAAAGCATCAACATATTCCCAGTAGGTGTAAACTAAAGCCGGTTTATCTCGAACTGTACTGGTCATAAAGGAATTAGGGTTTAAGCCCCAGGATTGTGGAGTTATCACCCTTTTGATAATAGCTTTGCTGTAGATTATATCAGAAGTCGGATCATTAACCTTTCTGATAGTAGTGTTGAATTTCCACTGATTTAGAAGCTAATAAAATTCCCTCGTACATATTACGGGTTTTATGGAATCTTGGAAACATGCTAATATCCATGTAGCGAGCCATTAATTTCCACGGCTCAGAAAGAAGGGGCACTTCTTCACGACTAATTTGAATAATTTCTTCAGACTTAATTTTCTGAAGAAAAACGGGTTCCTTATCAACCACATCTTTGAAGGAGGGAGAAGACTGATTTTCTTTCCCTTTGGTAGAACCAGAATCGGGTCTGGACCCCTGAAAATGTTTCCTAGCAATGGGCCTAGGAACCCATGGTTGCTTACCCTTTCGACTTGACATCCTGCAAAAATTCACGGGTCAAAAAGTCAGGAAGAGAATTCTCATTTCCGCGTATATATTCAATATCAAAATCAAATATAGCTAATTCAGCCTGCCATCGTGCAAAGATTTGTTTGGATGTTAAATTTTTTACATCCTTTTTCAGGACTGTCTTAGACAATCAATTCTTAATAAGAATTTTTTATTAAGTAAATCATCTTGAAACTTATTAATATACAAGATGATAGAAAGAATTTCTTTCTTAATGGTAGAATAATTAATTTGAGTATCATTCCATTTACCGGAATGATACCTGACTAACACTGATTTGTTAGTACCTGGATTTAATTGCTTTAAAATACCACCATAACCAATATTACTAGCATCAGTATCAACTATTTTGAACCATTCAGAATTCGCTAGATGAAGACAGGGTAAATTTTTTACTTTCTGCTTAATAATTCTAATAGCATTAGTATGGTTAGGACTCCAAGGATCTGGATTTTTCTTTAATCTCTGATACAAAATCTTTGTATCCTTGGCTATATCTTTATAAAAGTCTGCTACATAATTAAGAGCGCCTAAAAACCTCTGCAGCTGCTTAATATCAATAATCTCATCTGGAAATTTAGAAGCAAATTCAATGCTTCTATCGACAGGGATTATAGTACTATTTAATATTATGTCCTAAAAATCTTATTTCAAGCTGAAATAAATTCATTTTAGGAGCAAAAATAACAAGTCCATTTTTAATAACTAGATGTTTGAAGATATTCAAATGTTTGAAGTGCTCTTCAATAGTATTAGAAAATATTAGTATGCCATCTATGTATGACAGAATGAAATTGGAGTGCTGAATAAATATTTCATTCATAATATTTTAAAATTCAGAAGGAGCATTTTTTAATCCAAAAGGCATAACATTCCATTCAAAATGACCAAAAGGAATAGTAAATGCGGTCTTATATTTATCTTTTTCATCTATTTGAATCTGCCAATAACCAGATTTTAAATCAAACTTAGAGTATATGTTTGCCCTAGCTATTCGATTAAGCAAGTCCTTCTTATTAGGAATAGGATATCTTATCCATTTTAAAACCTTGTTTAAGGGTTTATAATTAATAACCAAGCGAGGAACTCCCCTCTCCTTTTCTGCAGCATTATTAACATAAAATGCAGTGCAGCTCCATGAAGAATAAGACTTTCTTATAAGTCCTTTATCTAACAGATCCTGTATTTCCTTTTACATAACTCTAGATATTCAGAGTTCATCTGGCAAGGTCTGGCCTTAGTAGGAATATCGGTCTCTATAAAGTTCTCTTCATAGGGAAGAGACACAATATGCTTCTTTCTATCCCAAAAGGCATTCGGCATATTCCTACAAGTTTGAAGTTTAAAATCCTCTTCAACTTGTGAAATTTTTTGACGGATCTCCGACTTCTCTAATTGTTGAGAAATACCTAATATTTGTATTTCTTCTTTAAGAAAATTTATTTGATTTTCTTTCAAATAAACTTCCTTAATTTCATTTAAAATTTTGATCATCGGGTCAGTAATAAAATCAAACCTAATTTGTTTGTTTTTATAATCAGTAATGATTCCTTTCTTGCTTATCTCCCTTATAGGCATAAGTTTTTCTAAGAAAGGAGTTCCTAGAATAACATGTTGTGTTATTTCTAAAATGTAAAGGAATACACATATTATCCTTACAAATATTTACATCTGTAATTTTGTAAGGGGTAGTTAATGCTTTATTATTAGCAGCACTGAGGGTCTGAGTGGTTCGTTCACAAGTATTTTATTGGAAGAATACCTTCTTTAACACAATTCAGATCAGCACCACTATCAACAAGTACAATAAGATCTGTGATATAGTACTCATTATTGATAATCAAATTTATCTTTATAAACCATTTATGAGTAATGAACAGATCCATCTTATTTAAAAACGAATCTGGATCCTCCTCAAAGTTATTAGGTCTATTGGATAAATCTAATTCTTTACCCTTTGGGATATATTTGAAGTAGAAGCTAATCCTGCTAATCCTTCTAATTCATTTTTGGAGTTCCTGATTCCCTAAAACCGCTAATTTCGAGTTTTTTAAGCCTCTCTTGAGTAATCTCACCCTGTACTTGTAAGGACTTTATTTCCTTTTTAGAATTTTAATCTCCTGATTGATCACTAATTGTAACAGGTACATGATTTTTATTTTTATACCTATTGATAACCTCAGTCATGTTATAAGTATTTTCCTCATGTTGCTGAATAATATCTTCTTCATTCTTATCATAGTAAGAAGATCAAGAATCTTAGTATGAACAGTACTCGTAATATTATTATTTAAAAGAGACTCTAATATTTCTCTTTTATCACCTTTAGTCAGGGTGTGAATGGAAAGACCATTCATCTCTACTATAGATTTATAGTAGTCAGCATCTTCCTGTATTGAACAATTATTGCATTGACAATCGCTATCACAAATGTCTTCATCTGAAGATGACTCAATGTCAGATGATCTAGACTCCTTTTCAGAACCAGAATTGATCATAATCTTTAAAAGAGTCTTTCGTAATCCTTCATCTTGAATTTCTTCTATTTTCTTTTTCACATAGCATTTGCTAGCATAGTGGCCTAATTTACCACATCTAAAACACTTGATCGTTTTATTAGATCTCTCGGAGGATTCTTTCTCCTATGAGAAGGATGATCTTTATCTTGATAAGGAATATTTCTTTTATTTTTCTATAATTATTTTTCTTTTTATAACTTCTATCTAAGTTTTTAGAAATCATCTTATCATTGGAGGCTTATGAGTATCAATAGCAAACTGACTACAAAATTCTCCTAACTGATGACGCTCAGTTAATCTCTGAGATTTTAACTGATTCCTTAATTTAAGATCGTTTCATAAAGCTAATCCTTCTTGTATGTAAATACTTACTAAGTATCCGTAAGTAAATTTATCATAAGGCACAACTCCTGCGTGCTTATTACGTATTCCTTGTTTGACTCTTTCGGCGAACAAATTTGGCAATCCATCAATAAATTTGGATTTCCAATGAGCACTGTTAGCATCGCCTAATTGCATAACCCTACTCAAGAAAGTATCTTTATACCATCTAAAGTGAGTCAAAGTCGGGCATCTGAGATTTTGTAAGAGAGTTCTTATCTTTTCTCTCATCAGAAATGCTACCTAGTAAAATGTTCTAATATAGTACAAATTAGAGTATAAACGGTATCAGCAGAACCAACATTATTCTCAGTTTTAACAGCAGTATAAATTATTTCCTTTTGGGTTGCTGAAATACAATGATCCCACCAACCTTTAAGGATGCCAGTAAAACCGCATGTTATGAATTTAGCAATACTAGAATCCGTATTACCACCAGTTCTTGCTATTGTGGCATACATAATCATCCTATGTAAAGTATCATGAATCTGTTTATCAGATTGACCGTCTATGTTCCATTCATAGATAGTACCTCCTTGATAATTATTTTGAATGATGTCGTCATTCTCTTCGAATAACACATCCATAGGTGTGGGTCGTTTATAATAATATTTAGACAATCTAGGCTTAACATAGTTCATCTTATTTATCATTCCTGATGAAGAAGCCGGAATATCAGAGGATTGAAACGATCTTTGTATCGCGTCAATACTGATTGGACTTATCCTGATCTATATCCTAGATCATCAGAGGACCTCAGTAACATTACCATCTACTGAATTCTCAGCATCAAGCATATGAAGAGACATACCCTTAACCTTTTCTATCAAATCTTTGATAGAGATGTCAGGATTCAGTTTATAATCCTGTATTTCAACCGGGGGTTGAATCGGAACATTCTCAGTCTGTCTTATTTCAGACTTTGAAATTTGAGGTATTTCAATATTGATTGCCCTTAATTTATCAACAACCAGATCAAGCGCAGTTTCAACTCTTGTCAATTGTTGCCCAATAACCTGAATATAGTTATTGGTATAATTATTTTGTTTTATTATATTCTGCATCTCTTTTATAGTTTCTTCTTTACTTTCAATAGTTTTCAAAAAAGAGACAGCTTCTATTTGGTCAAGCATGTGCTGAGCACGAATAATGATTGGATCACATGGAGGATATAAGGAGCGATGCTTTATTCCCTTATTAGTGGTCCAATTAATATTATTATCTTCTAACACATTAATCTGTATCAACTCATCTTTGATATAATTTTCTATGAACCATTCGGCAAACCAAACCGTTTTTCCTATAGAACTCATGTGAGCATAATAATTATCACGATATTGATATCTTTCTTCTTTAGTATACTTCTTTTCAAACCATTGTCTAAAAACTATATTATTTTGTATTCAGTATTAAGGATTTTACGGATTTCTGGATAGGTCGTGTAGTCCATAAAATAAACTAATATCACATTTCCGACTCAGTCGGAGAGTCTAATTTAGACTTTGCTGGCTCATACACAGCATGGGGTATGTTCTTATTTAGAGTTATTCCAGTGACTTCAGAACCTTCCCTATTCTCATAATAGGAGGTTGAAGGTTTGCTAGAGACAGAAGGTCTACTAGTGCTGGTAGAATTGCGAGGATTATCAAGACTAAAATTAGGACTAATAATTTTATTTTTGTATTGAGGTGTGAATCTAACTTCGATACCACCATCATCACTCTGATCTGATCAATTTTTGTATCTAAAGTGGCTTTAGGTGGTATAGCCAAGTTCAAAGTCCATTCATTTGGGAAGACGATTTCGTCCCATTTTATTATTTTATTTAAGGCTATCTTTGATGTCATCAGATTGGTTTCTATCAAAGTAGTCTTTCCAGGCTTTGTTAAATGCTTTGCTTTAGGAGCTAACGTATTTAACACCTTATAATGAATCCTATAGATAATTGCTATAGTTTCTGATCCAGGCAGAAAATTGTAACCAAACGTCTTCATATTTAAAGTTACAGATTCTAATATATTGGGGTCTGTGATTGACAGACTCAAATTAGGGTAAACATTGAAATATACTGGTCCATGACATAGACTAGTCTGCATCACACCCATAAGTGATTTATGATAATCTAAACATCGAGCATCTCTCAATGATGTCATTAATGAAGCGTTCAATCCTTGAAGAGTTAAAGGTTTTAAGGCTATCTGAATTAAACCAATGTGGAGGAAATTATCTATACGGATCTATATCCTCATCCGATAATAACTTAAAGATCTGTTCATTGTCATTAACAGGAACAGTCTTCTCCATTGTCTTTATTGTAATGGAGGAACGAAAATCAAAAGTCCCTATCTGATAGATCTCTTTGGGTTGAACCTTAGGAATCGTCCATTTGTTCAATTCTTCAACGTCTGTTGGATACTCGTACATCTGTACGTTCTTAACATTTTTGCCCTTATTTAGGGTCTTTTTTATCATGCCAATTGGCTGGACCGAACCTTCACTCATCTGAGTAAAATCTACTTCACTAAATACTGCTTAGGAATGAACTAATAATTATTACAAACAAGTTGTTATATTTCTTCATGACAATTCCGAAGATAAAATTGTGAGAACAAAATAGTTGGCTGAAGAAGACTAGTACGGCAGTCAACGATTTATGGAAATGAAAGGCAATCCCTGCCAACGACCTACGCGACTTTGGAATTTCTTCCGTATGCCGATCAACTAGAGTAAACACAAACTCCGTCGTGAAGACCTTACAACAACTATGCAGAATAAAATTAGTTACATCTTAAACAGGTAGTGAAGTAGGACGTACCTACTCCTGAGCCATATGGCTCTGATACCAAAACTTGATATATTATATATATATATATATATATATATATATATATATATATAGTATATATATATATATATATATATATATATAGATATATATATATATATTTTATATATATTTTTTATATTTTTTTTATATATATTTTTATATATATATTTTTTATATATATATATTTTATATATATATATTAGATATATACCTTTTATATATATATTGTATATTTTTTTTTTATATATATTTTTTATATATATATTTTTATATATATATTTATATATATATATATTATATAATATATATAATATATATATATATATATATTTTAAAGAAAAAATAATTCATTGAAACAGAAAGAAAGTGAAGAGCCATACAAGGGAAACTGGGCAACTAAAAGGGAAACCCCAAAAAAGCAAACTTTCGAAAAATGTCAAAAATTCGAGGACAGCGGGGAGCGGGAGGGCTCGAAGCCCCAAGGGGAAAACAATCCACGCCCGGGGCCCGAGAGGGGACAGCCTGCACAGCGCGAGGTCCGAGGCATGCCACGCGCGACTCACGAGAACCTAGGGGGCCACACGTCCCACGAGCGCGCCGTCCGAGGAGGGCCAAGACCTGAGGAAAGGGGCACGACGCGCTGGCCGCGGCGAGCCCACAGCGAAGGTCGGAGGTGGGAGGCAAGGCCGGGACGCCGGGTCCAGGACATGCGCGAGGCCCGAGGAGGCCTGGGCCAGGCGCAAGGCCCGAGGGGGAGGGCGGGCGCCCGAGGCGGCTCGGAATCCGGCAGCAGAGGGCGGCGCTGAGCCGGCGGCAGGTGGTGGCGCTGACCCGCCGGGAGGGGGACGCCGGTTGGGGGGAGATCCACGGCGACGGAGCAGGGAGGGGCGGGGACCCACGGGGGTCGCCAGGCGAAGCCGCCTGACTGGAGAAGGGCAAGGCGAGTCTGCCGGAGGGGGGCGGCTCACAGCGAGCAGAGCGGGGAAGACCACGGCGAAGGGCCAGCTGGGAGGGACCTCCTCCACGGCGGCGGAGTTGGGAGGGGTGGGGAGTTACGGCGGGGGGGGGGGGAGGGGGGGCGCCGCCGTCGCGAGCGCTAGGAGTGGCGACTCGCACCGATGGAGAGGAGGACCGCCTCCGCCGGGTGGTTGGCGGGGACCCAGAGCAAACCTGAGTAAGCCGGGTGTTGCCAGTAAGCGCCGGCGACGGGAGAGAGGAGGGAGGCAGCGTCCGATGCAAGAGGAGGCGCTGCGGGAGGAGGAAACCGTGAGGATAGGCGCTGCCTGGGGCGAGGGGTGCCTCCGGCGGGAGGACCGAAGCGGGGGGAGGCGCTGGGATGGGATCCGTCGAGGGGATGACGGCAGCGTGGGAGGAGGGCTCCCTGGCCGGAGGAGGGCGGGGGCCGCGGAGAGGCCGAGCGCCGAGGGAAGGAGGTGGGGAGCCTGGGCGGGGGCTGCACGGGGCTCAGCGAAAAGCCTCGGAGCGAGGGAGGTGGAGGGAAGGGAAGCCTCCGCAGGGGGGAGGCGGCGCGAGGACGGAGACCGCCGGGGAAGGCGACGCAGGGACAGAGAAGGAGACCAACTTGGGCGCCGGGCCTGGGCCGAGAAGGGAAGGGCCGAGGCAGCACAGGGGCACCGCGCTCGCTGACGCCAGCGACGACGAGGACGTCGGTGGCGCCGAAGAAGAGGAGGAGGAGAGGCGGGAGCTCCACATAACTGGCAGAAGCCGGCCGGATGCGTCGGGGGAGAAGGAGCTCCCCAAGGGAAGGGCGACCGGAGGAGGCCCGGCCCGCTGCCGAGGCCGGGGTGGCCGGAAATGAAAGGGGGACCTCGGCAGGGAGATGGACGCCGGGGGGCGGCTGGCCACCGTCCGGGCACGGGAGGGGGAGTCTCGAGGAGGTGGCGAGACCCTTCCCAGGGAAGCCAAGCCCATACCCCAAACTCCATCAATATATATATATATTATATATATATATAATATATAATGTATATATATATATATATATATATTATATAATATATATATATATATTTTTTTTTTTTATAATATATATATATATTTTATAATATATATATATATATATATTATATATATATATATAGATATATATATATATATATATATATAATATATATATTATATATATATATATATATATATATATATTAATCAATATATATATTATATATATATATATATATATATATTTTTTATATATATATATATATATATTATATATATATATATATATTATAATATTATATATATATATTTATATATATTTTATATATATATATTAGATATATATATATATATATATATTATATAATATATATATATATATATATATATATATATATTATTATATAAAAAAAAAAAAAAAAAAAAATATATATATATACATACATACATATTATATTATTATATATATATATATATATATATATATATATATTAATATATTATATATATATCTTATATATATATATATTCTATTATATTATAATATATATATATATCATAATATATATATATATATATATAGATATATATAATATATCTATATATTATAATATATAATATATATATAATATATATACTACATACATACATATATATATTATACTACATACATATATATATATATATATATATATATATATATCTAATATATATATATATTTTATTATATAATATCTATAAAAAAAATATATATATATTATATATATATATAATATATATCTATATATATATCTATATATATATTAATCATACTATATTATACATACATACATATATAATTATACATATATTATATTATATTATATATATATCTATATATATATAATATATAGATATATATATATATATGTATATATTATCAAATATTAGATACTAGAAATCTTGGACCCCCAATTTTAAACGAACAATAATAATTATGAGGCCCCACTCTCAATAATGCTCAGTCCACAACCATTATGAGTGCAAACCCCCACTCTTTGGATTCCCCATAAAACCCCACTCTCAATAATGCTCATTCCCCAATAAAACCCCACTCTCAATAATGTCATCCACAACCATTATGAGTGCAAACCCCACTCTTTGGATTTTCCATACACATCCCACAACCGTGATTCACCAAGATTAAATCCCAACCACTTTTTATCTTGGCACAGTCAGCCCTAGGATTCAAAAACCTTTGTGTTTTGTAATAAGGACGGATCCGTTATCTATATATATATATAATATATATTTTTTTTTGTTATTATATATATATTCTTATTTTAATATTATATTGATATATATATATATATATTGTATATAATATATCTATATATATTAGTATAAAATATATATATATATTATAAAAAATAAAACAATAATATACCTATATATATAAAAAAAAATATATAGATATATATATATATATATATTATATATATATATATATATATATATAATATATATTTATATATATATATATATATATATATATATATATATATTTATTTATATATATATTGATAAAATATTTTTTTTTTGATAATATATATATATATATATATAAACAAAAAAAAAAAACAAAATATATATATATATATATATATATATATATATATATATATATATATATATATATATATATACAAATCACGCTTGGCAGCAAGACACACACCGAATAAATTATATACGACAACATTATCATATTCTGCAAACACTGTCATATACGTTGCCACTCAACCGAGCATTGCTTTTATGTGCACCCAGAACTGAAGAAGAAGGTGACCCAAAAAGTGGCAGCCACTCAAACGTCCAGAAAACCTCATCAATCTCCCATCCTACATTTACCCAACTCCCACATCCGATTCGAATCCAACACCGGTAAGTCCTATATCCAAGAACAAGCTTCCCAGGGAAGAGCCATCGTCCCGTACAATCCCTCAAGCATCAATCTCGTCAACAAATTTGATATACTTGCATCAGAGCCCACAAAGGACCCTCAAGGCACAGAAGTACCCATATGTGCTAATATTATGGAAGAGGAAATAGGGAACAACGGCGACACAGAAAGGGAAGCAGGCACTACAGCGGAGTATATACCATCGAAGAACCCGATGTCCTTGACGGGCAAGGAGGACCCCCAACCGTCAGACACAGTCACCCCCACTACATCCCATAATGTGGCCAACATTCGTGCGGATGCCTTGGCCAATATTGTCCAAGCACCAGTAGCCAGGATGCAACAAGCCTTAGACGTTGGAATCGCCAACACGAATAGCTTCTTCGAAGCCGTTGTCGAAATAGCGGGATCATAGGTCTACATGCACCCGACCGAGGAGACAGAAAATATTATAAAGGTGGTCGAAAAAGCAGCATCCACCACGAAAAAATCAAACAAAAGAAGTGCCAAAGAGGTTACGGCCAGGACCACTAGGTCAGCCATAAAATTCAACAAACCCTTCCATCCAGTAACCTCAATGCTTAACATCCTTTCATGGAATGTTAGGAGCCTTGCAAACAAACCCCCTTGAGAAGATTACACAGTCTCAAGAAAATTCACATAATCGACATCCTCGTGATTATTGAACCCAAAATTCCTCCAAACAAACTCAGGTCCATCCAGTTGCAGTTAGGCTTCTTATCGGCTATCACCGATTGTCATGATATTTGGATTCTTTTCTTGTCCGAGGTGAAGCTCAGCATCATCCACAACTCGAGACAGGACCTCTCGTGCTGGGTGGAATATCCCATGCTTAATTCTTGCTCCCTTTTGTCTGCCGTTCATGGCAGTTGCGATATCCCAGAACGCAGACAAATGTGGGAAGATCTGTTGAACACCCATTTAAACCACAACTACCAACCTGGCTTTGGGTTAGCAATTTTAATGCTATTACTTGCAGAGAGGAAAAGTCAGGAGGTCGACCGCCTCCTCCATCGGCTATTCACGACTTCACCAACTTCATCTTTAGCGCTCACATGTCTCCCCTTTAGTTCAACGATAGCGCCTTCATCTGGTGCAACATGCAAGAAGGTGCTCGAAGGCAATTCTCCCACCTCGACCGTGCCTACATCAACTTGAAGTGGTCGGATTTGGAGATCATTTCCAATCTCTCGCACCTCAACACTACTGAATCGGATCACTCTCCTCTCCTCATTGAAATTAGCAGCAAATTGACCCAAATTAAGAAAAGCTTCCACTTTTTTGACTTCTAGAGCCACCACCCCCAATTCAGGAATATTGTCGCTACCGCTTGGAGCGACGCGACACCCTTGACCCCCTTGTTCGTTTTGCGAATAAACTCAAAGCTACTAGGAAAGCTCTTACAGTTTGGAGTAAGAAAGCATTTTGGGACATTTTCCAGGCCGTCCGTACTGCTGAGGATGACGTTACTCCTGCTGAAGCTCTCTTCACGATCGAAAGATCCTCAGTCGCCCGTGCCTCCCTGAACCTTACCAGAGCGCTTATAAAATTCTGGCTGAAAGTTGAGATAAAATTTTGGAAACAGAAGGCTAGACTGAGATGGGACAGTGAGGGAGACAAAACACTAGCTACTTCCATTCATGTGTCAAGGGGCACAGACAGCAGCTCAACCTCCACCAGATCGCTAATAAGAATGGGAACATTATTAAGGATCAACGGGGTATCCAATTAGCTATTGCCAATTTCTATTCCCGGATGTTCACCAAAGAAGCCATTACCACGGACGAGGAATTCCTAGCGGTCATCTTCAGCCTGATTGACGACAGAGACAACATCCAGCTGGAGCTCCTCCATTCTGAATGTGAAGTCAAAAATACAGTTTAGGCTCTAGACGAGCACAGTGCCCTTGGACCTAACGGTTTCACTGGTATTTTCTTTAGAACGTGCTGGAACATCATCAAGTCGGACATCCACGAGACGGTAATCGCTTTTTTCCAAGGAGCCAGGTACCCCAGATCTATTTTCTGAGCTAACCAGATTCTTATCCCCAAACAGGAAAAACCCGGCAACCTTTAAAGACTTTCGCCCTATAAGCCTATGCACCTTCTCTAGCAAAATTATCTCCAAGATTATTACAACCGTATGATCGACATCCTCCCCAAAATTATTTTAGAAGAGCAGAGTGGCTTTGTTCGTGGCCGGAACATCTTAGACAAGATTCTGACAGCTCAAGAAATGGTCATATGTATGAAATTACCAGCTAGAGATGGAAACATTGCTATCAAACTGGACATAGAGAAAGCGTACGATAGGCTGGACCGGCAATTTATGATATGGGTGTTCAGGGCCTTCGGGTTTTTGGAAAACTGGGCCAACATCGTGTGGAGATCGATCAGTAATTCATGGTTTTCCACGGTTATTAACGGCCAGGCCGAAGGCTTCTTCAAATCTATTTGCAGTGTCAGAGAAGGAGATCTTTTATCTTCCACCATCTTTATCATCGCCGTGGAGGCTCTGAGCAAAAATCTGAACAAAGGGGGGGCTTCCCGAATTTCCAGCATTTTCACACCACTAGCGGCTGTCCATTCATCTCCCACCTGGCGTATGCTGATGATATCCTTATTTTCTCCTCTGGGACATCGGATCTATAAAGGTGGTTCACAACACGCTGCAGAAATATACAAGTTGCTCTGGATAGCACATCAATTCCAGGTAGAGCATCATCTACGTCCACCACAAGACCACCAGAGAACATGCCTCTACTCTTACCAATATTACTTCTTTTTTCTACAGTGTACCCACCTTTCTATTACTTAGGGTGCTCGTTGGTGTACGACAAATCCAACGCGGGCATCTTTGAAGGGCCGGTGGGCAAAATTAGAAAGAAACTTGAGGGGTGGCACAATGCTACTTTATTGCCGGGCGGGAAGATGATTTTGATTCAACATATGCTCTCATCTATCCCCATATAGATCTTAGCCGCCTCTTCCCCCTAAGAAGGTTCTCACTTCCATTGAAAATCTCTTTACCAACTTCTTCTGGGGTCACTACGACAGTAAGGACAAGCATTATTGGACGAGTTGGGACACCATGGCCAGACCCACCGATATGGGAGGCCTTAGATTTTGTAGGCTTTTGCACGTTGTGGATGCTTGCTCGATAAAGTTGTGGTGGAAGCTCCGAGTGAGCAGAAGTCTCTCGGCGCGGTTCATGAAGGCCAGATATTTTAAGCACATCTATCCGTCCGCCGATGACTTCAACTGCAGATCCTCTACGTCATGGCGGCGCATCCTTCATGGTTGGAGCCTCGCTGAGCCCCTGATCCGCCTCCAGCTGGGATCGAGCGAATCATCTTTATTCTTCGAACATTGGGCCGGAGATGGTCTCTTTCCCCAGTTATCGGCTGCCTCCACCCACAGTACGATCAGAGATCTGTAGGATAGCTCGGGGGACTAGAACTGGGATAAAGTTCAAGAATGGGTAGGGGATGAGGCCACAGCTACGCTCCTTAACGCTGTGCTGAAGATTAGAATGGAACCTAATATTCTGCAGTGGTCTATTGTGGCCAATGGATCCTTCTCGGTTGCATCGGCCAGAAGTATTGTCCGCGACACTGGGTGCCTTCCCGTATCACTGGATCTTTCTGGCAGTCTTGTATTCCTAAAAAATGGTCCTTTCTGATGTAGAGAGCATTTCGTAAGAAGTATCATGACCCACACCCGGTATAAGGGCACGAGTACGTAACAGCACCCAGCCTACATCGTATAATCGGAGGTAGAACGCTGTACTAGGTCACTATCTAACAACTCATACAATTATGCAATGTACCTGTCATGGATCTCAACTCCGAATGGTGGACAAGTAAAGATATAAAAAAACTCAATCACAGTCTAAGCACAATAGGATAACACATAAGTCTAGGTAACTAATAAGACTAAACAACAACTAAATAAACTACTAAATAATAATATCTCGAAACAATCTCAAATACAAAGTCAAGTATCTCTGATTATTACAATTCATGTTCAAACATGAAGAATCTAGAATAAGTCTACTAAACTAGCCATCTGGTCACTCCCGAAGGTCAGGGCTCAGTATGGCTAATCCCTCCTCAGGTCCATAGTAAGGGCACATATCTCCAGGACAAACATCTGAAAAATATATCCAGTCAGGATGGAACAAACACACCTTATCTAGCAATTCCAAGTAAATAACAGAGACTATAAAACAGTTATAGACAGTTATATTGATGAAGCATGGAAATTTTAGACAGGTAATGATGTAGAGCAATAATTTAAAGTACATAAGAAGTGATATAACGAATCACAAGAGCGTGGCAATAAAGACTGTAAAAGTAAAACTAACTGAACTAGAATAGAGGTGATATAAATCCAGACAGTATAATATAGACAAGTGTGATACCAGTATGAATCCTAAACATGACACTAACCAGTGTGTTCTAAAATATCGAGGTCGACATGTAAAAGATAGGGGGTAAATACAGCTCATCGTACATTTGGCAAGTGTATGACTGCTATCATTCTAGATTAGACCAGATGGGGTGATTCCAATGTTTTGGGACTTTACATGTCTACTCGAATATTTCTCCATACGACAAGTACAAGTGAATCCAGAAAATGACACGAAATTAAAGTACAAGTCCAGCCAGAACATGATGATGCCAGTAGTGATTCTAGTAATAGAGGCCAGACATATAAAAGGTGAGTGTCACTTGTAGTGGATTCAGAAATACTGATCCGTGTTGACAGAGAATCAATAGAACTAACTAGAACTGAAATATAGTAATAAGAAAGTAAATGAAAGAACTATCAGAGAATGTACTCGCCTGTCGTCCTGAGCGACTGATGTATACAGATGTCCGAACTGGAGTTACAAGGTCCTATTTAGAGCAATATAGGTTATAATGTGTTCAATATATAGTAATGAGGTATACAATGCAATCTACATGATTCTAGGTCAATCTAGGTCAAAGTCAACTCTTGGTCAACTCTTGGTACTCAACTCTGGTCAACTTAGAGTCAAAGGTCAACTATCTAGGGTCAACTGCCTAGGGTTGGTCAGAAGTCCACTATTAGTCAATTCTAAAAAACTATGGCATCCTCTTCCTAGTTATCTAGGAGAACCTATTACCTATTCTTGCATATTGGCTAACCCATTTTTAAATTTACCTACCACCTTAATGCCACCTTTCCTAACACAAACACCCCCATCATATTAACTGTCTATAGTAATTCCCTTCTCTTACTTACTGACCTATCTCACTGCCTCACCCTCACTCCCATTCTGTGAAATAGAGCAACACACAATACTCACACAATATAGGATGTTAGTTCACCTTCTCACTTAGGAACACACACATACAAAGTACATACTGAACAATCATACATCACTCATATCTAAAAGAACTCTCCCTCATACTCTCTAACTAACTCTGATACATGGATGTCTCCTCTCAAGTACTCTCATACCTCACAGATTAGTCCTAGCAGTGGACTCACACATTGCCAAGCCATGCTCATGCTAAATTGGCCAAATGGCCAAGTGCCAATTGCTCGAATTAATACCATGGTGACAAGGCCTCTATCTAGCAACTATGTAGAAAATCAAGGGTCTGAACCTTAACAGTCATGTAGGACAACATATACAAGGATTGAATCTTAAGAACTGGACTTTCACTCTTGATATCAAATCTGATACAATGCTCACACTCTCAAAATACATGAATGCATTAACTAACTAAAACAACTAAACCCTCTCCCATCTAATAACACTTCTACCAACATCTCTAACCTAATACACTCAAGGCACCATTCCTATATGACACTCTAACTGATACTATGTGACTTGAACACACTCTCACTAACTTGTACTAACCCTGACCGACCCATCTGATACTAACATGATACTATGACACTTAACCTGGGTCTCTCTCTGTATACCTCCTATCTGAACACAAGGGTAGAGGTTGGTGTTTATGGTTCAGGTATCACTGAACACTAATACTCTCTTAACTCTCTAGTGCACTCACTTACTCACCTGTCCATATACACTCTCATACTCTTTACCACATCCAATTGATATAATAATCTATTACCTAATAAGATATAAACTACAACTTATATGTACCTAATTACAGACTGATAAACAAAGGCAATGGACTACTATTGCTCTGCTCTTCCTTCCATTTATTGATGTTGAAACTAATCATAGATAAGGACTAAAACTTAATGCAACAGAACATAGGTACCAATACAGCTATACAGTAATGACTTGGGACAGATACTAAAACATCCAACCTGAACCTCTTTACAACTGATATAATAAATGTGATCAAAATCATGAAGAGGTTAAGCAATTATGAGTAAAGGGGATGAACTCGAGTATGTGGAATGAACAAAGGGAAAAAAAACTGGGCATTAATAGACTGAACAAAAGGAAGATTGAACTGAGCTTAAAATAAAATGGTACTGGATCTCAAAAGATGGGGATTGATACTCGAGTAAGGACTGATCAATCATGCCTTAGCCTAACATAGGATGGACTAAACAACTAAGGGAATGATCAATTTAAAAGAAATGACTGAACAATGAGTAAGCAGGACAGGACACATGGTAATATGGGTTTGGATACATGCAGTTGTCCAAAATAAGACACCTGATGGTTGATCTCCATACTAAACCCCTCTCTAACCAACACTCCTACAGACACAAAGCTACCTATACTAATATCATATAAACTGATCAAACATAGGGAAAAACATATGTAAATTGAATGCACACAGTGAATGAGAGGGCTTCGACGACATATGTCAAAGTTTGCAGGGCATGTCACTGCTCGATCTGGCCATAGATTGAAGCCCCAAGCCCAAAGTCTACCTATAGGAGTCAGTAGGAAGTGAAAACATAGAGTGTTTAGGGAGAACGAGTACCCTAGCAGTAGGGGATTACTGTACAATGGTCACAACCCTGGTCGAGCATCCCCTCGATAAAAAACACCCATCAAAACCTACCAAATCTAGCTCAGTCACAAACCATAGTGATCTATAGATAATTAGCTACCCAAATCAATAATTATTTTTGAAAATGGAGAACAAAAAGTTCTAAGGGGCATTTCGTCGAACACTTCGAATATCCATCCAATACTCTTACGATACGCACACCAAATGGATTCGATTTGAACCCAAACTTAGCATAGGACTAGAGAAACCCTAAATGAATGCATCTATGGAAAGAAAATAAAAAATTAATAGGTTTAGAGGTCATTACCTATTAAGAGTTGGAATCTCAACGAAAGCTCCTAGATCTAGATCACCACCAAGCTCCAATGAACAAATTACTCCCAATCCTTGATAGCTAGCCAATAGAGACCTCCACTACACAATGGGAGTGATTTGCAATTGATTTGGTTCAATTTTGAGGTGATTTGAAGAAAGGAACAAATTTGGGGAAGAACACCAATTTAGGGTTTGGGTTTACAAATGGAAGGAGGCAAGGGACTAATGTTCGCTTATATAGACAAGGAAGGCTGTCTTGGCCGGCCAAGGGAGTGGGCTAGGGTTAGGGTTAGGTGAAATTGGCTAAAAGGCCTTCCTAACATGCAAATTAAGGCACTTTAAGGGAAGGGTCCAAAGTGACTTAAGGTTTTAGCTAACTAATGAGTTCTAAATGGTATGGTAGCTAGATTAGAGTCCAACTTAAGTCAGCTAATCTCTCTAACAAGTTTCTATGGTCATGGCTAACCTCTACACGAAGTAGTTATAGGGTTTTACTAACAAATGACAAAATCACAATGCATCAATTTAAATAATAATAAAATAATAAAAAATTCACCAATTTACCACTAACATGATTTAAATCTATTATTTAATAACTGTCACTACCATATTTCTATCTTGAGGGTATTTTGGTCATTTTTGAATTTTTGGGATTTATTTGGAATTATTGTGAATTATTTAGATTTATTGGAATTTATGTGATTTTAATATTGATTAATTAAACTGATAAGTGGTATGTTGATTTGAGACTAGTTTGGACCTTGTAGACTAGCCTAGAACCTAAACCTAGTTTTAGTGACTTGGTTAAATTATGAAACCCTAGGTTAATTTAAGTTAACCATATTCTAGTTATTAGGATCAATTTGGAAATAGGAATTAGAATATAGAATTGATTAATGACTTGTGACTTCACAAGTCATGATTAGTGATTTAAGCACATAGATGCCCAAAGCCCAATACCATGTGAACCTAACCTAACCCTAATCTATTAGTGGCCGGCCAACACCTAGCATAGGGATTCCCCCACCTATTTAATCCCTCCTAGAAATTAGGGCTAGCCTCCTTAGAATTTCTCAAGTTTTAGAAAGAGATAAGTCTCCATTTTCATTAATTCCTAGAAAATCTATTTCAATTCCTTTTCCATCCAAACAAATTGCAATAGGTTCTAATTAGTGTGTTCTTGCTGATTGTGGAGGTTTTTCTCAGTTTGTGAGCAATTTGAAAAAGTTTGCTAGCAAGGAGGAACCCTCCTATTGGAAGCTTTTCTTACATTTGGACACTATTAGGTAAATCACTAAAACTCCTTATTAGATGCTGATTTTATTGCATAATGACCTAGATCTAAGGGTCCCCTAGCTAACCCTAGATTTCGGTAGGATTTTGTGTCCTTTTCGTGTCCTAAATGGACACGTATCAGCCCATGGGTTTAGGTGTTTGATGAAATGCCCCAACGGGCATTCCGATTTGTTTTTTGAATTGTTTTTGAATGTAAAATTAGATCTAGGTCTTGTTTATAGGTTTCCACTTGACTGAATTGTTTTTAAGTCGATTTGTGTCGTGTCTTGCTAACTGGACACGGCCGCACACGAGGGGGTTTGCGTGTCCTACTACTCGGGACAAATTGCTCACTGGGTAGGACACGAGGACATGTGAAACTCGACACACACCTTTGGACAGTGTCTGACACGCCACATGTCATGTTTCAGATGACCACGTAGCGTGTCGAGGGAGGAATCAGCATCGTACTGATTTTTTACTGTATAGTGCGCACAGGAGATCGGGTTCTGATACGTTGTCCTAGACACGTCTGTGCGACTCGATACGGGGATTCAGGGTGTTGGACACGTAGCTAGACCCTAGGTGAACCTAGGGACATGACCAAGAGACACTTGGACACATGTGTCGTGTCCTAGACCTAGGTGAACCCGTGCACGAGACAGTGCACTGTGCAGTGCCTGTTGTGCCCGATTTGGGTTTAATTGATGTGGACACGGCTGTGTCCTGTTTGCTTAGACACGACAGACTCCTGGGACACGTACACAACCTATATTAGAATTTCCAACCTTTAAATTTGAATTTTAGTTTGTTTTTTATTTGCATTTTCAATTTTCCCTAAAATCCTGATACTTGTTATTTTCTGTAATTTTCCAGTTTAATATTTGAACTTTGGCAGTTAATTTGACCTATTTAACTGAGGTTAATTAGTGGTTTTATACCCTAATATAGTTTTCCTACTTGTAATCTAACTATGGGTCAATTTTGGGGTTGTTTTGTTGATATTTGAAATCGAAATGGGGTTTTGAAGTATGGGACTGAAATTTGTAAATGTATTGTTTCCTTTCCCTTCCTTTCTCACTCACTGTCTATTTTCTATTTCACATACTGATTGCTATTCTATACTCACACACACATAACAGTTAAAAATCTGAGAACACCACACTGCTACACTCTAACACACACACTTCCTTGATACACACATACACACCTATAGCTAAGTCACTCTCACACTCCTCACTGTCCAGATTTGGACTGAGCACCCACACACAGGTTAGTCCTAACACACTTACACACACAAATGTCAGCCATTCACCCATGCCTATAACCAAATGCCACACTTGTTGTCACTCACACACACACAGGTTTATGTATGTAAGCACACACACTCACAATCTCATATGCAAACACTCACACACACTCTAGCCTATATGTACACATTGCCTATATGTGTGTTCTTCCCTCCTAACCCTATCTATATATAAACATGCATGTGTAATGTATAGTGTATGTATATCTATATGTATATATGTATTAAGCCTATATGTAGGTATATGTATATGAGTATTTATGTCTAATGGATAGGCCTATTAGGTATATAAATGTATGTTAATATATATGTGGATATATGTTTGCTAAGTAATGTGTGCCTGTCACCCTCATTTCCCGTATTTCTCGTATTTTATATTTATACTCGTATCTGGATTTTGGCATGTATTTTATTTTTCTCAGCTTGTGGAATTTTGGTATTTCTCGTATTTTGGGTTTTGGGCTTGGCTCGGTTTTAATTGGTTTGGAATCGGTTTGGTTTGGTTTATGTGTTGGAACACCATAGCCCTAAGCTCCACCCTCAAAAACACCACAATACCCTCTTTATAACTCCACCAACCTCTTCTCTCTCTTCATAACCACCATTAATTTCTTCTTCTTCTTCTCCTTCCTCCACAACTCTCCTAACCCTAGGCAAGTGCATCTTGCCACTACATGAGGACCCTCTTTTCTTTGTCCATTTGCTAGTTTAGGACATGGAGATCAACATTAGTTCTTGGATTTTTATGATTTGGAGTCTCTACTTATGTAGATCTAAGTTATTGCTATTTTTGGATTTTATATGTTTTGATCCATTTTGGTTGGTTTTCTTGGAGTTCTGATGTTTCCATGTGGAAGTGCTTTCAGTTTCACTCCAATTGGAGCCTTGGAAATCCGAATTTGGAGTTCGGATGGCCAAGTTATGAACTTTTGAAGTTTTGATTTCAGCCATGTGTTTTTACTGTTTGGAGAAGACTGTGAGCAGTGTGCAGAGCTGTTTAACTTACGCACACTGAGCTAAGCGCACTCCTTAGCGCTGCGTACGCAGACTTGAGTACGCTTCCTGTTGGAAGCGTGTCTCCCTTGAGCGTGCGTGACTTTTCACGCAGCTGCTCCCTGTAGCGTGCGTGACTTTTCATGCAGCTGCTTCCCTGTAGCGTGCGTGACTTTTCACGCAGCTGCTTCCTTGAGCGTGCGTGACTTTCCACGCAGCTGCTCCCTGTAGCGTGCGTGACTTTTCACGCAGCTGCTTCCTTGAGCGTGCGTGACTTTTCACGCAGCTGCTCCCTGTAGCGTGCGTGACTTTTCACGCAGCTGCTCCCTGTAGCGTGCGTGACTTTTCACGCAGCTGCTTCCCTGTAGCGTGCGTGACTTTTCACGCAGCTGCTCCTCTTGAGCGTGCGTGACTTTTCACGCAGCTGCTCCCTGTAGCGTGCGTGACTTTCACCTACGCTGCTCTCTCAGCGTGCGTGACTTTTCGTACGCTGCTCCCCTGACCCCTTGCTTAACCCTTTGGCTCTTGGAGTTTTGGTCTTATTTCTTTAAGCTTGGCTTTTCTATTGTCCTGTATATTGATATTTTATTAGATATTTTATGCCCATTTTATATCATTACGCCTTTTGTCATGAACTTGATTTTACTTAATATGTTTGGAATGACTATTGTACATGGCATGATATGACCAAGAACTTGCATAACACGATAGTGGCCGTGGTGGCGTACTCCTGACAAGTACCCTGACATGATTTATCTTGATAACTTGATAATGGCCCGTGGCGGCACACTCCTGACTTGACATGACCTGATAACTTAGCTTGACCTGTCTTGACTCCGTGGGTGGTTCTTCTTGCTTGTTTGTTAAATCCACTTGTCCTGTCTTACATCATGTCTAGGATGGGACTCCTGAGTACCACGGTCAGGAGCACCTACTAAAATGGATTAAGGTTAATAACTAGAATAACACAGTAGTCATGAAGAGATGACACAGCTACAGGCAATCCCGTTACCTGGGCGCTCTTGGGATCTGTAGCCTGCCGTCGAGTAGGGCACATTTCCAGCGCACCGTCGAGTGTTGCACCCTCTAAGTCACCTAAGGGTACATTTGTCTTCTGGGTGATGTACCCACCTGAATTCAACCCCTAATTTTCGACCTGGGTAGCCTGGATGGTCTGCAGGGCTTGTGGCTGTGGAACAATCTCACTGCATCTTGTTAGTAATTAGGCCTGTGATAACCCTAGTTAGTTAAAGTAGTAAGCCGTAGGATCTGCTTGGCCGTGATTGATTGAATGAGGTACAAACAGTCTAGTCATGTCTTGATCCCATACAAGATTGCTTCCTGTCTTGATTACTTACATTACTTATCTTGCCGATAAATGGTGGAAAACCAAGCTCTGTTCAGATGAAAGGTTACAACCCCGGTCCTTGTTTGGTTTACGGGTTGTAACCTGGCTATCGGAATAGTTCCATGGTTATCTCGTCGTATATCATCCCAACATGTTTTCGTAATTTTAGTTTTAATATTAGATTTTCTGTGCTGATTGCTGGCTTTTGTTCTTATTTCGTGGCCCCTTGTGGTACTTGCTCTTTCTGGGGTTGACCCAGCTGGTTTTGTGTGGCCAGATTTCGAAACAGCTCCCGAGGATCTACCAAGCTTCCAGTCCAATGGTGAACACTAGACGGAATCTGGGCCAAGAGTGGGTTTTCTATCTTGTTTTGCTCACTCTATTGTAAAAATTATTCTTTTGAGGCGTTTAGCCGACGAGCACCTGTTAGCTCGGAGCACTTTTACTTCCTGTCTGCCTACGGGTTGTAAACATGATTGACAAATCCTAGGGTTGATCATGTATGACTAAACTCTTGCTAGTCCTAACATTTTGTAACGACTAGCTTCATGATCAGCTGAATATGTAATATTTGGGACGCCTTATTATTGTATATTTAATGATCATACATCTTGGGACTTTACTTACTTGTGGTGATTGAGACACTAGGCTTGTTCATGACCATAAGAGACTGTTGGCTTGTAGAAAACTCTCACATATCTAGACAGCCGTGACCGTATATCGAGGTGATTTCCATTTTAATATACGTAGCTGGCTATATCTGCCCCCGCTCTCCAGTATTCTGGCTCTGGGGCGTGACATGGTTTAAGTGGTGGCCCATGCAGGTCTTGTCAATCAAGAAATGTGAGGGTTTTCTGTATTGATGTCTCAATCAGTATTCGCCCTTGATCTCCGCCTGTATTTTCAATTCCCTGAAATTCTTGTCCTGATTACATGCTTGTATCGTTGATCTGTCATGGTCCTTTTCTTATTGTTCCCTGTGTCGTCTTCTTCAGCGGCACTGTACCTGGTCCTACCGATCGACGAGGTAGAGCATTTTCTGTGGAACAGCAGCAACCCGAAGATCAAGCCCAGCATTCCGGGGTAGCCTCCAGAGTTGTGCCTACTGGAGGAGAGTCACCAGTTCGGCCTGTCCAGCCCGCAGAGCCAGATGATGGTACCTTAGTAGGTCTCATCAGAACCTTGATAGCTTTCCAGGATCGTCGAAGCGACGCCCTGCACCAGACAGTTCAAGATGCTTTGACCCGAGGCGGACATCCAGGGAACCATGCGGCGAACAGCTTCAAGCGATTGAACCCTCCTTTCTTCGACGGCACCGAGGATGCGATTGCCGCGGATGCATGGCTTCAGGATACCGAGGTGATTCTGGAAGCAGCTAGGACACCTGAGAATGAGAAGGTGGCGGTGGTACGCCTGCAGTTGTTGGATTTAGCTCATAATTGGTGGGCGGCGCAGGCCATGGGATTAGTGGCACCCATTGCTTGGACAGTGTTTAGGGAGAGATTCCAGACGAAGTACTTTGATGCTGTGGCTTGGTACGACCTGCAGACCAGATTTACCAACTTGAAGCAAGGAGACATATCAGTCGACAGTTATGCATCGGAGTTTTCTAGGCTCAGTAGGTTTGCCCCCACCTTGGTGGCGACCGAGTTTGATAGGGCCCAACGGTTCCAGCAGGGACTGCATTTGGAGATCTTATTGGCGGTTGAGCAGTTCGAGCACCAGACGTTCGATGCAGTCTTGAGAGCAGCTAGGAGGCATGAGTACACCTCCCAGAGGATCGTGGATAGGACCGGAGGTAGGAAGCGGTCCCATAGTCAGATGCACCAATCATCAGCTCCAGTCCCGGCAGCTAGGGGATTGACCATTGGAACTCCGAGGCGGGCGGCCTCAGTAACGTCGGTTCAGCATTCGACCCCGACGTACCCGCAGTAGCAGAAGCAGAAACAGACTTCCGCGATGGGATGTTCTCATTGCGGAAAGCCAGGGTATGTGGTGGCAGATTGTCGCAGGGCACAGGGATTATGCCTGGCTTGTGGAGCAGCATATCATAGGGTAGGGGCTTGCCCGAATAGGGGTGGTTCATCAGCATCCGACCCTTCTAGCTCTTCGGTGAGAGGACCGGCCCCAGCACCAGTTCAGCAGCAACAGTATCAGTCTTCGAGGCCCTTGCCGCCTCAGTCTCAGGCATTCCAGCAACAACACCTCCAGCAGTATGCACAAGCCCAAGCTCAGACCCAGAATAGGCAGAGAGGTTTCCAGCAGAGGGGACCAGCAGCCAGAGGACAAGGTCAGGCCATGATGATGGCTATAGAAGAAGAAGTTACACCAGGTGAGGTAGTGGCAGGTACTATTCTCGTCAACTCCTTTCCAGCTTCGGTATTGTTTGATTCTGGTGCATCACATTCATTCATGTCTGCACGATTCGCGACACGGATAGGACTGGAGCCCGAGTCATTATCAGTGAGGCTCTATATACTTACTGGTAATGGTCTTGTGGGAGTAGATCGAGTGTTTTCCTCGTGTCGGATCGTAGTTAGCGGTAGGGAGTTCCCCGCTAGATTCATAGAGTTTCCTATGGCAGACTATGATGTAGTCCTAGGCATGGATTGGTTGAGGAACCAGTATGCTAGGATAGACTGCCATATTGGCAGAGTTGTCTTTAGTATCCCCGACGAGCCAGAGTTTTCATTTTCCAGAGGCGCAGTGGAGCTATCTTCTCCAGCATTGCGGATGGCAGTAGAAGCAGTGCAGTTACCTCGGATAGTTGAAGAGTTTCCAGATGTCTTTCCAGAGGAGCTTCCAGGGATGCCGCCAGAGCGGGAGATTGAGTTCACTATAGACTTGATTCCCGGAACAGCACCAGTGTCAGAGCGAGTCTATAGGATGGCGCCTTCAGAGTTGGAAATTTTATACAAGATGATTGAAGAACTGAGGACCAAGGGATTCATCCGTGCAAGTGGATCGCCTTGGGGAGCCCCGATGCTTCTTGTGAAAAAAAGGATGGTACGTCCAGGCTATGTGTTGATTATCGTACCTTGAATTCAGTGACAATCAAGAACAGATACCCTCTTCCGAGGATAGATGACTTGTTTGATCAGCTCAGAGGGGCTTCAGTGTTCTCGAAGATCGACTTGCGGTCAGGATACCACCAGATCAGAGTCAGAGAGCAGGACATCCCGAAGACGGCATTCAGATCGAGGTATGGACATTGGGAGTTCCTTGTTATGCCCTTTGGAGCGACCAATGCGCCGGCCGTATTCATGGACCTCATGAATCGTATTTTCATGCCTTACTTGGACCAATTTGTGATCGTGTTCCTAGATGACATTCTGGTCTACAGCAAGAGTGAAGCAGAGCATGAGCAGCATCTCAGAGTCGTCCTCCAGACGCTTCGGGAGCATCAATTGTACGCCAAGTTCAGTAAATGCTAGTTCTGGCTCGATCGCATTTCATACTTGGGTCACATCATTACCCGAGGAGGAGTAGAAGTGGATCCCCAGAAGATTGTGGCTATCGAGTCGTGGCCGGTACCCAGCTCAGTGGCAGAGGTTCGCAGCTTCCTTGGATTGGCCGGCTACTACCGGCGGTTCGTTTCAGATTTCGCAAGGATTTCAGCACCAATGACCCAGTTGACCCGCAAGGATGTGCCGTTTGTTTGGACAGCAGAGTGCCAGGAATCATTTGAGAAGTTGAAGCGAGGTTTGATAACGGCTCCCATTCTCACCCTTCCAGATGGGATCGGAGGATTCACAGCTTATTACGACGCTTCAGGCAGAGGATTGGGGTGTCTCTTGATACAGCATGGGAAGGTAATATCTTATGCGTTACGTCAACTACGTGATCATGAGAAGAATTACCCGACCCACGACTTGGAATTGGCGGCGGTAGTGTTTGCCTTGAAGTTGTGGAGACACTACTTGTACGGAGATAGAGTGGAGATCTTTACTGATCATAAGAGCCTAAAGTATGTTTTCACCCAGAAGGACCTTAATATGCGGCAGAGAAGATGGCTCAAGCTACTGGTGGATTATGATGTGGATTTGCAGTATCATCCCGGGAAGGCCAACGTTGTAGCAGATGCATTGAGCAGGAGAGCCAAAGTTTATCTCCTGACGGTGTAACCAAAATTATTGGCAGATCTTCAGAGGATGGGAATTGAAGTGGTTCTTCCTACCAGTGTGGCATTGATGGCCAGTCTACAGGTTCAGTCCAGCATAGTTGAGAGGATCCGGAGGGCACAGTCAGCAGATTCCAAGATCCAGCGACTCAGAGCAGAGTGTGAAGCAGGAAGAAGGCCAGAGTTATGTATCCATGAAGACGGTACCCTTCGGCACGGCACTCTTCTTTGTGTATCTAGTGGAGATATCAGACAGGAAGTCATGGCAGAAGCCCACAGTTCACAGTATTCTATTTATCCGGGTGGTACGAAGATGTACCGTGATATTCGTCAGCATTTCTGGTGGAATGGCATGAAGAGGGAGATAGCCCGGTTTGTCTCTCGGTGTTTGGTTTGCCAACAGGTTAAAGCTGAACATCAGAGGCCCGCTGGACTTCTACAACCCTTATCGATCCCAGAATGGAAATGGGAACATATAACCATGGATTTCGTGACCGGATTGTCCAGATCTCCGGCCGGCAGAGATGCTATTTGGGTAATTGTGGATAGGCTTACCAAGGTGGCACACTTTCTCCCATTCAGAGTTGGGCAGTCGACGGCGCAGTTAGCAGAGATGTATCTCAGGCAGATCGTCAGGCTTCACGGTGTGCCAGTCAGCATCACCTCGGACAGGGATTCAAGATTTACATCACACTTTTGGCGCAGCTTGCAGAAGAGTTTGGGGACTCGCCTTCAGTTCAGCTCAGCTTATCACCCGCAGACAGATGGTCAATCAGAGCGCACAATCCAGACTCTTGAAGATATGTTGAGATCCTGTACCCTTGACTTTGGTGGTTCATGGGAGAATCATCTGCACCTGGTGGAATTCTCGTACAACAACAGTTATCAGGCCAGTATCCAGATGGCACCCTTCGAGGCTCTTTATGGCAGGAAGTGCAGATCCCCGCTAGCATGGGACGATGTCGGGGAGAGACAGATGCTCGGACCCGAGTTGATTTCCCAGACAGTTGAAGTGGTCAGGAAGGTCAGAGATCACCTCCGAGTTGCCCAGGACCGCCAATGCTATTGGGCCGATGCTCATCGGCGTCCCTTAGAATTTGCTGTCGGCGACCATGTATTCCTTAGGATCTCGCCTAACCGCGGCGTCATTCGCTTCGGCGTGCGGAGAAAGCTTAGTCCTAGGTATATAGGGCCGTTCGATATTCTCGAGCGAGTAGGAGATGTATCCTATCGTCTCGCTCTTCCGCCGTCGCTAAGTGAGGTACATGATGTATTCCGTGTGTCCCAATTACGACGGTATATTCCAGACCCGAACCACATCCTAGACCATTCGGAATTGGTTGTTGGTACCAACCTTTCGTATGAGGAAAGGCCCGTGTCTATATTGGACCGGAGGGAGAAGATACTCAAGAACAAGACTATTAAATTAGTCTGTGTTGCTTGGGGTCATCACTCTCTGGATGAGTCAACGTGGGAGCGTGAGGACGACATCCGATCGCGATATCCCTACCTGTTTGACTCGTGAGGTATAATGTCTTTCTTATGCCTTACGTTTTCCCTTCCTTGCTTGCATTGTATGATTGTATGATTGAACTGCTTAGTGTAACTTGCCTGTGCTTAATGTAGCTTGTCGTGACAATCTCTAGCTCCTTGATTAAATTCCGAGGACGAAATTCTTTTAAGGTGGGTAGAGTTGTCACCCTCATTTCCCGTATTTCTCGTATTTCGTATTTATACTCGTATCTGGATTTTGGCATGTATTTTATTTTTCTCAGCTTGTGGAATTTCGGTATTTCTCGTATTTTGGGTTTTGGGCTTGGCTCGGTTTTAATTGGTTTGGAATCGGTTTGGTTTGATTTATGTGTTGGAACACCATAGCCCTAAGCTCCACCCTCAAAAACACCACAACACCCTCTTTATAACTCCACCAACCTCTTCTCTCTCTTCATAACCACCATTAATTTCTTCTTCTTCTTCTCCTTCCTCCACAACTCTCCAAACCCTAGGCAAGTGCATCTTGCCACTACATGAGGACCCTCTTTTCTTTGTCCATTTGCTAGTTTAGGACATGGAGATCAACATTAGTTCTTGGGTTTTTATGATTTGGAGTCTCTACTAATGTAGATCTAAGTTATTGCTATTTTTGGATTTTACATGTTTTGATCCATTTTGGTTGGTTTTCTTGGAGTTCTGATGTTTCCATGTGGAAGAGCTTTCAGTTTCACTCCAGTTGGAGCCTTAGAAATCCGGATTTGGAGTTCGGATGGCCAAGTTATGAACTTTTGAAGTTTTGGTTTCAGCCATGTGTTCTTGCTGTTTGGAGAAGACTGTGAGCAGTGCGCAGAGCTGTTTAACTCACGCACACTGAGCTACGTACGCTCCTTAGCGCTGCGTACGCAGACTTGAGTACGCTTCCTGTTGGAAGCGTGTCTTCCTTGAGCGTGCGTGACTTTTCACGCAGCTGCTCCCTGTAGCGTGCGTGACTTTTCACGCAGCTGCTTCCCTGTAGCGTGCATCACTTTTCACGCAGCTGCTTCCTTGAGCGTGCGTGACTTTTCACGCAGCTGCTCCCTGTAGCGTGCGTGACTTTTCACGCAGCTGCTTCCCTGTAGCGTGCGTGACTTTTCACGCAGCTGCTTCCTCGAGCGTGCATGACTTTTCATGAAGCTGCTCCCTGTAGCGTGCGTGACTTTTCACGCAGCTGCTTCCCTGTAGCTTGCGTGACTTTTCACGCAGCTGCTCCTCTTGAGCGTGCGTGACTTTTTATGCAGCTGCTCCCTGTAGCGTGCGTGACTTTCACCTACGCTGCTCTCTCAGCGTGCGTGACTTTTCGTACGCTGCTCCCCTGACCCCTTGCTTAACCCTTTGGCTCTTGGAGTTTTGGTCTTATTTCTTTAATTTTGGCTTTTCTATTGTCCTGTATATTGATATTTTATTAGATATTTTATGCCCATTTTATATCATTACGCCTTTTGTCATGAACTTGATTTTACTTAATATGTTTGGAATGACTATTGTACATGGCATGATATGACCAAGAACTTGCATAACACGATAGTGGCCGTGGTGGCGTACTCCTGACAAGTACCCTGACATGATTTATCTTGATAACTTGATAATGGCCCGTAGCGGCGCACTCCTGACTTGACATGACCTGATAACTTAGCTTGACCTGTCTTGACTCCGTGGGTGGTTTTTCTTGCTTGCTTGTTAAATCCACTTGTCCTGTCTTGCATCATGTCTAGGATGGGACTCCTGAGTACCACGGTCAGGAGCAGCTACTAAAATGGATTAAGGTTAATAACTAGAATAATACAGTAGTCATGAAGAGATGACACAGCTACAGGCAATCCCGTTACCTGGGCGCTCTTGGGATCTGTAGCCTGCCGTCGAGTAGGGCACATTTCCAGCGCACCGTCGAGTGTTGCACCCTCTAAGTCACCTAAGGGTACATTTGTCTTCTGGGCGATGTACCCACCTGAATTCAACCCCTAATTTTCGACCTGGGTAGCCTGGATGGTCTGCAGGGCTTGTGGCTGTGGAACAATCTCACTGTATCTTGTTAGTAATTAGGCCTGTGATAACCCTAGTTAGTTAAAGTAGTAAGCCGTAGGATCTGCTTGGCCGTAATTGATTGAATGAGGTACAAACAGTCTAGTCATGTCTTGATCCCATGCAAGATTGCTTCCTGTCTTGATTACTTACATTACTTATCTTGCCGATAAATGGTGGGAAACCAAGCTCCGTTCAGATGAAAGGTTACAACCCCGGTCCTTGTTTGGTTTACGGGTTGTAACCTGGCTATCGGAATAGTTCCATGGTTATCTCGTCGTATATCATCCCAATATGTTTTCGTAATTTTAGTTTTAATATTAGATTTTCTGTGCTGATTGCTGGCTTTTGTTCTTATTTCGTGGCCCCCTTGTGGCACTTGCTCTTTCTGGGGTTGACCCAGCTGGTTTTGTGTGGCCAGATTTCGGAGCAGCTCCCGAGGATCTACCAAGCTTCCAGCCCAATGGTGAACACTAGACGGAATCCGGGCCAAGAGTGGGTTTTCTATTTTGTTTCGCTCACTCTATTGTAAAAATTATTCTTTTGAGGCGTTTAGCCGACGAGCACCTGTTAGCTCGGAGCACTTTTACTTACTGTCTGCCTACGGGCTGTAAACATGATTGACAAATCCTAGGGTTGATCATGTATGACTAAACTCTTGCTAGTCCTAACATTTTGTAACGACTAGCTTCATGATCAGCTGAATATTAATATTTGGGATGCTTATTATTGTATATTTAATGATCATACATCTTGCGACTTTACTTACTTGTGGTGATTGAGACACTAGGCTTGTTCATGACCATAAGAGACTGTTGGCTTGTAGAAAACCCTCATATATCTAGACAGCCGTGACCGTATATCGAGGTGGTTTCCATTTCAATATACGTAGCTGGCTATGTCTGCCCCCGCTCTCCAGTATTCTGGTTCTGGGGCGTGACAGTGCCTATAGGTATTGTGTTATGACTTGGACAGCTTGTATAGGTTGTATGGACTTGATAGACTAGTGTAGGCTTGTTTAGACCTAGGATGACTTGTTTGACCTAATTTAGACTTGTTAGACCTAGTTTGACCATAGTTGACCTAGTTTGACTTCTAGGGTTGACCATAGTTGACCAAGAGTTGACTTTGGCCTAGATTGACCTAAATTCATTTAGAATGCATTAAATTGCATCTTGTTATCATTTTAGACTTGTTGTGACTTGTGATGTTCTGATTAGGAGCCAGACACCTCTCCTCAGACAGTACATTTCATCCGGACACTTAGATGCCAGACGAGTACATTATCTGATCATTTCATATCCTGCTTAGAATTATATTCCTGCTTTAGATTACTTTACTTGATGCTGTCACGACATTATCACGGATTAGTACTATATGGATCTCTTCATGCGATATTATCCCCCTCGGGAGCATCGGGTACATTGTGTCATGTGCATTTCACTTTCATCATATACTCCTGTGCTTTCACCATACATGTATACTCTTGTAAATCTTGTACTCTTATGTTCACGGAGCCCTCATGTATACTATCATATGCACCCTTCATGGGCCTTCATGTGATATCCTGTATAATAACATAACCTGCTTAGATCCTTGTGTATTGATTGGGGAACGGGGGAGTGCTAATAGTCATGTGAACAATTCCATAGTAGTGTAGATCATGTGAAACTCTTTAGTGTAGATCATGTGCTAATCTGTCATATTCACATGTGTTATCCTGTACTCTACATCACTAGTCACTATTAGTTCTCTATATACAGTAGCTATTTACTTACAGTTCTCCTTCTTTTACATCATGTACTTTCTTTCAGTTTCCTATATCTTACTCTACTGCATGTTTATATTTTCTAACCTGCTATGATCTGTTGAGATGTATTGTGCTCGCTCCTGTCCTGACTGGACCTATTGAAAATATTACAGAGGACGAGGAGGAGGCCTGTGTGGATACCTTCTACGGGGCAGCCCTAGACGACACTTGTGAGCTGTACTCTCAGGAGGACCCAGCTCTAGCTGAGGACATTACCCCCACTGCCTAGACTAGCTTAGTTAGGCCTTATCTTATTTATGTTGTCTTGAGACTAGTTTAGCTAGACCTTATTATGTCTTTGAGATCTGGATTATATATATTCTTTCATATTCAGTAGATGGGACTTGTATTCTGGATATTTGCTGAGATGTTATCTTAGACTATTTTGATAATTTGTATTTCCTTGAGTTCTATATCATATCGTGCTTCTTCTTTCTTAGTTGTGATTGAGTTTATTTACTGCTATGTCACCCCCATTCGGGGAGTATAAACTGCTTAGAATTATATTGTTAGATGTTGTGACCTAGGACAGCGTTCTACCGCCGACACTGTGGCGTAGGCTGGACGTACCCACGTCTCGTGCCCTTACTCTAGGGAGCGGGTCGTGACACATTTTTAGTGGTGGCCCATACAGGTCTAGACTAGAAGTGTAGTGGTATTCGAACCAGAGTATCACTACAGCCTGCAATAGGATATAGGACATTAGTTTTCAAGGTACTCAATCACATTAGGAAAAACTCTTTTATTGCCATCTAAATCCTTACTGTCAATCGATTCTTTTGAACTTTAACTGTCCGCCTTTGTTATATCGCTTCTTTCTCAGAAATTGATACTCTTGTTGGTCTGTCTTCAAGATGGTGGAGACGCGGTCGCACCATACCATTCATGGGGATGCTGTAGAGGGGTCTGCTACCTCTCAACCAGTTCAGCAGAGACAGAAGACTGTAGCTCCTGCCACCTCTGCTCGTATTGAGGCTCCAGCAGCAGCAGCAGAGGGTATGCCTCCACCGGTTCGAAGGCAGGACCCAGTCATCGCAGAGAGGCCATTTCAGCAGCCGCCGCCTATAGGATACGTGGATGCGGCACAGATGTTCTTCTATTTCTGGCAGTTCATGGACCAGCAGCATGCCCGACAAGACAGGGGCATGGAGTTGGCCCTTACGACAGTCGTAGCTCGACCAGTGGTTCAGCAGCCGAGGACACCGGGGATAGAGCAGTTCCAGAAGATGAGCTCCACAGACTTTCTGGGGACGAAGGGGATTCTATATGCTGATGAGTGGATCGAGCACATAGAGGAGATCTTCCGCCTGGCCCGGATACCGACAGATCTCCCGATAGAGGCAGCAGCTAGCCGGATGCGAGATCTTGCTCGCACTTGGTATCAGGCAGACCCCAGGGTGGGGGTAGCTGGGCAGACCTGGGAGGACTTCAAGGGCTTCTTCAAGAAGAAGTTCTTTCCAGATTCAGCACTTCGAGCCTTGGAGTCGCAGTTCGAGAGCTTGGTTCAGGAGAGCCTGTCAGTGGAGGAGTACGCTAGGGAGTTCGGTCGCCTCGGCAGATTCGTAGAGGGCTTGAGCGAGACGACGAAGGCCCAGAGGTTCGGAAGGATCTGGTCAAGGAGGTCAAGTCCTTGACCAAGGGCAACAGGGATGCCATATTTGAGGAGATCTCGACGGGAGCCTTATTGGCAGAGGATGATCTTGAGCTTAGGCTCAAAGGGGACGAGACCCAGTTGGGGGCAGCAGCAACGGAAGCCAGGCTAAGAGGCCCCACTTTTAGCACCAGCAGCCGAGGCAGTACCAGCCGCAGCCGATCCAGCAGAGGCCAGTTAACCAGTAGCAGATTCAGCATCAGGCACCCAGACAGCAGACAGTCAGTTGCACATTCTGCAAGAAGCCAGGGCATGGATGGCACGAGTGCAGGAAGAGGCTCGGGAAGTACCTTCTTTGCGGAGCGGCAGATCACTAGCTGAGGGATTGTGCTAGGTCTGGGGGACGAGCATCTCAGGGAGGAGGAGCCAAGGCTCCAGCAGGCCAGCAGAGGGGACCAACCCTGCCGACGCAGCAGCAGAGATTTGTTCAGCACCAGTAGCAGGTCAGGGGAGGCCAGCAGGAGCGAGGATTCGCCATGGCAGCAGAGGATGCGGAGGCCATCGGAGAGCTGATCACATGTTCGGTTCTTCTCGACTCCAGTCCAACTTTTGCATTATTCGATTTCGGTGCTTCGCATAGCTTCATATCAGTATCTTTTGCAATTAGACACGGTATTATAGCTGAATCGTTGCCTATGACTTACAAGATCACGACCGGGGGTGGCATTATCCTCGTGAGTGATGTTTATAAGGGTCAAAGTATTGCCTTGGAAGGCCGTGAGTTGGAGGTGAGCCTGCTCGTAATGCCATTGCCGAACTACGATATAGTACTCGGTATGGACTGGTTGAGCAGGCACCACGCCAGCATTGATTGCAGAGGGGGTAGAGTTCTCTGCAGAGTGCCGGGGGAGCCAGAGTTCGAGTACTCCAGACGTCAGGCGGAGCAGAGCAGCAGAATTTTCTGCAGAGTCTCGATTGAGGAGCAGGCGATTCCATACCCCTTGATAACAGAGTATATGGATGTTTTTCCAGAGGAGTTGCCTGGATTGCCACCGGACAGAGACATTGAGTTCTCGATAGACTTGGTTCCAGAAGCGGAACCCATCTCTCAGCATATCTATCGAGTGAACAACAGTGAGTTGGTGGAGCTGAAGAACCAAGTGGATGAGCTGCAGGACAAGGGCTTCATCCGTTCGAGTTCATCGCCATGGGGTGCACCAGTATTGTTTGTACCGAAGAAGGATGGGTCAGTACGGATGTGTATTGACTATAGGGCACTCAACAACCTCACGATCAAGAACAGATACCCACTGCCGCGGATCGACGATCTTTTTAACCAGTTGAGCAGAGCTCGGGTATTTTCCAAGATTGATCTGAGGTCGGGATATCACCAGGTGAAGGTGAAGAGGGAAGATATTCCCAAGACCGCTTTCAGGATGCGGTACGGGCAGTTTGAGTTTTTGGTTATACCGTTTGGGGTAACCAATGCACCAGCAGTGTTTATGAACCTGATGAACAAGGTGTTCCACCAGTACCTGGATCAGTTTGTGGTGGTGTTCATTGACGACATCTTGGTATATTCTAAGACTGAGAAGGAGCACGAGGAGCATTTGAGGATCGTGCTGGAGACTCTCAGGAAGGAGCAGCTTTATGGGAAGCTCTCCAAGTGTGAGTTCTTCTTAGAACGGGTTGACTTTTTGGGGCATGTGGTGACTGGAGATGGTATCTCAGTTGACCCCAAAAAGATCGTAGCAGTTGAGGCATGGGCAGTGCCGACTTCAGTGGCAGAGATCAGGAGCTTCCTGGGACTGACAGGATATTATAGGAGATTTGTGCAGGATTTCTCTCGGGTTGCAGAGCCGTTGACTCGGTTGACCCGGAAGGATGCTGAGTTTGTTTGGTCAGAAGAGTATCAGGCAGCTTTTGATGAGTTGAAGAAGCGGCTTACGATAGCTCCGATTCTGACATTGCCTTCAGGATCAGGAGGATTCACTATTTATAGTGACGCTTCAGGGAAGGGGCTGGGTTGTGTATTGCAGCAGCACGGGAAGGTGATTGCCTATGCTTCCAAGCAATTACGTCCCCATGAGAAGAACTACCCTACCCATGACCTGGTGCTGGCAGCGGTGATATTTGCTCTGAAGTTGTGAAAGCATTATCTGAATGGGAAGAGGGTAGAAATTTTTACAGATCACAAGAGCTTAAAGTATCTGTTCACTCAGAAGGAGTTGAACATGAGGCAGCGCAGATGGCTAGAGTTGATGAAAGACTTCGACATATCACTTCAGTATCATCCAGGAAAGGCTAACGTGGTTGCCGATGCCTTGAGTAGGTATCCGACAGCCATGTGTTTGACCATGGACCGTCACTTTCTTACTAATTTGGAGAGCCTGGGGATTGAGGTGATCGTTGTTTGCAAAAATAAAAAGTGTTCTTTATTTCACAAACTTTGTAAAAAAATTACAATAGAATTCTGGGAAAGTACAACTATAGGAATCCGATCTGAAGACGATCGCTTTATCCCTTGGACGATGTGAACTTTGAAGATGGTAGCCTCTGAAGAATGCAGCAGCACTTTGGCGAGAACTTCTGATCTCTGGTGATGATATGATATTGATTCTGATTTTCTGATTCTCTCTGATCCCCCCTATGAAGGACTTGAAACTCTATTTATAGAGTTCTGGAAATAACTAATTTTTAGTTATTCTGGATTGTGCCGAATGGATTGCGCAAACATTAGACTGCACAAGCAGCGAACTGCACTGGCAGTTACTCGATCGTGGACCAACTATATGAGACGCGTGGCATTGTTTGATTGAAATGCACTTGGTCGTGTACAGACGGTTGCCATGTGGTGAGCAATTGATGGCATGTAGCCCACGTATAAATTGTCAGTTGTCTTGATAGAGTGCGCCACATGAACTGCGCTGGCTTCAGACTGCGCTAAGATTGAACTGCGTTGCAGGGAATCTGGCAGATTGTGCTTCGATTGGGCTGGTGGCTTCTGCTGCCTGTATAGCTGTCCTCGAGCGCTGTGCTGCACGAGAAACGAATAGTTTCCTCGTTCTTCGGGCTATCAGCTGTCAGAAGATCTAATTTTCTGTCAGATAATGATGACGCGGCCACGTCAGCTAGCGCGCTTGGATAGGTGCGCAGTTCAGCTTGCGCAGTTGAGTTGTTGTGCAATCTGTCTTCTGCGCAGTTCATTTTAAGAGTGCACAATTTGATTTTCATTGCATTTTTGATGGGTGCAACTTGATTTTTAGGACCTACAAGACCCCTTCAAAGTTTTCAAAATTTGAAAATATTCAAAGTTTCGAAATACTTTGAATTTCGACTTTAAAATCAAGTTGCGCAAGTGATGCCTTGACTGCGCGTTTGGAGGAATCAGCTCCTAATTTCTCGGTGCAATCTGAGGTGACTGTTACTTTAGAAAAAAGATAAATAGTTTCCGTTCTTCTTTCATTCATTCTTTACTTGTTTCCAACTGTTCAAGAGAGAAAAGCTTCTGTGCCAACTCCGACCACTTCTCTTTCCTCTCCGTCGACATCAATAGCCCCGAAACGTTCAGCCGCCGAGAAGGGCAAAGCCCCCGCTGAGTCTTCGACTCGGGTTGCACCCCGAATTTTATGTCATAAAGTCGGTCATCCTGTACTGCAAGGTAGATGATGAGCTCGATCAAAAACCCTTTTTAGGGTTCTTTGACATTGTCGAACCTTCATACATATCTTTTTTTAGAGATTTGATGGTATTGCGTCGCCCTATTTAGGGTTTTGGTTGCACAAACACAATAGTTTTCATTTTTATGAAAACTATATTCTTGTGCAATCGGTTGGAAAGCGCTGGCAAATTTTCAGCACATTCTATCGATTTGCGCAAGTCTGTCTAGTGCAAACTGATGCCTTGCGCAAGTGAGTTAGCGCAATCTGATGACTAGCGCAAGTGGATGAGTTGGCGCAACTGGATATTTTGCGCATGTAGGCTACATTAGCATAATCTGATGCTATGCACATAGCACAATCTGACACTTGCACAATTTGCTGATTTTTGAACAGACTCTTTGACTTTGTATGTACTGAATTTTGTCTCTTTGTTGATGCAGTCAACCTCAAGGAAGACCCAGAATATGAGATCTTTACAGGGACTCTGGCTGAACCTGAGTTTAAAGAGGATCTTTCCCATGTAACATTTCCTCAGTATACCCTGCAATCGTCTCGACAAGCCATCCTAACAGCACAAGACAATGAAACATTACTGAATCTGATGAACGGGCAGCCTCTGCAAACTGCTGACGCCATTATTCATAAGAAGCCTATGTTTCTATTTGGTGAGGCTCTTGATAAGAGTTCTCAGCCGAGACCTCGAGTTGAACAGAGACTCTTTCAAAGAGGCAAGAAAAGGATACTGTTACCGAAAATTTCCAGGTTCCTTCACTTATCTCGCTATGCCTTTACGAGTTATCCCAAGAGAATGGACTGGGATATAACTCCTCTTCAACAAGCCAGAACAAGGAACATTTGTGTGAAGAAAGGACCAAACAACAAGGACATGTTTTACAGTTCCTCGGAGCGTCACAGCTCCCTACTCAGAGGACTGAAACCTGGGTGCATCCCACCAGAGAACTCCTCCTTGCTGCTGTCGGTCAGGACGCCGATATTCGCAAACGAATTTACAAAAGTTGAAGAAAGATATCCAGATCAAGACATCTGATTAACAGGTCTTATTAATCCGGATAACAAGAGATGGAATTGTATAGCCAATTGGATATTGGCTCAATTCGAAGGGAAGCTCAAGGAAATTGAGCTGTACCAGCCGGTATATTCTACCGTTTACGGCTTTCAACCCAATCCTCACCTATTCCTTGCTTTGGCAGAAAGGTACAACTTCAGAACAGGGACTTTTATGACGCCCTGTGGGGAGATTGGATTGGCTCTTCACGAGATGAAGTACATCTCGAGTCTACCAATGGGGAATATCCCTTATGAGGAATTTGTCCCCACCAATGACGAGTTGGACAAACTTTGTCAGGAGAACGCTGATATGGTGGCCGTCTTCGAGGAGCTCTTGTGCCACTACAAAATCTGTTTCTTGTATTACAAGAGCGGTTCATCAGGCACCTGCTACTCGACGAAATGGTTACCATATCTCTTCCTTAACCACATTATGGAGAAGAAAACCAAGGAACACGACAATTGTAAACCCAACTTTTTCAAACCACTCAGCAGTAGTGAGGTGATTGGGTTGATGGAGGAGAATCATGAGATGGATATTAAGATCGATGATGATCTTCAATATCCTCCTTTCAAGACAGGAGATAGTATTGAAAGTTTCATGAGGATGGGCTATAGGCCCATGTCAAAGGAAGCCTAGCTGGCGGGCTTCCTCACCTACTGGCTCCGACGATTCATCGTCCCTGGAGCAAGCGCCGTTGATCGCTTCCATCGAGGCGTGCTGTTTGCTGCCGTCCGTTTAGTCTTTGGCTATCGGATGGATCTCTTGTCAGCAATGACTTGCCGAATGAATGCTGGCCTCCGCCTATTTGTAGATTCGATGCTCAAAGGGAAAGGCAAGAAAGGTAGCTTTCCGCGGCTAGAGCTGCCATATACATACTTATTCGGATGGCTGCTTCTGCACTATCCTGCTCTGATAAATCTCGATATGTGAGCGGTAAGTGGCAGCTTCTTGAGGAGATTCTCCAGAAGCAAATGGATATACACCAGCTTAAGAGATTGCAGACGTGCTCTGAATCTCGGGAAGGGGTGGAACTTCTATTATGTTCTCCTTCTGGCTGGCTACGAGCACATGTCTTCAAATCTGGTCGACTTAGGGAGGCAGCCTTTGGGTCATGCAGTTTTTGATTGGATGAGGACAATCAGGCCATCACACCGGGTCTACAGATTTGAAGACGAATGTTATTTAGAACCCTATCTTTCTATCCGCTTTGCCCGTCAATTCGGCTACGACCAGTTTTATGTAGGCAACGCCATCACGTGCCTACAAGGAAAAGGTTATCTGATTGAAGGAGCCCGAGCTTGGGCTTATTATAATGCTCGAGACACCAGAACAACATTCTCGATGTCGATGAAGAGCGACCATGTTCCTCGGATGTTGTATACATATTCACTTTTCTATACATCCGCGAATACCTTTGCCGAGAACTTCAGTCTCGCGGACAACTTTGCGACAGCGGCCAGATTAAAGAAGGGAGCAACTGTTGTGTCGGCTCCTGGCAATGATGAAGAGCGTGAACCGGCCGATGCACCGTTGGAAGCTTCAAGGGAAGCCAACTTCCCGGAAGAAGTCAACGAACCATTGTGCATTTTCTTGAAGGTTGTCAAATCTCCAGCCAAGAAGAGGAAAAGAAGGATAGAAGAACCTTCTTCCCCCGTTGCTAAGAAGAAGCTTGTCTTGGAATCATCGGAAAGGGTTACGACCCGATCGCAATCTCGACAGCAGGCCGAGTCAACTCAAAGAGAAGAGGCGATAACTCCGACCTCTATTCCAAGGCAGGAAAATGTTATAGATATAGAGAGTCCAGAGAGACCTCTACATAGAAAGAAAATAGTCTTCAGGAGAAAGAAAGTAGTCACTCCAAGACCTATGTCATCGGTCGTGGCTAGTGCTGCCGCCGGAATCACAATGTCATCTCCTATACCTATCCCTGAACCCGAGCTTTCAGTCCAGAGAGGAGGGATGAGGTTGTAGAGACTAGGAAGGAGGTCATAGAGAAAGAGGATGAAGTGGTGCGATCTTCTACACTTGCAGTGGAGACTACCCAGCTTCCAGCTACACCGAGAACACTTCATGATGAAGAAGATCGATTAATGAACGATGCTCTGAACGACAGCGACTTCGGCCTCCATGATGATGTAGATCCGATCACAGCAACAGATAGTGGAGCACGAGAGGAGAGCACAAGTGATAAAGTTTCATCAGCAGAGGTTGTTGATGATACACTGAATCCAGAGGAGGACGCTGATGTCCATATATCCCCAGAAGCTGTTGATGACACATTGAATCCAGAAGAGGATGTTAATGTGCATGTATCTCCAAAAAAGAATGTGGGTGAAGAAGTAGCACCTGAGAAAATTACTACTGCTAATCCCAAAGGTGTTGAATGATATTATCAATCTTCTTTTCATAGATTAAATGGCTGACATCTACATTTTTATCGATGCAGAAGTTGAATCCTCTCCAATTCCTCCATCATGCACTGACATAGTGCCAATAAAGGAGCTAGCTAGCGGTAGCCGACATTTTTTGGGCGGCTCTGAAGCAGGTAATAGCCAGGCAGTAATGTCTGAGGCTACTTCTGCGAGGTTGCAACTCGTATCAGCAGAGGACAAACTTCTCCCTGGACCTAGCAATGGTAAGATCACTCTTACTTTTGATCCTTCTCGATAGTTGCTAATGACAGCCAGCTGATGGTGTTTGTCTGATTTCGCAGAGGAACACCTGGGAGGGGCGACTAGCTCTACCATGGCTCCATTATCCAAAGAGACCTCCACTCACATGCACGAAGCTTAACGTCCATCTGCACAGGCACCTGCTGCTTCGACGTCCATAGGAGTAGCTGCTACTCCTGGTGCTATTGCCACTAACAGATTCATCATCGGTTCCTTCATCAACCTTTTCTTCAATTCTCTAGGACCCCTAATAGAGAGGGTAATGGATAAAGAAGAGGTTGGTTTCATAACTGTTAGGGGTCTAACCTCCTATCTGAAAGCTGCCATCCGGAGTCAAGGTGATGAAGCGCAAGCTGCTTACCTTGAACACATCTTGGATGAGCTAGAGGAATCGGTTAAGATCTACAAAGATCTGAATCGGGGGGAGGTGGAGCCTTTGGTACAAGCCGAGTTTGAGAGGATGTCACAAGAGGCTACAGTTGCGAAGGTTGATTTCCAGATTTCCTGGACACTTTCACTGCCAACTCTTCAGAATATAACTCTCAGGTAGAGACAATAGCATCTGCTGCCGAGGAGAAGGAGAAGAAAGTTGCTGAACTAAAAGCAGAATCTGCCCATCTTCAAAAAGAATTGAGACTTGTTTAGCTTGCTCTGGAAGATGAGGTCACACAACATCAAGCTACAGTTCAGCAACTGGACGCCCTGACCCAGGAAAGAGATGAATATGTCACGACTCATCAAGCTGAAATCTCTCGCAGACTTGTAACTCTACCGACTTTCGACGATAAGTCTGGAATGGAGGAAGCTAGGAGGCGAGTGATGGATTCTCGTGAGGAGAGACTGCAAACTTTAAAGCAGCAGATGACTAGCTTGATGACCCCGCCAGCAGAATAGAAAGACATTTTGTATCTTCAATTTTTGTGACATGTAATTTTGTAATATCTTTTAATTTTGATCAATAAAAAGACATTTTCTTTGTCGCTCTATTATTTATTGAATATCTTATTCAGATATAAATAATAGCGATAGAAAATATATTCAGAGGTGCAAGACATGATATATTTCTTGATTTTTAGAAAATAACTATATTCATTATATTTGCTCAGAGGTAATGTGGACATGGCAGAATATAATTTGTTGAATATCATTATTTCAGTAGACAACTTAATCAAAGATAACAAGTTGCTGATATGAATGAAATGGATGAATCGTCAAAATGTGTAAACGAAATGAATCGTCAGGATGAACGGATGGACCGTCAAATGAATGTAATGAATGAACGAACCGTCAGATAGATGGAAGGAACGGATGAACCGCCGAATAGATGTAGTGAACGGATGAACCGTCGGATGAATGTAATGAACGGGCGAACCGTCAAATGAATGTAATGAACGGACGAACCGTCAGATGAATGTGATGAACGGGCGAACCGTCAAGCGAATGTAATGAATGGGCGAACCGTCGGATGAATGTAATGAACGGATGAACCGTCAGATGCATGTGATGAACGGGCGAACCGTCAGATGAATGTGATGAACGGGTGAACCGTTGGATGAATGTAATGAACGGGCGAACCGTCGGATGAATGTAATGAACGGGTGAACCGTCAGATGAATGTAGTAAACGGGTGAACCGTCAGATGAATGTAGTAAATGGGTGAACCGTCAGATGAATGTAATGAACGGGTGAACCGTCAGATGAATGTGATGAACGGGCGAACCGTCAGATGAATGTAATAAACGGGCGAACCGTCAGATGCATGTGATGAACGGGCGAACTGTCAGATGAATGTGTTGCTTCATTGTCTTACGAATCTCTGTCTATAAATAGAACAGAAGATTAGATAGAATGATCACTTTTACTTTTCAATATGTCGTCTGGAGATGCATCCAAGAAGGCTGAGATCGCCCCGAAGATTGAAGCGGTTACTAAAGAACGTCCAGTCGAGCCGGCCCAGCCAAAGTAAACAGAGGCAGGTGAAGGTTCGTCTGCACCCAAACCGTCAAGGGACATCTTGGACTTCCTTCTTGAACCAGGGATAAAAGAGGAAGAAGAGGCCATGAGGATGGCTGCTTGCAAATTCCTGGTGGGTTCGAGCAAAGATGTTCTCGGTTCTTTTGCCGACTTTATTTTTGAGAAGGATGGCAGTGGTCCTCGTCCTATCTTTAAAAAGGACGATAGTGATTCTCGTCCATGATATCTTGTAACACCATTTATGAAAAATAAAATTTTATTTATGAACTATTTTGGCATATTTACAAGAAATTCCTTTTACAATCATACATAGTATTTCTTAAGAAATTTGCCATTGATGGGCATCATTGCCACTCGACCGTCCAGCTCTGAGAGTTGATAGGCTCCATTTGAAAAGACTTTGCTCACAATGTAAGGACCTTCCCATTTTGCATCGAACTTGCCTTTACTCATATGATTCATAGTTATAGGACGTCTGACTGTTAGAACAAGCTCTCCTTTCTAAAAGGCTCGGACCTTAACTTTGCGATTGAAGGTCTTTGAAATGCGGGCTTGGTATAGCTCAATATGCTGTTGAGCCAATAGCCATTTCTCATCAAGCGCCTGTAATTCTTGGAGTCGAAGAAGGTCGTTGTTCTTCGTGGTCAGCTCATTGGCGATGGCAATCCTTAAGGACGGAATTTGAAGTTCCAGGGGTAGAACTGCTTCACAGCCGTACACCAAAGAGAAGGGTGTACAGCCTGTAGGGTTGCGGACCGTAGTACGGTAGGCCCAAAGATATTCTCCAAGATTTCCACTCCAGTTTTGTTTGTTAGTAGACACAAACTTCTTGAGGATCTTGATGATAGTCTTGTTGAAAGCTTCAGCCAAGCCATTAGCAGCAGGATTGTAAGCTGTCGAAGCGATATTGTCAATCCGATGATCGTCACAGAACCTTGTGAACTTTTGACTGATGAACTGAGGTCCATTGTCATAAATGATTCGTCGAGGTAAACCAAATCTATAGATGACATGATGTTTGACGAAATTGATGACACTGCTAGTCTTGACTTCAGCCAAGGGTATAGCTTCGGCCCATTTGGAAAAGTAGTCTGTTATTGCCAGGATGAACCGATGTCCTCTAGAAGAAGGAGGATTGATAGGACCTATAATATCCATGTCCTAGGCTTCAAAAGGCCAGGAAGCAGCAGTCAGATGAAGGAATTCTTATGGTTGATGAATGAAATCTGTGTGGATTTAAAAAGCTCGACATTTCCTTGTATATTCGATGGCATCAGATACCATAGAGGGCCAATAGTAACACATGCGTCGGATACGATCCTGTAGCTTAGGACCGGGTTGGTGTGCTTCGCAGACACCATCGTGAGCTTCACATAATACTTGCTTCGCTTCATTACCAGCAAGACATCGTAAGAGTAGGCCGTCATAAGTCTGTCGGTAAAGAGTTTTGGTGGTCTGATTGTAGTAGAATCGCAGAGACCGCCGACGAATACTCGTAGCTTCCTTGGGATCTTTAGGAAGTATGTCATGAACTATGACGTCGATGAAGGGAGCTCTCCAATCTTCACTGATAACATTGGCCTCAGTAAAATTATTGAACTCAATATTGTGATTGTTTTCGATGCAAAATAATTCCCGATTAGAGACAACCACCACCTGATGTCTTTTGATAGGGATGGCTAAGACTGCTGCAAGATTGGCCAAAGCGTCTGTTTCAGTATTACAAGCTCGTCGGACATATTCGATGAAGAAGGCTTTAAATGATGTAGCCATGTTGATTGCTGCTTCATAGTAAGGCACTAGATCTTGATGGCGAACTTCATAGGTTCCTCTAACCTGGTTAACAACCAGCTTGGAGTCACCATAAACGTCAAGATATTCGGCGTCCAGTTGTTTAGCTAACTGAAGGCCAATGAGTAGAGCATTGTATTCTGCTACATTGTTGGAGCAAGGTTTGTCTAAGGAATAGGCTCTTTGAATAGTTGACCCGTCTGGAGAAACAAGGACAACTCCAACTCCTGCGATAATGGCACCATTGGGTCCAATCCTGGATGCACCGTCAAAAAATAGACGCCAAGTAGGAAATTCTTCGGAGATCATATTTGATTCCAATGTCTCGTCTGGAATTTCATCATAAAGTTTGGATGTCTCTGGTACAGGATGAGCTGCTAAAAAATCCGCCAGTGCTTGACCATTAACAGATTTTTGTGGAACATATACCATGTCATATTGGGCTAGCAGAATAGCCCATGTAGCCAGCCGAGAATTGAGTGTGCTAGGCTTCTTCATCAGTACCCGAAGAGGATTAACTCGGTATATGACATGAATAGTTTGGCCAATGATGTAATGCCTCGTCTTTTGAACAGCAAACATAAGAGCTAGGCATTCTTTTTCGACCGGACTATAACGGTGTTCGGCACCAATCATAGTACGACTGAGATAATAGATGGCTTGTTCATCGCCTTCTTTATTTTTTTGGGCAAGTAAAGCACCCAATGAATGATCCATAGCACGGACATACATTAAGAATGTTATGCCTGAGATCGGTGGCACCAAGACTGGTGGGTTCATAAGATACTGCTTTATGTCGTCAAATGCTCGTTGACATTCTTCAGTCCAAATAAAAGATACACCCTTCTTCATTACCTGAGTAAATGGTCTGCAGCGTCCAGACAGATTCGAAATGAACCTCCTGATGTACGCAAGTCGACCTTGGAATCCTCGTAGCTCTTTTAGGTTGCGTGGAGGACGCATCTCTTGAATGGCTTTGATCTTCTCGGGATTCACGTGTATACCCTTAGAGGTAATGACGAAGCCGAGAAATTTACCACTAGAGACACCCAAGAATGACTTGGTGGGATTCATTTTGAGTTGATGTTGGCGCATTAGGTTGAAGATAGTTCTCAAGTCTTGGATGTGATCTTCCTTTAGACGACTTTTGACATCAATATCGTCAACGTAGCATTCGACAGTCTTGCACAGATGATCTCGAAAGATGGTACTCATGGCTCGTTGGTAAGTTGCACCAGCATTCTTGAGACCAAATGGCATTACGGTATAGCAGTAGACTCCGCGAGGAGTGCGGAAAGAAGTATGTTTTTTATCTTCAGGATTCATCCGGATCTGATTGTATCCGGAGAATCCGTCCATGAAAGATATTCGCTCGAACCCACAGGTGTTGTCAATCATGACATCCGTGATAGGGAGAGAAAATTCATCTTTTGGACAGGCTTTATTAAGATCCCAAAAGTCGATGCAAACTCACACTTTTCCGATTTTCTTCAAAACTGGGACGACATTGGCTACCCAATCTGGATGTTATTCTTCTCGGATAAAGCCACAAGCGATAAGCTTCTTGACTTCATCGTCGATTGCGTCCATCATTTCTGGCTTGAAGCGTCGTTGTTGCTGTTTGACTGGTTTTGTATTAGGCAAGATATTCAATTTATAAGTAGCAACTTTGGGATCTAGACCTGGCATGTCTTCATAGCTCCAGGCAAAGACATCAATGTATTTTTGAATAAGAAGAATTAATTCTTGCTTATCTGCCTCTGGAAGGTTCTTCCTGATGAATATTGGAAGAGATGACCCGCTTTCTCCCACATCAATTTGAACCAATTGATCTTCGGTAGGAGGTTCTCGATGTTCGAATCGGAGTTCCCATTGGGTATCCATTCTTTGAGCCCAAGGACCTGTTTCAGAGTTTTCTTCAATATCCTCATCATAGCCTTCTGGAAGTTTAATGGAGACCATGTTAGACGATACGATCAATCAATGAACTTGACCGATGCTGGTGTCAGAATCCCATGATCTAGAATCAGAAGAGTTGGAGCGCTCCTCGCTATCGGATTCGGAGACTGCTGGAGATAATACCGGAGGTGAAGCATATCCGAGACCTCTTTTGGTCCTGCTATAGTACATCTCTGATTTTTCTTTCGGAACAACCGTACGGATAGGAGTTCTTCTACCCTTACCGTAGTTGAGGCCATTCTTGAAGTTATAACCCATCTTTCGGATGATGTCTTTTGATTGTTGACTGTAACGACGAAGTTGAAGATGCCCCATATCGTTACTTTTGCTATCATCCGTATAACTGAATTTTTGTTCTGGTCCTTTACTAAAAAGTATCGGACTTTCGTCTCTCTTTCGAGAAGGGACAACAAAGTATGAATCATCTGGGTGTTCGAGTAAGACTTATGTTTGAAGAGACTGTACGACTCCCATTGTAAATGACTGAAAGCTATCTAACATATCCAAATAGCACTTAGCATGATAAATGACATCAGTATACTGGAAAGGAGATGCTTTTTCATTGATTTGTACATCTGTATTTACAACAGGACCTTTAGCCTTAGCAGGTTTGGTTAGATTGATTACAAGAGGGAGAGAAGAAGAACGTGGAGGAGGATTGGACTTGTTACGACGGAGGTCTATAACAAGTGGCTCAGAGGAGGTGACCTCCCTTTTATCCTTGTTATGAGATAAATCAATAACAAGTGGCTCAGAAGAGGTGAGCTGCCTTTTTTCCTTGTTACGACGTAAGTCGATAACAAGTGGCTCAGAAGAGGTGAGCTCCCTTTGATCCTAACCACCATCAGTTGGTTGCTTCTGGACTGGCAAGTGAATAGCCAATGGTTTGGAGGATTGAGGACGAGAAACACGTCCTTTGACAGGTATGATGAGGGTATCATTAGGCACTGCTTCTTGTTCTTCTTCAGTGTCCAGAGCCAATACTACCTTCATGAATTCATCCTTGTACATGCGAGCATCATTGCAATATGCTTCGACACCTTTGAAAGGATAGAGATCCGCAACCTCCTTTTGAACCCCTCCATTATCATCAACATATTTGAAACATTGATGGAGAGTTGAAGGAACAATGTTGTGCTCGTGTAAGAATGGTCTCCCCAACAGAGCATTGTAAGAACAACCATGGTTGTCTATGATGTAGAAGGTCACCTTTGTACGAAGATAGCCTATTTGGAGTTTTAGGCGAATCTTGCCCAGAGGCTCACTTCTTCCTTGGTTGAACCCCAGGATGGTGGTAATTGTACTGGAAAGACTATGTACTGGGATCTTCAGTGCATCTAACATTGTCTTTGGCATGATGCTGAGGGCAGACCCTGGATCTATCAGAATACGATCGACTTTCATCGAGTCGACATATCCTGTATATTATAGAGGACGGTCATGCCTATTGTCTTCTATCAGTATATCATCCTGTGTGAAGGTAATATTTGGAATTAACTCCAACACACTATGACAATGGAGGCAAGAGACAGGCTTTGCTTTCGGCTTCTTTAGAAGAGTTAGACAGGTTTCTGTCTGCATTAGAGCCTCACTCAAAGTTTCTCGAGTCTCTTTGGAGAGACGCAAGAGCTCGAAGATTGACAGCCGAGCCGGTGTATTGGCTAGTTGGGCCAAAATATCAAAGTTGTATGGCTTCTCAAGTCCAGAAGGAGATGACTTCTTCAAAGGTTTGTCGAAACGGACTTGTTGTTTGCCTTTGTCAGCTACCGTCGGCTTGGGATGAGTGGGTTCTACAACCGGTGAGGATGCAGCAAAAATGTCCTCAGTAGAAGCAGGTTGCAATAGAGCAGACTCAGAAGAAGAAGCAGGATTTTCTTGAGTCTCGGAAAGTTCCTGTAGATAGGCTTTCCCTGATTTGGTGCCCAATAGGATTTCCTCTTCAACTATGGGGTCAAAAGACACCATATTGCAGATCTTTGTTTTGCCCTTGGAGCGTTCTTTCTTCTTGGAGGAAGAGGGAACTTCGAACTCCGAGGCAAGATCAGGGTGAATCCACATAATCTCGTCGTTGTCAAGAGACAAGGGGACGAGACCTTCACTTCGTGGAGGAGGGAGACTCTAGATCTCAAGAGTAGCTTTAGGGATAGGGATGACACCGTGCTGTACCATCTGCAGAGGGAAGTTACCGAACTGAACTGAGACCATGTTTACGGTAACAGTCTTCTCGTCTTGCTGCAGAGTGACAACACCAGCATTTACTAGCTCTTAAATCTTGCCTTTGAGCACATAACATGCTCGAGTGGGATGCCCAATGAACCTGTGATAAACACAGTATTTGGGATAATCAGTCTTACCAACTTCATCAGGCTTCTTCGAGTCTGGGAGTTGGAGCTTATTGCTTTTGATCAAGCAATCAAAGATGCTCACGGTGTCGTTCTCGTCAAAGGAATACTCTACTTTCGGACGAGGTTCCCTTGGTGGAGGTGCAGAAGGAGTAGAAGTATACGTAGGTGGAACTACGTTGACCGCCAGAGATTCTTTGTTCTTCAAGTTGATATTCAAATTCTCTTTTCCCTTGCGGTTGTTCTGGCGATTACTGCTACTCAATGTCGGGTGTTCATCCCGATCGGGGTTAGACATGTGTACCCCTAGCTGCTTGAACTTGTCAGCGCTAACTTCAGCTGCTTTAGCATTGACACTGAAGGATGGCCAGTCTTGGAACTGAGTTGACCCCGTCCACATGCTGATGATAGGCAAAAGATTTACCTTGAAGGTGTCTATAGTGACAGCGGCCGGAGTTCTATGAGGTATTTTTAAAGCTTCTCGGCGGAACCTTTCAATGAAACTCTCAGCGATTTTATTATGTCTTTGTTTAATTTTATTAAGGGCTGACATGGTCATGTCATTGATCCCCTCATAGAATCGTTCCAAGAAAAAAAATTTAGACCTGAGAAAGAGGTGATACAGCCATCGGGCAAGCTCCTGTACCAATCGTATGCGACACCGGCTAAACAGCCGATGAATACACTGGTAAGAAGAGAGTCATTTGGCTGATGTTGGACAGTCATTACCTCAAAGTGGTTAATAAACTGACTGGGTGAAGTGATGCCATCAAACAGGGTAATTGTTGGGATTTTGTACTTTCGAGAAAATAGAACTTCCTTCTATTCAACTGGGTAGGGTTGTTTGATCCCCAATCTCTGTAAGTTGTCCTTCTCTTTGAAGGCCTCGAATTGAGTGCACAGGAGTTTGACAGCTTTATTAGCATCCTCGAATGATGTAGAAGAAGCAGGCTGAATCAGAGTATTAGGGGGAAAAACAGCGTGGTAAACACTACCTCCAGTACCTGACTGACTGGAGTAGGTTGAATCTGTACAGGGGGTACTTGAGGTGATGCTACCCCCAGCCCTACATTGACAGGCACCGACGATGCTATGATCTCAGGATTTACAGTAGGTACAGTCGGTGGTACTGTATGTTGGGCCATGATGATAGAATGCATACTTGCAACCATTTCTGCCATGGTCTTCAGCTTGTCTTCTAGTGCAGCTATTCGTTGTTCTTGACTAGCCAAACTAGAAGCATCTGGGTCTTCAGTGACAACATAAGCTGTCACTTCTCTAGGTACATTGGAGGACACTGTCTGTTCAGAACTTTTACTGTATGCATCATAATCAGAGAAAAAAATTATCTCCTGAGTGAGAAAGAGGGAGATGACCGAAAGGATCTTGGAGAAGATTCCTTTGACCGATTGTGTCTCGGCTTCGGGATCTGGTGTGTCGAAATACTCCTTTAGAAGATTCTTAGAGTAGATCTAAATACCGCTGGCTGGGCTTGCGAGGCTTGCCGTACTTGGAGCACTTTCTACCCCCAGTGTCTCGGGAAGTCATGTTGACGGAAGTGTACAACACTTCGTCTTCATCTTCTGACATTGGTTCAGACGTTGTAAAATTCAAACGATCGAAGACAGATCATTTTGTTGTCTGACAGCAACACTTGATGACAACCTTGTGATTACAATGGTGTCCAAGTGGTTGAACTGGAGGTGTTGAAATGTTGTCCCGTTTTTGTTTGAGGTGTTCTCGGAGATCAGGAACAACGACGGGACGAGAAAAAGTCTGAGGGATATGTTCTTTGACAACATTCGGAACATGGTTCCGGTTCTTCAAATGTTTTGTCCCATGAGTATACAGGGAAGTACTTACTTCATTAGCATATGTGTTAGGATTTTTGATCCTGGAAGTTTGCCTCTGATGCTGGTTGATCTTCGGCATTGGCTGTTTGTATTTCGCCGAAGTTGGCCTATTGAGATAGGTCCTTAGATCAGCAAATTCACCCCCAGGGGTTTCTGTCTGAGACACCAGCAACTTTTCCTGTTTTGAACGGGATATCCTGAGAGTTGGGAGATCATGGAATTCTGCTACCGGAGTAGGCAGAATACCTCTTTGATCAGTACACTTCCCCTTGGCAGGAAAGGAAGAACTCTTGTTTGAGAGAGTCCTTGTACTGATTGGTGCCGAGGCACGTTCAGATTGATCTTCTACGGTAAAAACCGAAGAAGACTGAGAAAAGACCAAAGGGCCTTTTCTTTTGTTTTGTGAAGAAGGGTTAGCTAAAGAGCGTTTCCCTCTGTTGTTTTCCAAGTCGTGGAACAAGGAAGTTTGAGAAAAGACCAACGGGCCTTTTCCTTTGTTCTAAGGAGGAGGAGGAATAGTCAACAGACTACCCCCAGTGGATTGCGCTGGAGCAACAGGTTGCTTGGAAAGAGGAGCAGAGTTTTTCCCCTTACTGTGAGAAGAAGGGAGATTAGCCAAAAGGCTATCCCTCTTAGACTGCGCTGGCACAGTTTGTGCAGGGTTGAAATAACAGTATGCGTATTGGCTGGTTGCGCATGAAAAGCTTTGACAGATGGCCTTTTAGCCACAGACACTGTAGTTTCTGCAGCAGGAGTCTTGACTTCAGAGTGCTTGAGTTGTATTCTGGTTGCTGGAGTGGTGGACTACGCAGGAAGAGTTGCAGCCAACTGCGCCAGAGGAAGAGGAGTCTTGCACTTTGCCAGAGCAGCATAGGAAGTAGTTTGTGCACTGGCAAGAGCAGTATATTACGCATGGGCAATAGAGGCAGCAGACTGCGCAATAGTTTTAGGAGCAGAGACAGCAGACTACGCAGACGATTGTGCAGAGGACTTTGGAGTCCACACTGAACAGACTTTGCTCTTGGCAGAAGTCGCAGTGCGACGAGTAGTCCCAGAGTTGATCATCGCCTCGTAAGCCGTCTGGTTGACCTTTACAACCAGCGTCTTCTGCGTCTTTCTGATAGATGCAGCGTCACATTGAGTTATCACTTTCTCGTCGGAGGAGAAAGTCGTCCCCAGCAAAGTCGCCATTTTGTTTGCAAAAATAAAAAGTGTTCTTTATTTCACAAACTTTGTAAGAAGATTACAATAGAATTCTGGGAAAGTACAACTATAGGAATCCGATCTGAAGACGATCGCTTTATCCCTTGGATGATGTGAACTTTGAAGATGGTAGCCTCTGAAGAATGCGGCAGCACTTTGACATGAACTCCTGATCTCTGGTGATGATCTGATATTGATTCTGATTTTCTGATTCTCTCTGATCCCCCCTATGAAGGACTTGAAACTATATTTATAGAGTTCTGGAAATAACTAATTTTTAGTTATTCTGGATTGCGCCGGATGGATTGCGCAAACATTAGACTGCGCAAGCAGCAAACTGCGCTGGCAGTTACTCGATCGTGGACCAACTGTATGAGACGTGTGGCATTGTTTGATTGAAATGCGCTTGGTCGTGTACAGACGGTTGCCACGTGGTGAGCAATTGATGGCATGTAGGCCACGTATAAATTGTCAGTGGTCTTGATAGAGTGCGCCACATGAACTGCGCTGGCTTCAGACTGCGCTAAGATTGAACTACGCTGCAGGGAATCTGGCAGATTGTGCTTCGATTGGGCTGGTGGCTTGTACTGCCTGTAAAGCTGTCCTCGAGCGATGTGCTGTACGAGAAACGAACAGTTTCCTCGTTCTTCGGGCTGTCAGCTGTCAGAAGATCTGATTTTCTGTCAGATAATGATGACGCGGCCACGTCAGCTAGCACGCTTGGATGGGTGCGCAGTTCAGCTTGTGCAGTTGAGTTGTTGCGCAATCTGTCTTTTGTGCAGTTCATTTGAAGAGTGCACAATTTGACTTTCATTGCATTTTTGATGGGTATAACTTGATTTTTAGGACCTACAATCGTGCCCGGAGTGCAGATACAGATGTGGGGCATGCAGATTCAGTCAGACTTGGTGGAGAGGATCAAGTTGGCACAGTTTGAGGACGTTGCTCTGCGGTATCTCCGAGAGCAGGTTCGAGCAGGATTGCTGGATGGCGAGTTTTCCCTTGCAGAGGATGGTGCCTTGAGGCACTGTTCCAGGTTATGTGTGCCCAGCGGAGAGCTCAGGGAGCAGGTTTTACAGGAGGCCCACAGATCTCAGTACTCTATACACCCTGGTGCCAACAAGATGTACCAAGATCTGAGGGAGCATGTTTGGTGGTACGGGATGAAGCGGGAGGTGGTTCGCTTCGTAGCTAGGTGCTTGGTCTGTCAGCAGGTCAAGGCAGAGAGGCAGAGGCCCGGTGGATTGTTACAGCTGCTGTCCATTCCCGAGTAGAAATGGGAGCATATCACAATGGATTTCGTATCTGGACTGCCGCGTACACCAGGAGGGAAAGATGCGATTTGGGTCATCGTTGACAGGTTGACCAAATCGGCCCACTTCTTGCCATTCAAGGTGGGTACGTCTACAGAGAGGCTGGCGGAGATGTACATACGACAGATAGTCAGGATTAACGGGGTTCCGGTCAGCATCATCTAAAATCGGTATAGTCGCTTTACTTCCCATTTCTGGAGGAGTCTGCAGATTAGCTTGGGCACTCAGCTCAAGTTTAGTACTGCATACCACCCCCAGACGGACGAACAGTCAGAGAGGACTATTCAGACACTTGAGGATATGCTGCGGACGTGCGTCCTGGACTATGGAGGTTCCTGGGAGGATCATCTACATTTGGTGGAGTTTGCTTACAACAACAGTTTCCAGGCCAGCATTGAGATGTCACCTTTCGAGGCTCTGTACGGGCGTAGGTGTCGTACACCCTTATCTTGGGATGATGTTGGTGAGCGAGCTTTACTGGGGCCAGAGATGGTTGTTGACGCAGCCAAGAAGGTGAAGCTCATCAGGGACAGACTTTGCGTGGCGTAAGACAGACATCGGCACTGGACCGATAGCCACCGGAGGCCGTTGGAGTTAAAGGTACAGATTAGAGTAGGAATTAGATTTAGGGTTTGTGTTTGTGATTTTGATCATGTTTGTTTATCATAATTAATTGAGACCTTGCTTGGGATTAGGTTGGAGACCAGGTTTTCTTGAGGATATCTCCGACCCGTGGTACGATACGTTCTGGTGGAGGCGGAAAGCTTAGCCCGTGCTTCATCGACCCTTTCGTTATCAGCGGAAGAGTCGGTGACGTGGCATACAGGCTAGACTTGCCACCTGCACTAGTGGGGGTCTACAACGTATTCCATGTATCACAGTTGAGACGGTACGTGGCTGACCCTAGCTATGTGCTCGATCATTCGAAGATTGAGGTTGGGCCTTCTCTCAGCTATCCAGAGCAGCCAGTGGAGATTCTGGATTGACGGGAGAAGGTTCTGAGGAACCAGGTGATACATTTGGTTCACGTCGCATGGAGGCATCATTCTCCAGGAGAGTCTACCTGGGAGCGGGAGGATGAGATGCGCGAGCGATACCCTTATCTTTTTGGACCGTGAGGTATACTTTCTATCCTTCTCATCAGTTGCATTTTGCCTTTCAATTTTGAGGACGAAATTCTTTTAAGGATGGTAGATTTGTCACTACCACATTTGTAGCTTGAGGGTATACTTTCTATCCTTCTCATCAGTTGCACCCACCGTGAGGGTACGAGTACGTAACAGCGCCCAGCCTACGCCGCAGTGTCGGCGGTAGAACGCTGTTCTAGGTCATGAACTATAACTAACTAATATGAAATACTCTCCATAAGGAGGCCAACACAGAGGTACAACTCAATCACAATCTAGAGATAGAATACGGCACGATAAAATAGATAAGAAAATCCTCAACTGAGGTACAACAGAAATAAAATAACAAGTCTCAACATCTCTAAAATATACAACTCTGAGAACAAGGACAACAGCTAAACATGAAAAGAAACAGTCTAAGTTATCTATACTATGTAAGGGGTATCATCCTCAGCAGCTGCCTGAACCTCCCCAGGGGCCCAGGTCGTGAGTGTCATCTGGCAAGCTCCAAAGTAAGGGGTGCAGGGTTCCTCATCATCCTCTGTAAAATTTTCAACAGGTCCAGTCAGGACGGGAGCGAGCACAATACATCTCAACAGATCATAGCAGGTTAGAAAATATAATCATGCAGTAAAGTAAGATATATGAACTGAAAGAAAGTACAGAATGTAAACAGAGAGAGAACTGTAATAGAAATATCTACTATAAATAGAGAGCTACCAGTGACTAGTGATTTAGAGTACAAAGTCGACATGTGAACGGCTTGATTTGCACATGGCTATACTAAAGAGGCGTACATGGCTATTCTACTTTGGAATTGTTCACATGACTATTTATACTCCCCCGTACCCCCAATCAATACACAAGGATCCAGCCAGATTATGTTATGATTCCATGCAAAGGCCCACAAGGGGTGATACATGAAGGGCCCATAAATGGATGATCTGGAAATGCCCATAAATGGGTGATCTGGGAATGTCCATAAATGGGTGATTCAAAGAAGACTTTGTGATCATGAGAGTACATGTTACAAGTAATCAATGAACCGTGAAGCATAGTGATACACCATGTAAGTGAAACGCACAGAACATGTGGTATCTGATGCTCCTGAGGGGATAACATCTCAAGAAAGGATCCATATAGTACTAACCGTGTGACCAACGTGACAGTATCAAGTAAAGTAATTTAAAGCATGAAAATAATTCTAAACAGGATATGAAATGATCAGAGAATGTACTCGCCTCGTATCTGAATGTCTGAAGTAAATGTACTGTCCGAGATGAGGTACCTGACTCCTAGTTAGAGCAACACAAGTCAAGAAGTATATAGAGGATGATAATAGTAATCTACAATGCATCTGCATGCTGTCTAGGTCAAACTAGACTAAAGTCAACTCTAGTCAACTAGACTAGTCAAACTAGGTCAACTAGGTCAAACTTAACCCAAACAAGTCTGATAAGTCTCACTAGGCCTAACCAAGCCTAGTCTAGCAATCACACACCAATCACAAATCATTATAAGCTATCCACATATTATACTTATAGGCATATATTAGGCTACATACAATTCTTGCATACCTTCATCACATACATATATATATATATACCTTCATCACATATATATATATATATATATATATATATATATATATATATATATATATATATATATATATATATATATATATATATAAAACAAAATATATATATATATAAATATATATATTTTATATATATATATATATATATATATATATATATATATATATATATATATATATATATATATATATAACAATATATATATATATATATATATATATATATATATATATATATATATATATATATATATATATAAAAATATATATATATATATATATATATATATATATATATATATATATATATATATATATATTGTTATATATATATATATATATATATATATATATATATATATATATATATATATATATATATATATATATATATATATATAACAATATATATATATATATATATATATATATATATATATATATATATATATATATATATATATATATTGTTATATATATATATATATATATATATATATATATATATATATATATATATTTTTTTTTTTTTTTATATATATATATATATATATATATATATATATATATATATATATATATATATATACATATACATATGGAGATAGAGAGATAAAGAGCTAGCATCATGTAGAGGCTATGTGGTTTGTGTGTGTGTACATGAAGGTGTATAGCAAGAATGGTTCAAACACTAGCTAACTATTCATAGCATCTAATGTATATTCCTATACCTATATACATTCACATATAATGCATACATATATATATACAAGGTAACTATAAGTAAAAGTATATATAGAGGGGGTGGAAATGTGTATAGTATTATGGCAAGGTAAAATGAAATGTGTCTAAGTGTACATAGGCTAGTTATGGGGCTGTTTGGGACTGATTTTTGGGCAGGAATTGGACTGAACAGGGGCAGCTATGAGCTGTGTTAGAGGTTGGGTTTAGGGTGCCTGGTTAGGGGCTGCTCTGGGGGCCAATGGCTGATATGTAGGACCAAATTAAGGACTGGTTATTGGCAGCTATAGGACTGATAATATGGGGAGTTTAGGACTGTATCATAACAGTGAAATAACAATATGGTTCACATGACTATATGGCATGGCAAGGGATATCATGGGATAGGAAACAGTGAGTGAGTGAAGTGTGTGTTTGTGTGAGGGACTGTGTAGCTGTGTGTTCAACACATGAGGGTGTAATGGTGGATAGGTCTTAGGAATGTGACAGTGTAGAGTGACATAAATGGCAAATGTGTGTACAATAGGAAAACAATAGGTAGCAGTGGTGTTCTCAGATTTATTTGTAATGTGTGACAGCAAGGTGATCTCAAACATTCCAGGGGTTAACATAATTCAGTGATTATGAACGTCATGAATGGTTCTCAGGTTCTAGGGAACAAGTGTGGGTGAGTGATACATGGTTGTGTCAACACATGAGTGTGTAAACATATGTGAGTTCTCAGTTTTTAGTGTGTAGCATATATATGTACAGGAACCTGTGTGTGTGTATACATACATAAAACCTGTGTGTGTAGGGGATACTTAGAATAGGCATGTTCATGTGTGTGTGTGAATGTACATGAAATAGGAAACAGTGAATGGTACATGGATATGTGAATTTAACAATGCATTTGTGTGTGGGAAATAGGAAAAATAGAAAAAGAAACAGGAACCAGTGTAGTGTTAGGAACATGTGTGAAAACATGTGAGATTTGAGTGTGTGTGAAGGATGAGGATGTATTAGAGATAGGGGTGTGACAGTGTCATATAGATCACAGTGAGTGTCATATGTGAAATTTGATTTACAGAAAAGGGAAACATGGCATTTGAATCATTCATCCCATGACTAACTAACAATGTTAGGAATTAGCATGGGAAGAACATGGATCTCGGTTGACAGTTTAGCAAGGAGCTATTGGCAGTTCAAAATTCAAATTGAAACTTATCTAGCAGTTCATATTAACCAAATTAAACCTGTTCTCAGGTTGACAGTGCATTGGAATTCCAATTTACATATGGGTTTTTAGGTTTGGTAAACATAGGTAAATCTCAGTCCTGGTAAACCCAGGCTTGTGTACAGTGTCCAGTGTGTCTCAGAGTCTCAGATTTCTCAGGTTACATGTCCATGTATAAGGTTAACTGTTACTCAACATCAACTGGAAAACAGTTATCATTAATTCAAATCTCAGGAATCATATGATAGGTAATTCACAGTTCACTTCTCAGGCTGTTAACTGACAGTTAACATTTCCACAAACCATCAATATCCAATTGCCAATCCTAACTAAAATCAATCCAATTAAATTCTCACATGTAATCCATCATTTAGATTTACTAATACACATATCCATGGGTTTAAACATGGCAATAATCATTCAAGATTCAGTTGGAAAAACTAGGATCAAATGACAGAACCAAATCAGCCCAATGTATCAGTGGTATCCGAAATGCATATTCGAACCAACTCACAGTCTAAATATCCCATACTCAACAAAAGCCAATTTCGAATGTAACATTGAGCTAACCATGAACAACCTATTATGTAGGGAGAATTTGCAACTAAAACATTCAATTAGAATTAAATTAAAACGGGATTCGAAGTTCGGGAAACTGATATCAGGTATCAGTCGAACCTTGAACCCAACTCGAATCAATATTCCATTCCTCATATCAAACCACCTATACTAACATGTAAACTCAATCTAACATACATATATATAAATCTATTCATGACAATTTAGCATCAATATTCAGTTTAGAATGGAAACTAAAATCGAAATTTCAAAACTGGAATGTATGTATCAGAAAATTGGGAAAACTCTTGATTTCGAAACCCAACACCACATCCAAACCCAAACCAACCTGTACAGAGTGTCCCCCACGTGTACATGTGTCAGGGGGTCATACTCGTGTCCAGGAAACTGGACACGAAGTATCCAAATTCGAAATGGATCCATCACCTGAAACTGGCAGTAAGGACTGCCTCGTACAACGATGTCGAGTCCAATAGGACTCGACACACAACACGAGAAGGGTCGTGTCTGTGTCCAGTTATAAAGTGAGTCTAGGGCTAGGGAATAGATACCCTGAATCGGGTCTAGATCGTGTCGTGTCCAAACTAAACGTGCGTATCAGGCGCAATTTTTTGCGCGTGTGCAGCAGTGCGCGATCCCTGCACGTGTGATTTCTCTTCGTGTAGTGAACCATATGCTCCCAAATTTTGGGAGCATAGTGTGAGTGTTTGCCCCATCATTCCCACAAAATTTTGTGTCCCCACGTGTCCTACACAGTGAGTTATAGGACCCGAGATGCAGGACACTGCACGCTATCCAGAACAGCAAGTTCGTGTCCCCGTGTGGACACGAAACAGCACGAAAATCATAGATCAATGACACAAAATCAAACACTACACCTAGCACTACAAATTCATTCAAACACATTTCAAAAATAATAATAATAATAACACGAGTGTGGCATTTCATTAAACACCTACACTTACACATTGACACGTGTCCGATACGGACACCAAACGGACACGAAACGACACAAATCCAATACCTACTGCTAGGGGACACCTAGGGCTTCCTATCCATGCAAAGAAAACAAAATTTGGTGGAGGGAATAAGGATTTACCTATATATTCAATTTGCATAAAAAAGCTTCAAAATGGGGGTTTCTTCTTGATGGCCAAATGCTCCAAATTGGTCCAAACCTGAGATTTCTCTCCATGGACATGAAATAGAGCTGGATTAGGAACTAATGCAAAAGACTAGAATGGAAAAGGAATTAAAATGAATAATCTATGGGTTGGGAAAGAATGGACAAACCTCTTTCTTCAAAACTTGGAGAATTAATAAAAGAGGCAAGAACAAATGGAAGAGGCATTAAATAGGGGTGTGAAACCCTAGGTTGGCTGCCATGGGTGGTCTTGTTGGGGTTTGGGCTTAATTCATGGGCCTTTGGTTCAATTCACAAGTCATTAAATCACAAGTCATTGCATTAAACCATAAGTCATGACTTAATTTCACTAAACCTAATCTTCTCATTCTAAAACCAATCTCTAATGACTAAAATGGGTTAACTCAAGTTAGGCTAGGGTTACCATAGCTAGGGTTAGGTTCTAGGCTAGTCTACAAGCCTCAACTAGTCAAGACTAATATAACACATAGCAATATTTAATTAATATTAAATTCACACAAATTCTCATAAATCATAATAAATTCAAATAAATCCTAAAATGACCAAAATATCCCCTAGGCTAAGATGTACTAATTAAATATCATAATCACATGGCTAGGCTCTAGGACAGACAGTCTCTACGGTTTCACTAGTTGTACACCAAATCACAAGTCATGATTTAAATGGTTTAAAAATGATTAAAAATTACCAAAAATCATATTATTATTTAAATATCATAACTAAATAAAATAAAATACAAAATTTCAAAATTATCCTCATTTTAGAAACTGGGTGTTACAAGTCTACCCACCTAAGAAAAATTTTGTCTTCGAAATTTAAAATGGTAGTAGTCCTTCTAGGTCAAACACCCCACAATCAAAGTCTCAAACGTACCGTCAGATAATCATATGCGTCTGTCCAAAAATCATGATACTCAGAATCTTTGTCGTGCTAGTGAGCAAGGCTACGATAATCACAGAGTCCTCGACTAAGGCACATATCTCTATAATCATGGCATTTAAAATTTTCGTATTGCCGCATGCTTGGCAGCAAAAACCTTAAATTCCCACACCCGAGAAATACGTCCTAAATCTGACTATATGTCCTCACTATGCCAGCTAAACATGACTATCGAAGATTCTAGATTCCATAACTGGGTGACCTAGCCCATATGATTCATCTCAGAAGAAAATCAAACGCAATCACAAGAACAACAGGACAAAATTGATAAACTAACAAGGAACAGAGGAAATCGAAATCTTAAGGCAGTTATAAGAGGCAATTACGGAATGGAATCAAAAGAACGGAACCTGTAACTAGATCTCCAACTGTCTGAGCATCCTCGACTGTCCTGGCGAAAGCTCGCTTCTGCTGGCCTCCCCTGGCCTGCTGCTAATGCTGCATGTACCTCTGCTGCTGAGTCGGTAAGGGTAATCCCCTCTGCTGGTCTACCGGAGCCCTAGCTCCTGCTCCCTGAACCGTCTGTCCCGATGACTCGGGACACTCTCTCAGACGATGATTGGATCCTCCGCAAAGCAAACATCTGCCCAGCCTCTTTCGGCATTCGCCCCAATCATGCCCTGGTCTCTTACAGAAGGGTCAAATAATAACTAGCTGCTGTTCCGGGGCCTTCTGCTGCCTCTGTGGCTGTTGTGCCTGCTGAAAAGGTATACGGTCCTGAAACTGCCGCTGCTGAAGGTAGACCCTCGGCTGCTGGTACTGCTGCTAAAACTGTAGAGGTAGCATCTGCTGTGGATACTGCTGCTAAAACTGTAGAGGTAGCATCTGCTGCGGATACTGCCGCTGAAACTGTAGAGGTAGCATCTGCTGCGGATACTGCTGTTGAAACAGCAGGTAGGGCCTCTTGGCCGGACCTGCACTGCCACTAGCTCCCTGAGTGTCTCGTATCCTCTTCTTCTTCAGCCCAAGATCGTCCTCCGCTGTCATGGACCAGAATCTGCTCGAAAGTGGCGTCGCGGCCGCTCTTGGTATATGTCTTGATCTCCTTGATCAAACCCCTGCGGAACCTCCTCACCTTTCCGACCTCGGTAAGATCCTCGATGAATCTGCTCAAACGGCTGAACTCTCCGGTGTACTCCTCAACGGTCTGGTTCTCCTGAACCAAACTCTCAAACTGCGCCTCCAAAGCACGAAGTGCGGTATCGGGAAAGAATTTTTCCTTGAATAGTTTCTTGAACGCTGCCCAAGTCTGACCGGCTGTACCAACCCTCGGGTCCGTCTGGTACCAGGTACGGGCCAAGTCCTGCATCTGACTGGCGGCTGCCTCGATCTGTAATCCTGCTGGTATCTTTGCCAATCGAAATATCTCCTCAATGTGCTCTATCCAATCGTCAGCGTATATGATGCCCTCTGTACCCTTGAAGTCTCGGGGTCCCATTTTCTTAAAGGATTGGATATCTTGAGTCCTTGGCTGATACGGCTGCATATGGCTGAGCAGCCACTAGCTCCATTGTCGTCCTGACGAACTGGTGAGTATCTTGTCTGCTCTGTCGGATATCAGCAGACTGGCTCTGCTGTATCTGCTGCTGAGACTCCAAGAATCGCTGAAAAAGGACAAACATCTGAGCCGCATCTACTATTCCTGAAGGTAACTGCTGCTGAGTCATATCTGGAATGACGGGAGAAGACCTCCGAACAGGTGGAGGTGCACTCCTAAAAGCTGCAGAAGCTCCTATATGAGCAGAAATAGGGGGTGCTGTGGTCCCAGCATCCACAATCGGGCGAGGGATGGTAGGCCTCTCACCAGCGTCTGCTGGGCCAGAGCGATGCGATCGTGTCTCGATCACCATCGTGGAGACAAATCAAACAGGGAATCGGTACTGAGATAGAAACGATAATTCAAGGGAGGACAGTTATTCAAGGAAGCAATCTTCAACAGGAATTTAGATGGCAGGAATCCAGTTAAGAGTTTTTCCTAATGTGATTGAGAAAAATAATCCTAATCCTACTGCAGGCTGTAGTGATACTCTAATTCGAATACCACTACACAAACTCGACCTGCATGGGCCACCACTAAAAATGTGTCACGATCCGCACCCATCGTGAGGGTACGAGTACGTAACAGCGCCTAGCCTACGCCGCAGTATCGACGGTAGAACGCTGTTCTAGGTCATGAACTATAACTAACTAACATGAAATACTCTCCATAAGGAGGCCAACACAGAGGTACAACTCAATCACAATCTAGAGATAGAATATGGCACGATAAAATAGATAAAAAAATCCTCAACTGAGGTACAACAGAAATAAAATAACAAGTCTCAACATCTCTAAAATATACAACTCTGAGAACAAGGACAACAGCTAAACATGAAAAAAAAACAGTCTAAGCTATCTATACTATGCAAGGGGTATCATCCTCAGCAGCTGCCTGAACCTCCCCAGGGGTCCAGGTCATGAGTGTCATCTAGGCAAGCTCCAAAGTAAGGCCTCATCATCCTCTATAAAATTTTCAATAGGTCCAGTCAGGACGGGAGCGAGCACAATACATCTCAGCAGATCATAGCAGGTTAGAAAATATAATCATGCAGTAAAGTAAGATACATAAACTGAAAAAAAGTACAAAATGTAAACAGAGAGAGAACTGTAATAGAAATATCTACTATAAGTAGAGAGCTACCAGTGACTAGTGATTTAGAGTACAAAGTCGACATGTGAACGGCTTGATTTGCACATGGCTATACTAAAGAGGCGTACATGGCTATTCTACTTTGGAATTATTCACATGACTATTTATACTCTCCCGTACCCCCAATCAATACACAAGGATCCAGCCAGGTTATGTTATGATTCCATGCAAAGGCCCACAAGGGGTGATACATGGAGGGCCCATAAATGGGTGATCTGGAAATGCCCATAAATGAGTGATCTGGGAATGCCCATAAATGGGTGATTCAAAGAAGACTCTGTGATCATGAGAGTACATGTCTCAATGAACCGTGAAGCATAATGATACACCATGTAAGTGAAACGCACAAAATATGTGGTATCCGATGCTCCTTAGGGGATAACATCTCAAGAAAGGATCCATATAGTACTAATCCGTGTGGCCAACATAACAGTATCAAGTAAAGTAATTTAAAGCAGAAAAATAATTCTAAACAGGATATGAAATGATCAGAGAATGTACTCGCCTCGTATCTGAATATTTGAAGTAAATGTACTGTCCGAGATGAGGTACCTGACTCCTAGTTAGAGCAACACAAGTCAAGATGTATATAGGGGATGATAATAGTAATCTACAATGCATCTGCATGCTGTCTAGGTCAAACTAGACTAAAGTCAACTATAGTCAACTAGACTAGTCAAACTAGGTCAACTAGGTCAAACTTAACCCAAACAAGTCTGATAAGTCTCACTAGGCCTAACCAAGCCTAGTCTAGAAATCATACACCAATCACAAATCATTATAAGCTATCCACATATTATTATTAGGCTACATACAATTCTTGCATACCTTCATCACATATATATATATACATATGGAGATAGAGAGATAAAGAGCTAGCATCATGTAGAGGCTATGTGGTTAGTATGTGTGTACATGAAGGTGTATAGCAAGAATGGTTCAAACACTAGCTAACTATTCATGGCATCTAATGTATATTCCTACACCTATATACATTCACATATAATGCATACATATATATATACAAGGTAACTATAAGTAAAAGTATATATAGAGGGGGTGGAAATGTGTATAGTGTCATGGCAAGGTGAAATGAAACGTGTCTAAGTGTACATAGGCTGGTTATGGGGCTGCTTGGGACTAATTTTTGGATAGGAATTAGACTGAACAGGGGCAGCTATGGGCTGTGTGAGAGGCTGGGTTTAGGGGGCCTGGTTAGGGGCTGCTCTGGGGGCCAATGGCTGATATGTAGGACCAAATTAAGGACTGGTTATGGGCAGCTATAGGACTGATAATATGGTGTATCATAACAGTGAAATAACAATATGGTTCACATGACTATATGGCATGGCAGGGGATATCATGGGATAGGAAACAGTGAGTGAGTGAGTGAAGTGTGGGTTTGTGTGAGGGAGTGTGTAGCTGTGTGTTCAACACGTGAGGGTGTAATGGTGGATAGGTCTTAGGAATGTGACAGTATAGAGTGACATAAATGGCGAATGTGTGTACAATAGGAAAACAGTAGGTAGCAGTGTTGTTCTCAGATTTATTTGCAATGTATGACAGCAAGGTGATCTCAAACATTCCAGGGGTTAACACAATTCAATGATTATAAACCTCATGAATGGTTCTCAGGTTCTAGGGAACAAGTGTGGGTGAGTGATACATGGTTGTGTCCACACATGAGTGTGCAAACATATATGAGTTCTCAATTTTTAGTGTGCAGCATATATGTGTACAGGAACCTCTGTGTGTATACATACATAAAACCTGTGTGTAGGGGATACTTAGAATAGGCATTGTGTGTGAATGTACACGAAATAGAAAACAGAGAATGGTACATGGATATGTGAATGTAACAATGCATTTGTGTGTGGGAAATAGGAAAAACAGAAAAAGAAACAGGAACCATTGTAGTGTTAGGAACATGTGTGAAAAAATGTGAGATTTGAGTGTATGTAAAAGATGAGGATGTATTAGAGATTGGGGTGTGACAGTGTCATATAGATCACAGTGAGTGTCATATGTGAAATTTGATTTACAGAAAAGGGTAAAATGGCATTTGAATCATTCATCCCATGACTAACTAACAATGTTAGGAATTAGCATGGAAAGAACATGAATCTCGGTTGACAGTTTAGCAAGGAGCTATTGGCAGTTCAAAATTCAAATTGAAACCTATCTAGCAGTTCATATTAACCAAATTAAACCTGTTCTCAGGTTGATAGTGTATTGGAATTCCAATTTACATATGGGTTTTCAGGTTTGGTAAACATAGGTAAATCTCAGTCCTGGTAAACTACAGTGTCCAGAGTATCTCAGAGTCTCAGATTTCTCAGGTTACATGTCCATGTATAAGGTTAACTGATACTCAACATCAACTGGAAAACAGTTATCATTAATTCAAATCTCAGGAATCATATGATAGGTAATTCACAGTTCACTTCTCAGGCTGTTAACTGACAGTTAACATTTCCACAAACCATCAATATCCAATTGCCAATCCTAACTAAAATCAATCCAATTAAATTCTCACATGTAATCCATCATTTAGATTTACTAATACACATATCCATGGGTTTAAACATGGCAATAATCATTCAAAATTCAGTTGGAAAAACTAGGATCAAATGACAGAACCAAATCAGCCCAATGTATCAGTGGTATCCGACATGCATATTCGAACCAACTCACAATCTAAATATCCCATACTCAACAAAAGCCAATTTCGAATGTAACATTGAGCTAACCATGAACAACAAGTTATGTAGGGAGAATTTGCAACTAAAATAATCAATTAAAAATGGGATTCGAAGTTCAGGAAACTGATATCAGGTATCAGTCGAACCTTGAACCCAACTCGAATCAATATTCCACTCCTCATATCAAACCACCAATACTAACATGTAAACTCAATCTAACATACATATATATAAATCTATTCATGACAATTTAGCATCAATATTCAGTTTAGAATGGAAACTAAAATCGAAATTTCAAAACTGGAATGTTTGTATCAGAAAATTGGGAAAACTCTTGATTTTGAAACCCAACACCTCATCCAAACCCAACCAACTTGTACAGAGTGTCCCCCATATGTACATGTGTCAGGGGTTCATACTCGTGTCTAGTTTCCTGGACACGAAGTGTCCAAATTCGAAATGGATCCATCACCTGAAACTAGCAGTGAGGACTGCCTCGTGCAGCCATGTCGAGTCCAATAGGACTCGACATACAACACGAGAAGGGTCGTGTCTATGTCCAGTTATAAAGTGAGTCTAGGGCTAGGGAATAGACACCTGTCGTGTCCGAACTAAACGTGCGTATCAGACGCGATTTTTTGCGCGTGTGCAGCAGTGCACGATCCGTGTGCGTGTGATTTCTCCTCATGTAGTGAACCATATACTCCCAAATTTTGGGAGCATAGTGTCAGTGTTTGCCCCATCATTCCCACAAAATTTCGTGTCCCCACGTGTCCTACACAGTGAGTTATAGGACCCGAAATGCAGGACACTGCACGCTGTCCAGAACAGCATGTTCGTGTCCCCGTGTGGATACGGCACAGCACGAAAATCATAGATCAATGACATGAAATCAAACACTACACCTAGTACTATAAGTTCATTCAAACACATTTCAAAAATAATAATAATAACACGAGTGTGGCATTTCATCAAACACCTACACTTACACATTGACACGTGTCTGATACGGACACCAAACGAACACGAAACGACACAAATCCAATACCTACTGCTAGGGGACACCAAGGGCTTCCTATCCATGCAAAGAAAATGAAATAGAGGGAATAAGGATTTACCTATATGTTCAATTTGCATGAAAAAGCTTCAAAAGGGGGGTTTCTTCTTGATGGCCAAGTGCTCCAAATTGGTCCAAACCTGAGATTTCTCTCCATGGACATGAAATAGAGTTGGATTAGGAACTAATGCAAAAGACTAGAATGGAAAAGGAATTAAAATAAATAATCTATGGGTTGGGAAGAATGGACAAACCTCTTTCTTCAAAACTTGGAGAATTAATAAAAGAGGCAAGAACAAATAGAAGAGGCATTAAATAGGGGTGTAAAACCCTAGGTTGGCTGCCATGGGTGGGCTTGTTGGGGTTTGGGCTTAAGTCATCGGCCTATGGTTCAATTCACAAGTCATTAAATCACAAGTCATTGCATTAAACCATAAGTCATGACTTAATTTCACTAAACCTAATCCCCTCATTCTAAAACCAATCTCTAGTGACTAAAATGGGTTAACTCAAGTTAGGCTAGGGTTACCATAGCTAGGGTTAGTCTACAAGCCTCAACTAGTCAAGACTAACATAACACATAGTAATATTTAATTAATATTAAATTCACACAAATTCCCATAAATTATAATAAATTCAAATAAATCCTAAAATGACCAAAATACCCCCTAGGCTAGGATCCTAATCACATGGCTAGCCTCTAGGACAGACAGTCTCTATGGTTTCACTAGCTGCACACCAAATCACAAGTCATGATTTAAATGGTTTAAAAATGATTAAAAATTACCAAAAATCATATTATTATTTAAATATCATAATTAAATAAATTAAAATAAAAAATTTCAAAATTACCCTCATTTTAGAAACTGGGTGTTACAGTATTTCGATTTATTTTTCGAATTGTTTTTTAATGGAAAATTAGAACTAGGTCTTGTTTATTGGTTTTCACTTAACTGAGTTGTTTTCAAGTCGATTTGTGTCGTGTCTTGCTCACTGGACACGGTCGCACACGAGGGGGTTTGCGTGTCCTACTACTCGGGGTGGATAGGACACGAGGACACGTGAAACTCGACACACACCTTTGGGCAGTGTCTGACATGCCACATGTCAAGTTTCAGATGACCACGTGGCGTGTCGAGGGAGAAATCAGTATCGTACTAATTTTTTACTGTGCAGTGCACACAGGAGATCGGGTTCTGATACGTTGTCCTGGACACGTCTGTACGACTCGACACGGGGATTCAGGGTGTTGTACACGTAGCTGGACCCTAGGCGAACCTAGGGACACGACCACGAGACACTTGGACACCTGTGTCGTGTCCTAGACCTAGGTGAACACGTGCACGAGACAGTGCACTGTGCAGTGCCTATTGTGCCCGATTTGGGTTTAATTGATGTGGACACGGCTGTGTCCTGTTTGCTTGGACACGACTGACTCCTGGGACACGTGCACACCCTATATTAGAATTACCAACCTTTAAATTTGAATTTTAGTTTGTTTTTTATTTGCATTTTCAATTTCCCCTAAAATCCTGATACTTTTTCTGTAATTTTCCTGTTTAATATTTAAACTTTGGTAGTTAATTTGACCTATTTAACTGAGGTTAATTAGTGGTTTTATACCCTAATATAGTTCTCCTACTTGTAATCTAACTATGGGTCGATTTTGGGGTTGTTTGGTTGATATTTGAAATCGAAATGGGCTTTTGAAGTATGGGACTGAAATTTGTAAATGTATTGTTTCCTTTCCCTTCCTTTCTCACTCACTGTCTATTTCCTATTTCACACACTGATTGCTATTCTATACTCACACACACACATAACAGTTAAAAATCTGAGAACACCACACTGCTACACTCTAACACACACACTTTATTGATACACACACACACCTCTATAGCTAAGTCACTCTCACACTCCTCATTACCAGATTTGGACTGAGCACCCACAACAGGTTTGTCCTAACACACTTACACACACAAATGTCAGCCATTCACCCATGCCTATAACCAAATGCCACACTTGTTGTCACTCACACACAGTTTATGTATATAAACACACACACTCACAATCTCATATGCAAACACTCACACACACTCTAGCCTATATGAACACATTGCCTATATGTGTGTTCTTCCCTCCTAACCCTATCTATATACAAACATGCATGTGTAATGTATAGTGTATGTATATCTATATGTATATATGTATTAAGCCTATATGTAGGTATATGTATATGAGTATTTATATCTAATTGATAGGCCTATTAGGTATATAAATATATGCTAATATATATGTGGATATATGTTTGCTAAGTAATGTGTGCCTATAGGTATTGTGTTATGACTTGGACAGCTTGTATAGGTTGTATGGACTTGATAGACTAGTGTAGGCTTGTTTAGACCTAGGATGACTTGTTTGACCTAATTTAGACTTGTTAGACCTAGTTTGACCATAGTTGACCTAATTTGACTTCTAGGGTTGACCATAGTTGACCAAGAGTTGACTTTGGCCTAGATTGACCTAGATTCATTTAGAATGTGCATCTTGTTATCATTTTAGACTTGTTGTGACTTGTGATGTTCTGATTAGGAGCCAGACACCTCTCCTCGGACAGTACATTTCATCCGGACACTCAGATACCAAGCGAGTACATTCTCTGATCATTTCATATCCTACTTAGAATTACATTCCTGCTTTAGATTACTTTACTTGATGCTGTTATGATATTATCACAGATTAGTATTATATGGATCTTTTCATGCGATGTTATCCCCTCGGGAGCATCGGGTACATTATGTCATGTGTATTTTACTTTCATCATGTACTTCTGTGCTTTCACCATACATGTATACTCTTGTGAATCATGTACTCTCATGTTCACGGAGCCCTCATGTATACTATATGTGCACCCTTCATGGGCCTTCATGTGATATCCTGTATAATAACATAGCCTGCTTAGATCCTTGTGTATTGATTGGGGAACGGAGGAGTGCTAATAGTCATGTGTGTAGAACCCTAGAGGGGTGTGAATAGGGAAAATAACTAGAGCAATAGAAGCAATATATGACAAATAAAAGTAAAGAGTAAGAAGATCAAACACAAGATGTATCCTGGTATCCTCGCTTGAGGCAATCCATTCCCGGAACTTTCTCCGGCTTAAATCCACTATTTAATCAAATAGTACACACGAGTTTGGATCCGAAGAACTCGCCAACTTAAACACGAGTTTGGATCCGAAGACTCGCCAACTTCAACATACGAGTTTTCTTACGAAGGCTCGCCAACTTCAAACAAATGAGAAGAGAACTTGTTGATCTTCTAACATGTGAAGATCGAAATTATAACTCTTAAATACTCTAGCACTTTGGGAAAGGATGACAATTTAAAAGCTTGGTAGAGTATTAATGGTGGAGCTCTTGGTTGCTTGAAAAATTTATGGCAAGAGTTGGTGAAAGCTTAATAAGAGAGAAAGCTTTCTTTATAGAGAAACCAAGAGTGGGTGGCATTTAATGCTCTGGATACAGCCAGACCGGCATATTATACAGGGGCATACCGTCGGTATACCGGTCAAATAGTAACGGTCATATTAATATCCGTTGAGAGCATTAAATTCGGCCATTAATGCTAGTCAGAGTGATTCAAAAATCAAATATATGTAACCCGGTATACCGTCGGTATGCCGACATTTTGTCACAGAACATTTTTGTGGTCCACAAAAAGGTATACCGTCGGTATGCTAGAGCATACCGTCGGTATGCCGACAATTTATCACAGCAAGTTTGTGGGCGATAAAAATGGTTATACCGCCGGTATGCCGACAATTTATCACAGCAAGTTTGTGGACAACGAAAACGATATACCGTCGGTATGCCGGAGCATACCGCCGGTATGCCGCTCTGTAAGATATTGATTTTTGACTTATGCTTTTAGTTTGTCATCCAACCTTAAGTGTTTACAGATATACCTAGACCTTGTACAGACTCAAAAACTTTAAGCAGTAGGAAGCCGTCTATGCAAGGAGCACCGGTATCTGGTTCACTTCAATGCAATGGATGGTAGCACTTGAAAGGATAGTCTTTATGTAGTAGAGCTTCTGAGAAGATATGAATCTGAAGACATAGAAAACTAAACTAAGAAGATGTTGTTCATGTATCAAAATAAAATGTGCCAAAATCTCCCCCATTTTGATAATTGACAAAATAGAGAGATAGCATCTTCAGGGAGTAACTCCCCCGTCGGTAGACAACTCCCCCTCAATACGTTTTCTCCCCCTTTGTCACTTAGTCAAAGATGGAGAAAAACGATAATAAAAAAATATGTGGAGCACAGTATCATAGATAAAAGCATGTATTTAGATAAAAGTTTAAACAGTGATACATACAGGACACCCATACTACATAAGACATTAAAAAAGACTCTCCTCTACGAGAGTTAAGCAACATAAGAAAGACAAATATCAAGTCCCCGTAGGACTGCAAACTACTAGAACCAACCAACCATAGGTCCCCGAAGGACCGCAAAAGACAAAGTAAAAACAAACAAGAAAGTAAGATACTCAATTATTCGACACCACCACCAAAAGGAAGCCACCCCTACTCGTCAGCCGAATCATCTCCACCCTCCTGAGCCTGGCGGAAAGTGCTAAAGGGATCATTGCCGTCTGGGTACATAAAATCATAGGCATTGGGATCAGAGAACCGTGGGGCCTGGTACATTGGATACTAAGATTCGGATCCAGAAAAGCATCCCGGTCCTGAAGAGTGCGTTGAATGAAATAGGCCTGGTCAAGGAAGCTGGACTGAATCAGAGTGCCAAGGCCACGAGTGTGGGCACGCATCTGCTCCTCTGCCTGAGCCATACGCATGTCGAAATGCTGCTGCGTCAACGGCATGTAGCGGCCCGAGGCAGAAGGAGTAGCGGCAGGTACAGCAGGAGAAGAAGCCGACGGCTCTTGGAAGGAAGAGGCGTGGGATGTGGAGGCACCACCGATAGAGCAAAAAACAGAGAGGTAGGATGGGACGCCGTTCGAAGAGCAAAGTTAGCTTCCAGAATGAGAGTGATAAATGAGCCGTAATAAAGATTCTGCTTCCCCGCTGGCATGACGCCTTTGAAGACATGAAGGAGAGTCTTGGGGAATGACCAAGACTTCCTCGCATAGAGGTAGTACATGTACACCAGGGCGTCGCCGGTAATGGCATCATAATTGCCGCCCTTCGGATAGAGTGTGTGGCACACGATCCGATGGAGCTCGTAATAGAAACGGCTCCAGCTGTGCGAAAAGGGCCGAGATAGCAGGAGGGTTGGGGCCCTTGTAAATGATGTGGCAGAACTCGTCGAAGGGGGTCTCCGCCGAAGATTTAAGAGCAGCCAAAGGCGACAGAGCTTCGCCTCTGTCCGGGACGCCGAGGATGTTGGAGATGTCCTGAGCCGTGAGACAGAAATGTCGATCGTTGACCATCGTCTGTATGGCGTCGTGCTCGTCGTCCGGGACCATGTTGCAGTAGAAGAGATGGACGACGACGGGGTAGACGGGCACCTGACGTCGAAGAAGGCATGATAGTCCGGCCTCGTCGAAAAGAGAGACATGGCCGGGGAAGAGATTCCAGTTGATTGTACGGCCTTGAAGACATTATGGTGGACGAAGTGTTGAAACCAAGTCTCGGCCTCCATGGAGGAGGTGAAAACCCGCTGATCATATCCATGAGGGAGAGCCACGGAGTGAAGGGATTAAGAAGGTGGAGGAGGAGCGGGGACGCTTGGGATTGGCCATGGAGGAAAGGAAGAAAGTTGAGGAGGAAGTTAGGGTTTGAGGTAGAAGTGTAAGAGAAGAAAAAAAAAGATAGGGTTTTAAAGTGGAAGGAGGGAAGTAACGTTTTGGAGTTCGGAATGGAAGGGGTGGGTTGGAAATGATGGAGATAAAGGAGGAGTTATGGGGAAGTGGAGGGGATGGGTAGTTAATGTGATTGTAAGTTATGAAATGGGAAGAGGAGAGGGATAATAAATGTGGAAGTGATGGATGGGAAGGGTATTAATTAAGGAAAGAGGGAATAAAGAGGGAAGGAAGGAAAGGTGGGCCCGATTCTGAGTTGGAAAAGCTGTCCGCCACGAACCGATACCGTCGGTATGCCGACGTATGCCGACGGTATGCCGCTTTTGACACAGAACCTAGTTCCGAATCAAAAATGGCATGCCGTCGGTATACCGCCGTATACCGTCGGTGTGTCGGCCAAGAACAACTAAGAGTCAAAAGTTAAAATGCCTAATTCTCGGCAAAGAAAAATGAAGCGATCTTTCGGAAGCGGTTTGGTGAAAATATCGGCTAACTGATAAGTAGTGTCAATAAATTCAAGATGAATATCCCCCTTTTGTTGATGGTCACGAAGAAAATGGTATCTAATTTCAATGTGCTTCGTGCGTGAGTGACAAATCAGGTTTTTCGTGAGATTGATCGAGCTAGTGTTATCACATTTAATAGGGGTACAAGTATGAGAAATGCCATAATCTAAAAGTGTTTGTACATCCAAAGAATTTGTGCACAACAGCAACCGGCCGTATATTCTGCCTCAGTGGTTGAAAGAGCAACAGAATTTTGTTTCTTACTAAACCACGATACCAAGGATTTCCCAAGAATTGGCATGTGCTAGTGCTTTTTCGGTCAATCTTGCATCCGCAAAATCTGTATCGAGAAGCTGTGAAGCTCAAAGGATTAAGATTTCGATACCAAAGGCCCATGTTCACGGTACCTTTGAGATATCGAAAAATACTTTACGGCACATAAGTACGATTCCTTTGGATTTGCTTGATAACATGCACAAAGACATACACTAAACATGATATCTGGACGGCTAGCAGTTCGATAAAGTAAACTACCAATCATACCTCGATACTTACGGATGTCAACCGATGTGCCATCTTCATCATTGTCAAGCTTTGTCGTTGTTGCCATAGGAGTCCTCATTGATTTGGATGAGTCAAGTTCGAAACGCTTGAGGAGATCCTTTGTATATTTTGCTTGATTGATGAAGGTCCCTTTGGGTCCTTGTTTGATTTGTAATCCTAAAAAGAATGATAGCTCACCCATCAACTCATTTCAAATTCTTCCTACATAACTTTAGCAAATTCTACACAAAGTGTATTGTTAGTAGAACCAAAAATAATGTCATCGACATAAATCGAACCAATAAAAGAGTGCCATTATGGGATTTGATAAAAAGTGTTGTGTCAACCTTGCCTTAGAAAAATTGTGTGAAATAAGAAAGGAGCTAAGGCGCTCATACCAAGCACGGGAGATTGTTTGAGGCCATAAAGGGCTTTGTGGAGTTTGAACACGTGATTAGAAATTGAAAATTTCAAAGCCAGGAGGTTGTTTTACATAAACTTCTCTTTAATAATACCATTCAGAAAAGCACTCTTAACATCCATTTGAAAGAGTTTAAAATTATTAAAACAAGCAAAAGCACATAGCATATGAATGGATTCGAGACGAGCAACCGGAGCGTAGGTTTCGTCGTAGTCAATACCTTCCTCTTGGTTATAGCCTTGAGCAACCAATCGGGCTTTGTTTCGAGTCACTAACCATCTTCATTAAGTTTATTCCGAAACACCCATTTAGTCCCAATAATGGGATGATTGCTAGGTTTTGGGACAAGTTCCCAAACCTTGTTTCGCTCAAATTGATTTAGCTCTTCTTGCATCGCTATCATCCAAAATTCATCAAAAAACATCATTAACATTTTTAGGCTCTATTTGAGATATAAAAGCCACGTTTGCAGAAAGATCATGAGTTGAGGATCTAGTGCTAACACTGGAGAAGGATCCCAATTATAAGTTCCTTAGGATGGTTGGTGACAAATCTCCATTCTTTTGGGAGATCCTTTTGAGGAGGCTCGAGAGGTGGAGACTCTTTTGTTGGAGGAGTCACAACTTCATTGTTAGATGAAGAAGGACGATCTCCAATAGAGGAGTTCTCTAACCCAAACGAGATGTCATCAACATCATCGAAAGAAGAGAATGTAGAAGTATTAAGTTCATTAAAAGACATTAATTGACTCTTTGACAAGACTTCTTTTATTAAAAACACGAAAACCTTTACTATGCTAGAGTATCCAAGGAATATTCCTTTATAGGCTTTTTTTCAAACTTGCCTAGGTTATCCTTGGTATTCAAAATAAAACAATTACAACCAAAAACTTTAAAATATTCAATAGAGGGAATTTTGTCAAACCAAAGCTCATAAGGAGTCTTCTTAGAAATAGGTCTAATCAAGACCCTATTTATAACATGACATGCCGTGTTAACGGCTTTCGCCCAAAAATATTGGGGGAGCTTATATTGGTTTAACATAACCCGGGCCATATCGCAAGGGTTCTATTCTTTCTCTCCACAACACCATTTTGTTGAGGAGTACGTGGACAAGCAAAATCATGTCCAAAACCATTCTTTTCACAAAAACTTTTGAAATCGGCATTGTCAAATTCTCCTCCATGATCACTTCTAATTTTGTTAATGGAAAAACCTTTCTCATTTTGAACACGTTTACAAAAAGTAACAAATTCACAAAAGTATCACTTTTGCAAGCAAGAAAAATAACCCAAGTAAATCTCAAAAAATTATCAACCAAAACAAAAGCAAAAGCTTGCCTCCAAGGCTAGCAACTCTACTAGGACCAAAAAGATCCATATGAATAAGTTGAAGAGGTCTAGAAGTAATCATAGTTGATTGATTTGAAGGATGACTTTGTTAACTTACTCTTCTCGCATTCTTACACACCATATCCTTTTTGAATGGGATACTTGGGAGTCTCTTACGAGATTCTTGGTAGCAACGAGAGATGGTATCCATGTTGGCGTGTCGAGCCTCATGTGCCAAAGCCAACTCTCATCGTTCTTAGCAACTAAGCACCTGTCATTGTTAGTGTCTTCGACAAGATATAAAACATAGATATTGTTTTCTCTAATGCCTTCATAAACAATAGATCCATTTGAACTATCGGTAATAAAGCATTTGAGCTTAACAAACTTGATATCATAACCATTATCGGTAAGATGACTAATAATAAGAAGATTGTGTTTAAGATTAGTAACAAGACACACATTCTTAATACAAGGATAAGGAGGGAACCTATATTACCATTTCCTATAATGACCTTTAAGATTGTTACCAAAGGAGACGTGTCCTTCCTTCTTCATCGATAGCATTATAAATAATGAAGCATCCCCGGTCATGTGCCGTGAACAACCGCTATCGAGAATCCACTTGCTTCTAGCATGAGAAGTCTTCACCTACAACATAAGTTGAAGATGAACATTTTGGTACCCATGATCGTATGGGTCCTTGAGTGTTAGTCTTAGGAACCCACTTAAAAACTTTCTTATCAACAAGTTTCTTGTATGACAATAATTGGTCGTATGTCCAAGCAAGCCACAGTAGTTGCAAATCATAGAGGATTTAGAAGAAGATGTGTGAGAATCATGCATATAATCTCTAGTGTGAGGAGCTCTAACATTAGTATTATGATGATGATAATAAAAAGCATGATGCGAAGTATTTTTCTTACAAATGGTCCTTTCCTTGTGTTAGAAAAGGATTGTGTGTAGTGTTCATGTAAGAAGTATGCCTAGCATTGTGATGATGTGGAGGTGTCTTGGAGTATGCATATGAGTAGTGTTCTTATTACCTAATTTCTTACTCTATACAAGAAGATCATTATACTTAATAAAGTATCATATTCTCTCCTATTAGCATCTTGAACTTTATGCATAGCAAATTCATAAGCTCTTCTCATGGATTGAATCTCATCATCCTTTTTCTTGATGGTGACAAGAGATTCTTGAAACTTGAGTCGCAAAGACTCTATCTCATCCGTGTCAGAAGCAGGAGATTTTCCTTTACATCAATAATGATGCTTGAGAGTCTTTCTACTTCAAGTTGAAGAGCATCAACCTCTTTTAGAGATTTCTTATATTTATTCCTAACACCTTTGTGCTCTTCATGCAATTCAAGTATAGCTTTCTCCAAGTCATCATAAGTAAGAGTATTTAAGGAGATCATCAAGTACCTCATCGGTTGCCATAAGACAAACGTTGGCATTGTGTTTGCACTCTTTGTCGTTATCGGAGTCGCTTGCGTCACTCTCACACCAAATGCTTTGTTGGTGAATTTCTGTAGGACGAGCTTCTATGCTAGGCTTCTCGTACTTGCTTGAGTCTTTTCTTATCATCGGACAGTCCCTCTTGATGTGTCCAGGTCTTCTGCATTGATAACACGCGGATCTTCCTCATTGTTCTGTCTGAAGCGGTTGGCTTTGTTAAATTTGAGGAACTTCCGAAGTGCTTAGCTGTGAGAGCTATTTCTTATCGTCGTCCGACTCATTATCGTCGAAGCTATCCTTGGAGTAGGACTTTGTAACTTTGAGAGCAAGAGACTTCTCTTCTCTTTGGTCTTCTCCTTCTCCTTCTCTTGTATGAGGATTCATCTTAATCCTTCATATCGAGTTCATGAGTCATTAGCTTACCCATGAGGGTCTCAATTCATGACTGTAAGGTCGTTCCCCTCAATGATTGTGGTAGCTTTAGGACTCCAAACTTTTGTCAATCCTCTAAGAATTTTTCTGATCTTTTCATGAGCAGGATATTCTTACTAAGAGAAGAGAGAGGATTAATAATATCACCAAAACGAGTAAACATGCAAGTAATAGATTCATCATGCTTCATCTTAAAGGACTCATATTCTTGCGTGAGTCTACTAATCTTGGATTCCTTCACTTGTGAAGTACCCTCGTGTGTGACTTCAAGTAACTTCCAAATCTCATTGAAGTCTTGCAAGTAGAGATTCGTTGAATTCACTACTGTCGAGAGCACAATAAAGAGCGTTCATAGCCTTGGCATCTCGACTCGCAAGCTTCTTGGTGTTTTCAGTAAGTGTCCCTAAGATGTCAGAAGCAATATCCTCAATAACTCTGGAAGGAGTAGGAAGACCATTTATCACACAATCCCATAAATCGAAATCTATGGACTTCAGATAAATGCTCATCCTAATCTTCCAGTAGTTATAGTTGGTTCCATCAAATAGGGAGGCCTATTTGTGGAGTGTCCTCATTGTGGAAGGTGTTGATACTAGGGTTAGTGGCCATGGATCACTCAAAGGATGTAAATCCAAATCAAGAGAACAAAGCTCTGATACCAATTGTAGAACCCTAGAGGGGATGAATAGGAAATAAAAAATAACTAGAGCAACAGAAGCAATATATGACAAATAAAAGTAAAGAGTAAGAAGATCAAACAAGATGTATCCTGTATCCTCGCTGAGGCAATCCAGTCCCGGAACTCTCTCCGGCTTAAATCCACTATTTAATCAAATAGTACACACGAGTTTGGATCCGAAGAACTCGCCAACTTCAACACGAGTTTGAATCCGAAGACTCGCCAACTTCAACACACGAGTTTTCTTACGAAGGCTCGCCAACTTCAAACAAATAAAGAGAACTTGTTGATCTTCTAACACGTGAAGATCAAAAATTACAACTCTTAAATACTCTAGCACTTTGGGAGAGGACAATTTAAAAGCTTGGTAGAGTATTAATGGTGGAGCTCTTGGTTGCTTGAAAATTTATGGCAAGAGTTGGTGAAAGCTTAATGAGAGAGAAGCTTTCTTTTATAAAAAACCAAGAGTGGATGGCATTTAATGCTCTGGATACAGCCAGACCGGCATACCGTCGGTATGCAGCGCATACCGTCGGTATAACGTCAAATATAACGGTCATATTAATATCCGTTGAGAGCATTAAATGCGGCCATTAATGCTAATCAGAGTGATTCAAAAATCAAATATATATAACCCGGTATACCGTCGGTATGCCGTGACATACCGTCCGTATGCCGATTTTGTCACAGAACGTTTTTGTGGTCCACAAAACGGTATACCGCCGGTATGCCGACAATTTATCACAGCAAGTTTGTGGGCGATAAAAACGATATACCGCCGGTATACCGGAGCATACCGTCGGTATGCCGATAATTTATCACAGCAAGTTTGTGGACAACAAAAACGGTATAGCATCGGTATGCCGAGCATACCGCGGTATGCCGCTCTGTAAGATATTATTTTTGACTTATGCTTTTAGTTTGTCATCCAATCTTAAGTGTTTACAGATATACCTAGACCTTGTACAGACTCGAAAACTTTAAGCAGTAGGAAGCCGTCTATGCAAGGAGCGCCGGTATCTGCTTCAGTCTTCAATGCAATGGATGGTAGCACTTGAAAGGATAGTCTTTATGTAGTAGAGCTTCTGAGAAGATATGAATCTGAAGACATAGAAAACTAAACTACGAAGATGCTGTTAATGTATCAAAATAAAATGTGCCAACAATGTGAACAATTCCATAGTAGTGTAGATCATGTGAAACTCTTTAGTGTAGATCATGTGCTAATATGTCATGTTCATATGTGCTATCCTGTACTCTACATCACTAGTCACTATTAGTTCTCTATATACAGTAGCTATTTACTTACAGTTCTCCTTCTTTTACATCATGTACTTCCTTTCAGTTTTTTATCTTACTCTACTGCATGTTTATATTTTCTAACCTGCTATGATCTGTTGAGATGTATTGCTCGCTCCTGTCCTGACTGGACCTGTGAAAATATTACAGAGGACGAGGAGGAGGCCTGTGTGGATACCTTCTACGGGGCAGCCCTAGACGATACTTGTGAGTTGAACTCTCAGAGGACCCAGCTCTATTGAGGATATTACCCCCATTGCCTAGACTAGCTTAGTTAGGCCTTATCTTATTTATGTTGTCTTGAGACTAGTTTAGCTAGACCTTATTTGTCTTTGAGATCTGGATTGTATATATTCTTTCATATTCAGTAGATGGGACTTGTATTCTGGATATTTGTGAGATATCTTAGACTATTTTGATCATCTGTATTTCCTTGAGTTCTATATCATATCGTGCTTTTCTTCCTTAGTTGTGGTTGAGTTTATTTACTGCTATGTCACCCCCATTCGGGGAGTATAAACTGCTTAGAATTATTTTAGATGTTGTGACCTAGGACAATGTTCTACCGCCGACACTGCGGTGTAGGCTGGACGTACCCACGTCTCGTGCCTTACTCTAGGAGCGGGTCGTGATAATAACTAACATGATCAATTTTATAAAAGTTCAAAATTTCCTCATTTTAGAAAAGTGGTCGTTACAAGAAGCTCCCACACGATTCTCTCAATACTATCGACTTCAGTTTAGCATCCGTGTCATTGCTGCACGGTGAGAATCAGAAGCGGTTGACGATATTTTGTACTCGGGTGAATTACTTGCAAGGGTTTAGACAGCTCTCTCTCACCGTTGCAGAATGGTCTAGGATGGTGGGAGCTTCAATGATCTTCTGGCTACTTGGGTTAACGCCTCTCACGGCCACCCGATCGTTGCAACTGCCATCACGTGGGTCATCTAGAAGAACCACAAAAAATTCAGATATGTGTGTAGCTCCCCATCCCAAAATTTTTGAAATATTTTTTATTATTTATTTATTTTAATTAAATAATGATTTTTAAATTTTTTTTATAAATAATTATTTAGTTAATTATTTCGATGGATGACTTTATCCATGGTTGAGTTTTGAAGTACAAGACGACTAGGAATCATAGCACGGATAGCATGGTCGTGTGCCTTGACTAGTGTATTAGCCATACTAGGGAAGACCTAGCCATATCTACCTAACTAAGAAAACCAGGCTAAGTTGTGACATGACCCCTTTAAATATTTTAATTATTTATTATATTTTTGACTTTTAGGAGACCCGACTGTACTATTCTTGCCCGGACTTGACCCAAACCAGTCCAAACTCATGTAGACATATCGTACGCCCAAAAACGACCATGTAGATGTATAGGTATATATAAAATATTTATATTGTATTTTACTTTTATGGCCAAGTAAATAGTTTATAATAGTTATATATGATATATATTTTTATTATCATTAAATGGATAATATATTTTATAAATAATGTCCTATATATTCTTTGGAATCAATAGGTTAAATACGATCTTACATGTATTTGATTATATGTACATACATTTATTTAATTTAATTACAAATGTATACACTTATAATAGTTTTATTTATGTATATTGATTATAATGTTTAGTATTTATATTACATAAGGCTTATTATATATTCCTTGTAAGTTATAAATGTATTTATTTTAGTAAACATGTATTGCAAATGTTATTTAAATATATATTGAGTGTGACTATGCCTTGTAACATATATATATATATATATATATATATTATATATATATATATATATTATATATATATAATATATATACATTTACTTTATTATATAGGGATTTATTTATGTAAGAAATAAGATTCCTATTATTATTATTATCATCATATTATTATTATTATTATTATTATTATTATTATATTATTATTATTATTATTATTATCATTATTCTTATTAAATGGAATAGGCCCAGCCAGCCCATCTCACCCCAAGCCCCTACAAAGCAAACCCCAAGCCCCCACAAAGCAAGCCCCAACCCAGCTAAGCCAAGCTGTTGGTAGGCCGACCCAGAGGATCTATACGTATATATACATATATATCCGAGAGAGAGGAGCATGAAAGATATCGCCTAAAACCTAACCCTGTGCACACAACCCTAGCGCCGCCTGACCATTCGACCCCTGGCCATGTCGTGCGCCTCCCTCCGGACTACCGGACCCCGGTCCCGCTCCACAGAGCCGGCGAACAGCAGCAGAAACAGTTGCAGCAAATGGCAGCAGCGTAGCTGCTGCAAGTCTCGACTTTGTAGCGTATTTTCTGTCTCATCAAACCACCGTTCTTCGATTCATTTCTTCAGGTGAGATCACAACCCCACCCACTCTATATCCTATCAATTAGTTTTAATTTATTCGAAATATACACAGTAAAAGATCGAGTAAAAATCGAGAAAAAAACTGTTCATATTGAACAGTACAACTGAAACGATACTATGTTTTGGAAGGCAAATATCTGCTAATCCATGGCAAATTTTTGAAATCTATTTGAACAGACCTATACAAACTATAGGAGATGGAAATTCCATTATTGGTTTAATTTTAGTTGTGTATCCAGTAAAGAAATCAGGAATGATCAAGAAAAAATTGTAAAAATTGTTTCAGAAAAACTTGAAAATCCTTCGATACGACGTGCGTCCCGCCAATCCGACGTGGTCACGAACCGAAAACATCAAAAGATGCGTATCGGCTTCGTGGACGTGTAGGCTTTGACGGAATTCAAATTTGTTGTATGTGCGACGAATTTGATGCGTATCCGTCAAAATTTACGTGTCAACCTCTGTACAAATTTCCAATTACTTTGTGCAGTTTGTCAATCGAATAAACTTGTGCCATCAGGACCGTATCATTTTTCTGGTCCTGTATGCCAAGTTTGGTCCAATTCTGAGATACTTGATCGGATCATCATTTTGTGGGCCCTACGATCCGATTTAACGGGCATTTTGTACACACCACCTGAATCCAAAATTCGATTGTTTATCCGTTGACATCGTACATTGTTTTCTCTTGTTCTCCTCCAGCAGTTCTTTTATGTATAGTGGCTCTCCCAGTCGTATGTGGTCATGGTTTCATGTTGATTGGTCATGGTTTCGTGTTGTTTGGTCTTTGTTTATATCTGTACTTCTTTATTGCATGATGAACTGCTAGATAGTCATATTTTTATGTATCTTGCTATGTCCCTTGAGGACCTGATGATCTCTTCAGGTTTAGCGATTGCATGAGTTAGCTAGCAGAGCACGATGGTGGATGATTACGATATACTTGCAGGATTTAGGTATTGATATTACGTTTATGGTCTTCTCGTGCTTTCATTCCTTATTATGAGATATCCTACTTTAGCCTAGTTTATAGACTCACATTACTTTTCCTTGGAGTCTTATCGGACATATATGCTAGTGGGCTACAGACCACGACCCATAGTGTTCAATCATGTTTCGTACACTTATTGTGGATTTGAGATATAGATTGTATTGCCATGATTTGGCAGTATACCATAGCCTTGACAGCGTTTACGTATTCGAGTCGGGCTTGAGTCCGCTCGATACGTAGCTGGTTTGCTCATGAGCTTGCGTCCGAAATGCGGGTGCGGGTCGTGACAACGTGGGCCACCAATATTCATCCAACTAACTTATCTGGGAGGTTCTTCGTCAAACTCTCAAAGTCAGCAGACACTGCAAACACAGCCAAGAGGACTTCTGGCGGTCTTTGTCTCCTGACTTTTGTCTACGGAATGGTCGCCTGCCTTATTTCTTGTACTTTTCTGTCTTACTTTTGCGCTTATTTATAAAGGCTTCGGCATTTTGCGCCTTAATATGAATAAAGTTGAGGGGTTTTTGTCAAGGAAAAGAATTTTTTTTTTTTGTCAAGGAAAAGAATATATATTTTTTGTCAAGGAAAGAATATATATATATATATATATATATATATATATATATATATATATATACACACACATGTAAAAATCTTAAAATTTTAAAAGATAAAAAATAATTTCTAAAAATATAAGGAAATACTTGTAACATTTTTTCTTTATGTAGATATATATTTGCCTAGTATAATTCTAATATATATAATACTAATTAATTAACAAACTATTTCAAATTATTAAATAAATACTAACAAAATAATTATGGCCAAATATAAATTAATTAGTTAATATTTACTATATTTTTGAGGGGTTTACATCCTACCAACTTATAAAAATTTCGTCCTCAAAATTTAAAATCAATGCACATTCTCTGAAATACAATGCAATGTGGAAGGAAAAGAGTTAAGTATGAAGATCATACCTTAATTTTTGAACATATGGGAAAAACGGTCACGCAGGTCATCCTCGTGCTCCCAAGTGAATACCTGGTGAGTCGTGCCGCCATGACAAACTAATCAAAGAAATAGAATGATTCATTCTTCTATAGTATACGAGGGTCATTGATGGGGTATTGAATTCTAAGGCATGTTATGAAAACTTCTAATGACAAAGTTCTTAATTTTCTATCATAAATAGTATACTAGTCTATGGTTATAAGGCTATCGAAGTAGTGCTTATGCAATATTGATGCTAACTAAATACTAATATTTTTAGGTAATGATAATGTAGTTATATATGCATGGTGAGCAAGCTAGTGAAGATGTGGTCCTCTCTGATATCCTTCTAGTGCAGGTAGCCGTGGTACTCCTGGTCCTAGAGCTAGTAGCCTTTGTAACTGCTACTGAGCTGGTATTGGAGCAGGTAGTATTGGGCCATGGATCTGCAATGGGGTGCTAAATCTTGTTGTTCTGGACAATCCTTGACCTTATGTTGTCCCGATCCACATTCTAAACACTGGCCCAAACGGATGCGATAATCTCTCAGAATGTGTCCTTACCTCCTGCAGAAATAGCATATAGGCTTCTTCCGAGTCGAGTAGGGTCCTTCTCTCTCCTGCTGATACGTTGGGATGTCTAATCGGTCCACCTTGGTTAACTCTAAATGGTCAGACTGCTGGGGTAGGGCATTTCTGGTCATGCTGAGCCTCCATGCAAAGGAGCTCCTTGCTTCTAGCTTCTTCTAATATAGCAGCATGAGAGTCTCTAGACTACATAATAGTATGCTTCTTGAGCTCTGGTGACAAACCCATGTTGAAACCTTTTGGCTCTCTCTCGATCTGTCAGAATCAGTACCGTATCGAGTCTGCTTAGTCGACTGAATTGTATCGTACGTGTCTACGGTCATGTTCTCCTACTTGAGATGGAGGAACTGATCACAGAGGACATCATGTACGTGGACAAGAAAGAACCTTTCATTAAAAAGTTGGTAGAACTCTTCCCAAGTCTGATCAGTTCCTAAATACCTTTCTCCTACGTACTTTCCACCAGTAGTGGGCATTGTCTTCCAACAATAAGTCCACTGCCATCATCCATAAGTTCTCAGGTAACTGTAATGACTTCAATAGATTTTCTGTGCTATGAGCCACGCAAAACCTCTAGCGGACCCTCGGTACCCTTGAAAGTCTTGGACTTCATCTTGATGAAGTTCTTAATGGAGTCCACATAAGGTTGTGTCTGGTGCTAGTATTAGTACCAGGGTTGGATGTGGACGTAGGGGTCCATTTTGTGAGGCCATCATACCTTGTCTCAGTAGCTCAGTTTTTTGCCACTGAGACTGCAATAAAGCATATGTCGTCTGATTCTAATTGGTCGGGGGTGGTGGCATCTGCTTTCCGAACTGAGGTGGGAACTGAGGGAATGGAGGAGGGGTGGTGGCATATATCCTCCGTGGGACTGTAGTCGGCTACTCATTCTGTCCTACCGAGGTATATAAGTATGAGGGTCTTACTGCATAGTCGATGGAGCCATGTTTGGTTGCTACTTCCCTTGCTAAAATGGTGTAAGGTGACCGAAACCATTCCTATCTCCAACTCAAGGAGCTACCTCCACTAAGCACACTTCTGAGTCAATGCCTATAGGTAGAGCTCAGCTTTTTGACTTAGTTTGAGGCATAATCGAGGCTCAGAAAGAGCAGGCTACTCCCGCAGGAGGGTACAAAAATTTCATCTTGCTACCGTAGCAGCCATGCCATGGAGAGGATGGCTAGTCAGCCACAGATGTAGCCTCAGTCTCATCCATAGCCTGAGGGCACTTTCTTGATTTTAAAAGGCTTGTCCTTTGGGATTTCTATGGCACCGCGGGAATCATCTATGCCGATGAGTGGCTTGAGGATATAGAGAGGTTGCTTCATGTAGCTAGACTTCCAAAAGACCTCAGATAGAGGCAACTGGACTTCAGCTACATGACTTAGCTAGGACTTAGTTTGGAATGAGCTTAAGCTCGCAGTATATAGGAAGGTAAGGAATTTACCTATTATAGGGTGTCATAATAAAGTTAATATATGGATATGTAGATAATACATATAGATAGGCAGGTAATGTGAAACCAGACATTGTCTATATATTAAAATAGGTAAACTTAACCTTAGTTTTACTCGATTTAACCAAGGTTGACCAGTTTGACCCAAAAGTCAACATTTAAGTTAAATTAGTTTGACCCTGGAAGCCTAGTTTTGACCTAGAATTGACTTAGAATGCACATTACACTCTAGATATCCATATTTAACTCATCAGAACACCAATTAACATGTATATCTTATATGTAGGTCTTTGTGACTCCACTTTCCTCGATTCATATTTACTGCTCAGGACAGCAAACGAGTACATTCTTTGATAGTTTTTATTACTTTGATACTTATTATCAGTTATAGTATTTACTTGATTCTTGACACGAGAATACACGGACTAGTATACATTGGATCCCTTCATGAGATGTTATTTTTAGTTTATCCTGGTATATTGGTACTTTCTTATAGTTGTTCTTGTACTTATATAGACACCAATTTGGGAGTCGGCTGGCCCCCTGCTTCTTGAATCATGTGTCGTAATGACATGGTTGGATCCATTATACTATTCGGAGGATTGGAAAGTTATTAGGGTTTATGTGATCATACCCAAGCTACTTATGCATAGCTCACCCTCACCACACGTATGGTGTAGCCTGATCTTATACTACTTGTGTAGCTTTCTATTATGGCCAGCCTGATCCATTATACTTGTACTTCTTCATAGTCGGTCATATGGAATACCTAATCTTGACCCAAGCTGATCACATAACACTAATATCTCAAGTCACCATTTAGATTACATGTTATATTCAGATTACATGTGATACATCATATTCTTGTTTTACTTAAATGTTCACATACCAAGATATAATTACCTGTTTATCCTGTACTTCTCATTACTCAGTTTTGATATCCATCATGTATCTCATTACATTCTGTTTATTATAACACTTGTCAATTTAATAAAATTACAGTTACTGTTTGTATTTTGCTCCAATCCTGACTGGATTATTTTTCAGAAGACTTAGAGGCCTTTTGCCCGACTTACTATGGTTCGGGAGTAGATGAGGATATTGCCTTTGGAGTTGCCCGTGGATTCGATACCCGTAGAGGATGCACCTCCAGTAGTGACTTGGTTATTTAGCTATGTTTTGCTAGATTTGTCTCCAAATTGCTACTTCAGTCTGTTATTTTATTTCAGGATGTACTATTGTCTTAGACCTTCAGACTTATTTTGTTGTGAACTCCTGCTACTATTCAGACTTTTCTTCATTATGTTCTATCAAATTATCGTGCTTATCTTCCTTTAGAATTTGTGATTGAGTTATATATTTCATGTGTCATATTATTCCTTCGTGCGGAGATGACAGGTTATATTTCATATTATTAGATGTTAGATGTTACAGACAACCTATACAGCATTCTACTAGTTGGCTCTAAAAGATTGGATCAATCACCTGCAACCGATTCCGGATTAATTATCAATTGTAGAAAAAGAAATCAAAGAATGGATCCTAACACTTACTAGATTGGTAGCTCGATCTGTCGACAACATGAGAGTAGAGTCAGAGAGAGTTGAGAAGAATTTGCCACTTCAAAGCTCGACGGGGACTTCACTGCCACCGATCAGTCGAGAGAGACATACATCATTGAAGAAAGTAGTGAACCGATCGATCGATATTAAAATGGAGGAATCAACAGAGGAAAAGGAAAGTGACTCACCAACGAGTGATGACTAATGCCACCGATCTTCACAGAGGAGCGCCGTCAGTCGCTACTGAGCATTTCGTCGTTGCCATGGCCGAAACTCCTAGAGGATGGAGGAAGGAGAAGTGGAGGGAACAAACCAGCAGGGCTTCACCATCGTCGAGAGTGGGGAAGAAAAGGAAGGTGGAGGCCCCTATTTATAAGCACGAGGAGAGGAGAGGCGGTTACGGCCGAACGGTGCCGATTGCTCCAGCTATGTCAGTGGGTTTTGGACGATGATTAACGATCATTAAGAGGAGGTAGGGAAGAACCTTTCAGATTTCTTCCAAGCAATCGAGATCGTTGCCGAAGACGTACGGCGGAGCTTGGCCTCTCGTCGTCGGCTAAGAAGGATCGGGCGGTTTTCTCAAATCTGAGAAGAAAAAAGTGGTAATGGAGTTAATTGATAATGGGTTAGGTATAACCTTAATGAGTTTGGATTCGGCATCATAAGGGTCATGACATGTGGGTTTTACTAATAGGCTTGGCCCATGAACTGGTTTGAAGAAAATAGGTGATGCTATAGAATAGATAATGGTTTGTATCAACAATAGGTTGAAGGCTTGGCCCAATAGGAGTGATCTGGACTATATGGTTAGGCAATAGTGCAATAGTGTCGCTACCACTTTTTAGCCTTGAGGTTAGTTTGGTTATTTTGGTTTTTGTGAATTATTTTATTATTTATTGCATTGGTGTTGTGATTTTTGATTTTTCTATTTGAGACCTTAGAGACTAGCCTAGAGATTGACTTTGACTTTGGTGACTTAGTTAGCATAGTGTGGAACCCTAATCTAACTTAAGTTGGTCTTAGTTGACTTGAGTGTGGCTAGGTTCATGAGAGGATTGGAAAAGTTTTGCATTTGGACTTATGGCTAAGGGGTTGAGTTAGCTAGCTAATGATCTTGGCCAAAAGCCCATTCATATGAAACCCTAACCCTAATTCTCAATATGGCCGGCCACCACAGCCTAAGTGTGACCTAATTTCACTCTATATAATGTCTCTTAACTTTTACTTGCCTCTTTTAGAAATCCCCCTTTAGAAAACCCTAATTTCTTCTCCCTTTCATCATTCCTCACCATTCCACCACCAAATTGTTCCAATCTTTTGCAATTGGTTCTAAATCTAGAATAGAGGTTGAAGGAGGCTAGCTTGCAAGGAGAGGAGCTTATTTGGACATTGCTTGAGGAAGGGGCTTCACAATTTGGAGCTTTTTTATTGAGATTGACTCTCTATAGGTAATCCCTTCAAATCACCCCTAAAATCCTGATTTTT
>JANAVB010029982.1:0-73624 GCA_029216955.1 Iris pallida
GGCGCGGAGCTCTCTCTGGGGCCTTGGAGCGTTGCAAGAAGCTGAAGCCCAATATACTGACATAATGTATCGGACATCGCCATGAATCATTCATCTTGGAAGCCACTTGGCACGCCTTTTATGTTTCAGAGAGAGAGAGAGCCTGAGAGATTTGTAAACTCGGCCTAGCGCCGCTTGTAAACTTCTGAATATCAACAAAGAGTTGAATTCGTTCAATTTGTGTTCATTTACTTTCCACTGCAATGGGGCACTCTGTGCGACTCTGTGGCCTCGCTCAAATCGGCCGTTTCTGGACTTGGCCTTCCACGGTGTGCAACCTAGGCCCGTACGGCATGACGCCTAGCGGACGATCGCTCCTACGGGAGCGGGGGCGTGACAGATTGGTATCAGAGCACGGCTTTACGTCCTTGGCCCTTCACGTCGATTTCTCAGTTTTGAAAGCTCGTCGTTGGAAAAAAAAAGTTGTACGCTCTCTCATTATGCCTTGAGATGTTCCATACAATAAGTCATATTTTCAAAAGCTCGTACAAGTACCGGTTTGAACGGGATCGTTAGGCGAAGGCCTTTGTGCCAAACCACGACGGACTTATTCGAGAGAAAAAAAATGCTAGAAGTTAGCAAACACAAAGCGTGCTTGAAAACCTTACGCTGGCAATAGCGAACGAGTATACGAGACCAAAAGTATAGTTCGAACGGGATGGTTATGCACGCAGCCTTTTGGCTATGTCGTGCCGAGTATCGCAGCCTAGACCTGGTGTGAACGAGTTACGAGCGAGGATCGATTATCGTTCGAATGAGAATAAGTGAGACTTAGAAAGATGTTGATAGAGACGCTATTGACCAACGCTAAAGCGAGCACAGGAGATGGTTCTTAGACTTTGAGGAACGATGAACGTGCGATTGAACATATCGGTTGGGAATCGAGAACCATTTTAGGATTTGTAGAGCGACTTGACCCGAGGTGTATGTATAGCTTCGAGGAGAATAAGAGTAAGTGGTCGACGACTAGTCGAGTGGCTCGAACCCTGAGTAGTATATGGACGTTATAGAATTGTTCGAGCGAGACTAGGATTTACGGGTAGAACTAGAACGGTATGTCGACAAGCGATGATATCGCGCAAAGCCTTAGAACGAGTAACGCTTAGTTGGTTTTGACTTCGATAGTCTCAAAAGATATCGTTCGAACGATTAAGAATGCGTAGTGCGAATTACGAAATAATTGAATAGAGAGTCGGAACGATAAAACGAATTGAGGTCTTGGTCGAGGAAACGTAGTGAATCGTACATGCGATTTTGAATTTAGTCGAAGGAATTGAAACTTGAGTTAAGACGAAATACTTAGATGAAACCGAAGATAGCACGATCGGAAGATAGCGTGCATAGGAAACATTGGTTTGAAGATACAAGAATGACTAAGGAATTGGAATAGATGTTCCTCAACGAAGAGTTAGCACGAGACAATGTGAATTGACGGATTAAGTTGCACGACTCGAATTTGTTGTAAAAGGAAGATCGTCAGGTTATGTACATCTCGATGGTATTGAGGCGTATCAAAAATCGATGTATGATAACTCGGGGGTACTCTGATTCGATGAATGATGATCGTGTTAGAAGTTATTATTTCAAAGGATGCTATGTTGGAGAATTTGGATAGAAATAACGTTTGGATAAAGAAGGGAAGTGACTCGATCGTTCGGTGATAACCACAACGACAACGATCTTGTCTTGAGCGAGCACAAACCCAGCCTCGCACATACGTCACGTCATTTGGGACGATCATTCTGCGTGAGCGTTGGCATGGTGATTCATGTCCAGCGGGAATGATCGAACTCGAAATACCTTAAATGGCAATTTTGATTACTTCGACTTGTGGTTTGAAGCGGAGGTAAATTGGAGGATTGATCGGACTTATGATGGACGTAAAGAAAACTTGAGGATTGAGTAGGCCCAATCCGTGTATCGAAAATGTAAAGTCTAGACGTAACGCAAGAGTTATGTCCCGATGAGAATGATTATTCCGCGAGAAGTTGACATGGTGATTCATGTCCGTCGGGATAATCAGACTTGCGTGAGATCGGGACACGACATATTACAAGGCTAGACGACCTTGTGATCGACTACGTGAATTGGATAGGTGGATTGTAAATATACTTGAAGAGATAGACTACGATAATTGCTAGTACGGACGCACATATGTCAAGGATTTGATTGAGGACAACCTATCGGATGACTTTCCTAAACGAGCTCGGACTTGGAGCGGAGAATGGTTGACGAATAGGTGAACGTTGCTCGATGTTTAGAAATTTGAGTGAAACGAACTTGGGTAGAGAATACTCCCGTAAAAAAATGGTTTGACCATAGATTTGGGGTGAGCATCGTGCACGACCTTGCACGAAAGCCACGGACTTGACTTGTAACTATGACCTTGTGAGATGACCTAGCGGATACGCGCGACCCTATGCCGAGTGATTGAACTTGTGCGATTGACCTTACAGTATCGTCTGGACTGATGATAGACTTGGGCAGCAGACTTAGAGTAGGATGGGGAGCAGGGAGTGTGCGCGAACGACGACGAGATTGGCCCTAAACGAAGTGAACAATGAAATCGATGTCGCACAAGTAAAGTTGGGCTAACGAATTGAATCATCGATTGGAAGACGTACTCGATGATAGTACAATACTGGTCTTGAATCAGACGAAAATTACTTAGACTTGGTCGGCCCCGTCAGAAGTAATCATACGATCTTGTGGATAAGAACGCTTGAGAAGCGAATCGGGTCATCTCGATGACCGAGATAACGATAGTGAGATGCACATGAGTTCGATTTTAAATCGAAGTTAGCAAAACGATCGACAAATCAAAACTATCAGAGTAGCTTGTCCGACTTCGCTAATCGCTAAGCTTGGTTGAAATATACGTATTTGGGGGACGTTTTGGATACGTGCACGATCCAAACTCAGTGATATGATGAACTCGATACAGCTGCAAGTGGGTGTTGCGATGCGCATAAGCGAAAGTGAGTTGCCTCGCCTACGACCCTCGTATTTGATGAATTATAACGTGCCTCGTACGACCATTACAGTCACATGACATTAAGAAATAGCAACTAAGAGAAGAAACACTTGAATTGATAAGTACCATCAACTCTAAATGAATGAAAAGTTATTCAATAAAATCGACCAAACGTATGCAGACACGAAACTTGGAAAGGTATCGAGTGTAGTTCGATGCCATCGAACGATAAAGCCAGTCGATAGGAATTGTCTACGATACAACACGATATGAGTTAGGGAACGGTAGGATGACCTGCACTCAGGAAGTCTAGAGGACGAGACTTGTTTTGAGTGGTGTATTATGTAATGACCCGCTCCACCCTGGAACGTCGATTCAAACGACAAGTGCAACGACTTAAACGAGTCTTCGACCCGAAGAGTTGGCATCGACCTGATAAAGAATCGATGCAAGGCTTACCTTGGCCGTCAAGATGAATCCAGACTTAGACTTTCAAAGGCACGCTCGGAGTATCGCTCGGCCGATGCGAACATCGCTAAAGTGGTGGCTCCGATGAACCCGTCTTTGCTTAGACTAGACACATAACAATACGGACATTGATAGAATCGCTGGGCGATAACACCGCACATGCTATAAATGACTCAACGCACCTAGCTAAGAGAATAATCCCATCTTGTATGTGTATAGAATATGGAAAAGAACATAGAAAATGTGAGAACTCTCGCACCGCGCTTCGCGCTCGTGTTAAGGCACAAGCTTACGTTCAAGTTCCTTATGCGTTCAACAATGAAACAATCAATGGTTTACAACAATGAAACGGAAAGACTATAAACATAGCGTTTCAAGTAGAGTATAGCAACATTAAAAGATTATGGGACCGATGGGTCACCAAGGCGACTCCCGCATGGGGAGTTGCATAATGTGTGAATGAAAGAATGAATGGATAAGTGAATGAATGAACCAACGAATGAAAGATGAATACGTGAATGAATCAATGAACGAACAAACAAGTGAAAGAAAGAAAAGAAAGATGAATGAAAGATAAAGGAAGAAAAGAATGGTTAGCGACAGGTGTGACGGGCACGTGCAACGGGCTCGCTACCCGCGCTGCACGGACGCCAACATGGTCGATAACGCATTATGGCTAAGGGTTAGCCTACTGCTTGGAGACAGACGTTAAGTTAAAATGACAATAAAATACGAAATGGTCGTGGACGGACTCGTACACAAGTGAAAAGGGATTCCAAGGGCAACGAACGACGATTTCGTGGCCGGCCTAGGCGGAATCATGGCCTACGGGCGGACAGGTGTCCGGTCTTGGGCACATAACCAAACGTAGGGCTGGTACTTCAATAGTCTATCAGGTGTACAAGCCATCACGCTTGATAGATGAGAATGCCAAAGGAGGAAAATGTCCAAAATGGCTGACATGCCAACGATCGGTGCATATAGATTTAAGTGGGCTTTGCTGGTGGCAATCCACGTGCAAGTCCTTGCATTGAAATCAAAGTAGTCTAAGTTAACTGAATGAAGCGCCCTCTGAACAGACATTGAATGTAACTACAAATGATCAAAAGTACTTCGTGCCAATGAGTTAGAAAACACGCCTACGATGCGCTAGGACCTGAGGCAGGGATACGCACTTGACATTAAAAGTTTACATGAATTGTTGATTAACTTGGTTTACTTTGGACAGGAAGGCCGGACGGTAAGTATGGGTAAGTTGTGCATGTATTTCCATGCTAACACTTGAATTCGGTAACACGAGATAGGTTATAAATATGTCATGAAAATGATCCTAAGGCAAGATTAGAAAGACAATGATAGACGGTGCACAAAAGTAAATAGAACGTATTTGTTAATGATAGCATTGTGGGCGAGCTAGCCTCCCACCAGTGCATAACAATGTACTGATAACCCCATAGTCTGTTTACAGGATGCAGGATACGTCGTGGGTGTAGAGTTTCCCTCGAACGTGCTAAGGCGCGGAGCTCTCTCTGGGGCCTTGGAGCGTTGCATGAAGTTGAAGCACCATATACAGGACATAATATATCGGAACATCGACATGAATCATTCCATCTTGTAAGCCACTTGGCACGCCTTTTATGTTTCAGGAGAGAGCCTGAGAGATTTGTAAACTCGGCCTAGCGCCACTTGTAAACTTATTGAATATCAATAAAGAGTTTGAGTTCGCTTCAATTTGTGTTCATTACTTTCCGCTACAATGGGGACACTCTGTGCGACTCTGTGGCCTAGCTCAAATCGACCATTTCTGGACTTGGCCTTGCACGGGCGCAACCTAGGCCCGTGCGGCATCACGCCTTAGCGAGGATGATTGCTCCTACGAGAGCGGGGCGTGACAATAGTTAGTTATGTTTTCCATAAAGAAATTCTCTTTATTTGTTGTGTATCTGGGAAAATTACAACTGTAGGAATCCGATCTAGAAGACGATCGCTTTATCCCTTGGACTATGCGAAGAAGAAAAGCTCTCAAAATTTTGACAGTAGATATCAATGTATCTGTCCAATGAATAAAAAAAGAACTCTATTTATAGAGTCAAAACAGTAACTGAAAAGATAACTACCTCACCACTAGTGCATTTGAAAAGTCACGCAGACTCTAAATACACGCAGGGTTAGTGAGTAGTTACTGGACGTGGCCCGTAACTATTGGACACATGGCATTAGTGCATGAGTCGTGTGCAAGTTACTGGGCACGTGAGAGAGAGATCGGTGGCATGGCTGCCACGTACTCCAGTTGAAATAAAATCCACGCTGTCTTGCTGAAGGCAAAAATCCACGCAGTTTCGTTGACGCAGACTCGTTGAAGGCGAAATCCACGCAAGCTTTGAAGAAGAATACTTCAGAATTCACGCAGGCTTTGAGAAGATAACTCAAAAATCTACGCAAACTTGAGGAAGGAGAAGGTTCAGAATCCACGCAAACCGCCAGCTGTCTTGATTTGGCACGCTTCGTCTGACACAAAATCTCTGACATTGATTATATTGTCAGCCACATTAAATGAAGATAAGACCCAAAGTCACGCCAACTTGGTGAAGAGTGAGTCTTGCTAAGGAAGATTTCGAAAATCACGCAAAAGACGGCGATGATCTCTCGAATTCTGTGCATACGTGGCATACGAGGAGACGTTTCTCGACTGTTGTGTTGTCAGTCATTATGATCTGACGTATGGCTGAGCTGTCTCTGTGTGACTTCTAAAGGAGATGGCCAGGCAGAACTTAGCGTATCTTTTGTGCTGCTTCTTGGATCACTCTGCGTGACTTTTTCTGATCAACTCAGCGTGACTTCATTTTTGAGGCCTACAAAACCCTCTTCAAAGTTTTCGAAAAATGATAAAATATTTTCGAATATTTTGAAATAGAGATGAAATGAGTTAAAGTCATGCTGAGATGACTCCAAAATTTTTCGGAAGTCGAAAAGACTTCGAAGTTCTTTGAAAACATCCAAATGAACTTATTAAATGTCATAATGACTCTTCATTCTTCGAGACTGATTACGTCCAATTTATGGTGGAATATGAACTATCGACGAGATCTGTTATATAAACGGGAGTGATTCTCAGTTTTGACTTCATCTCTCGAAAATATGACCCCAAAGGAAGCAGCTGAAGAGGAAGCACGCAAGTTGGGCTTTTGTTCCCATGGTGACCCCACTTTTGGGGGTAAAGAACCCGAACCTGTCGTCATTGAGCTCAAGGACGACGCCACGCGTTAGCCAAGAACCTCTTGAGCTACTTTGGATTGGATGGCTCGTCTTCTTCTGATGGGCGGAGCCTTATGGAGAAGCGTGAAATGCTCGAGACTCTATTGCATCGCCTGGGAGTTAAGAGCGTAGAGGAGTTAGGCATCAAACTTAGCCGCTCTGGAAAATAGGGCGTAACTTTCTACGCTTTTGTTGCACTTTTTTTTTGTCTTTTTGTAAGGCCATCAGTGCCTGTTTAAAGAATGAAGTACAACTTTTGTGTTTGATCTGCGTGCCTTTTAATGAAGAAGATTAATTAGCACTCTTTGACTGTTTCCAATGTTGTACGGTCTCCCGAAGTACACGTGACACTCATTCCACAATTTACGAGCGCTATTTATGCGGATCTTTTCCAAGAATAGACCTGCACTTGACCCTTTAAAAGATGGATGAACTCCACGCAAACTCATCTTCCCATTCTTCTTCCTCTCTTCTGAGAATGAATTTTCTATGAGAAGGAAATAGGAAAGCCATGTTGTCTGATGTCAAATCTCTGTGCACGCTACCAGACATGGATCTGTCAATCCTTAGCAGCAAACTCAGCGGTAAGTTCAATATACATGCATCGAATTTTTTTGTTTGCTAAGGACAAATTCATCTTCCTGAAATGAACAGAATGCATCTGTCTTTGCTTGGCCAGTTTTTGTTGACTGATTTTTCTTTACTGTTTCTTGCAGAATTTTGGCTGAAAACCTTCTTCAGAACTGGCATTGGTGATATGGATGCTGTGGACAATGTTCTTCTGACATCTACATCAGGGAGCTCATACGCTTTTGACGCGTAAATCAGACAACTCAGAACTCTTCGTGAGATAGAAGGGTCTTCCTTAGATGGTAGAAGAGCCTTTATATACGAGAGTTGGATGGTGGAGTTAACTCTACCGAGAGATTGGATAGTAGAGTTCCTTTCAAGACAGAACCAGGAATTGTATCCCAAGGTTTGGATACATTCCTGTCTTTCTTGAGAGGTTACCCCCATCCACCAGTTGTATTGGCAGCAACACATTTTCGTGTTGCCCTACTCTGTGGTTCTCCTCTCGTCTGAGAGATGAGACCAGAGTTTGATTCCTGCCGGACACCCAGGAATTGCCACAAACAACGAGATTGAGAGAAGATCCAAGAAGAAATAGATCTCAGTTGTATAGAATGAAAATCCAAGATTTGTAATAGATTTCCATTATGATTTGTAGAAAGTCTAAGAAAATGTAATAGACTTTTTGTGGTGAAATGGGAATGGAAATGACAATTCTTCTATGCTCAATGATTTGTATTTGTGGATGAATTGTGGACATGATAGATAATAAAATCATCTTTTCTGTTTTTTTGAGTATATATTATCAGAGGTATTATGGACATGATAATATATAGGAACTCGAAAGAAAATAGATTAATTTCTATACAGAGGTCAAAACATGACAAATGAGTAAGCAGATTCAGAATTGATTCAGAGGTTATGAAAACATGATAAATAACGAATCCCCACTTAATGAACTGATAGAAGATTATGAACGGATGAACCGTTAAGAAACGATGAACAGATGAACTGTCGAGTGAATGTAATAATGAACGGACGAACCGTCAAGTATTAATGAACATGTGAAACGTCGGATGAATATGAGAAATGAATGGATGAACTGAGTATTGGGAAAGAATACGTCCCTTCGAACCTTGTAACCATATGCCTATAAATAGAGCATATATTTGAATAGAAGGATCGCATTTTATCCACAATGTCTTTTGAAGAGAACATAAAGAAGGCTGAAGTCGCCCTTGAAGCTACTGAAGGTGTTAAAGAACATCCACCTCCGCAGAAGAAGGAAATGGGCGAAAGCTCGTCTACTCCCAAGCCGCCAAAAGATATCCTGGACTTCCTGGTCGAACCAGGAGAAACCGAAGAAGAAGAGCAATGAGGCTGGCTGCCTATCAATTCTTGGTGCGGTCAGGAAAAGATGTATTCAATTCTTTTGCTGATTATGTATGTGGTCCTCGTCCCAAATATGAAAGGGATCATAGTGATCTTCCATGATGATGTACTTTTTTTTTCTTGAGGGATTTGTCTCAAATAAACTCCGTTTAAGGAAACTTTGTTTACGATATATCCTTCCCACTTTATATTTGCCTTTATTCATTGATCTTTTGACTCAGAAATCAGAAAGACTAAATATCATTTTCATAAATATGATATTGAGATAGAAAATTCAGAGGTAATGTGGACATGATTTTCTGGATATCAAATTTGTTGAGAAAACGATACAAAGTAGAATACCTATCTCCACTGGGATAATAGATATCAGAATGATTCTTCGGAAAGAACAATGAAACAGCTGGAGAGTGATGGAGCACAATCTTGATAGAAATATCAGACGTAGTACTTCTTCAAGAATTTGCCGTTGATGGACATCATAGTGGCTTTACCATCTAGAGTAGTGAGTTGATAAGCCCCATTAGAAAAGATCTTATTGACAATGAATGGACCTTCCCATTTTGCATCAAACTTGCCCTTATTCATGTGTGTCATAGTCATCGGGCGTCTGACAGTAAGCACAAGTTCTCCTTTCTGAAATGTTCGAATTCTGACTTTCTTGTTAAAAGCCCTTGAAATTCTAGCTTGATAGAATTCAATATTCTGTTGAGCAGATAACCGTTTTTCATCCAGAGCCTCCAATTCTTGAAGTCGAAGACGATCATTATTTTCGGCAGTGAGTTCATTAGCGATTGCTATCCTTAAAGAAGGAATTTGAATCTCTAATGGGAGAACAGCCTCAGATCCGTACACCAGAGAGAAAGGTGTACACTTAGTAGCATTACGGACTGTAGTACGATAAGCCCACAAGCATTCCCCGAGCTTGTCACTCCAATTACGTTTGTTAGTGGAGACAAACTTCTTTAGGAGTTTGATGATAGTCTTGTTGAAAGCTTCTGCCAATCCGTTAGCTGGATTATATGCGGTAGAAGCAACATTATTGATCCGATGATCGTCACAGAATCGAGTAAATTTCTGGCTGACGAACTGTGGTCCGTTATCATGAACAATGCGTCGAGGAACACCAAATCTGTAGATGACGTGGTGCTTAATAAAGCTGATGACATTAGACGTCTTAACTTCAGATAAAGGAATAGCTTCGGCCCATTTTGGGAAGTAATCGGAGAATGAACCGATGACCTTTAGATGATGGAGGATTGATCGGGCCAACATGTCCATGCCCCAAGCTTCGAAGGGCCATGATTGCCATCGGATGTAGAAATTCTGAAGGTTGATGTAAAATCTGCATGGATTTGGCAAGCTTTGTATTTCCTTGCATATTCAATGGTATCTGATACCATAGTTGGCCAATAATATCCCATCCGTCGAATACGGTCTTGAAGTTTTGGCCCAGGTTGATGCGCTCCACAAATTCCATCATGTGCTTCACGAATAACTTGTTGGGCTTCATCACCGGCAATGCACCGAAGGAGTAAACCATCATAAGCTCGACGATATAAGGTCTTTGTTGTATGATTGTAATAGAATCTGAGTGATCGTCGTCTGATAGATGCTGCCTCACTCGGATCATCCGGAAGAATATCATACAATACAAGATCTAAGAAAGGAAGTCTCCAATCTTTATCCGTATTCTGATTCTCAGTCGAGTTACTGAAGATAAATTCCATGCTGGAATCGGATGAAGATGATATCGATTTACGACTAATCCAAATCCTCTTGTTGTGTTGACGTCATGAGATGTTGATTCTTCAATGTCAACTGGAAGTCCTAGAGTCAGGTTATTTTCAAGATGAAATAATTCTCGATTACGAACAACGATCATTTATTGCCGTCTGATTGGGATAGCCAGCACCGCTGCAAGATTAGCAAGGGCATCAGCTTCTGTGTTACATGCTCGCCTAACATGTTCAATGAAGAATTCCTTAAATGATGAGGCCATAGATATGGCCACTCTATGATAAGGAACCAGATCTTGATGGCGAACTTCATAAGTACCCCTGATCTGATTGACAATAAGTTTAGAGTCTCCATACGCCTCCAAATGTTGAATATTCAGATGTTTAGTGAGTTGAAGACCAATAAGCAATGCGTTGTACTCAGCTACATTGTTTGAACACGGCTGATCGAGAGAATAAGCTCTTTGGATGGCAAGACCTTCTGGCGATACAAGAACAATTCCAACTCCAGCAACAATATCGCCATTAGGACCAATTCTTGACGCTCCATCAAAGAATAGACGCCAAGTAGGATCTTCTTCAGCAATTTGATTTGAATCTAGGACTTCATCTGGGATTTCATCATAGAGTTTTGAATTTTCTGGAATTGAGTGAGCAGCCAAAAAATCAGCTAAAGCTTGTCCCTTGACTGATTTCTGAGGAATATAGTGCATATCATACTGAGCAGTAGGATTCCCCAGTTAGCCAATCGAGAATTCAAAACACTGGGTTTCTTCATCATGATCCGTATAGGATTGATCCTGGAGATGACATGAATAGTCTGGCCATGATATAATGACGTGTCTTTTGGACAGCAAACATCAAGGCTAGACATTCTTTTTCAACTGGTGAATATCGAGGTTCAGCTCCGGTCATAGTGCGGCTAAGATATAAATGGCCTGTTCATGGCCATTTTGATTCTTTTGAGCGAGTAATGCACCCAATGAATGACTCATTGCTCGAGTATAGAGGAGGAACGGTATTCCTGAGACGGGAGGTACCAATACTGGAGGGCTCATCAGATATTGTTTTATATCATCGAATGCTTTCTGACATTCATCATTCCAGACAAAAGAGACACCTTTCTTCATAAGTTTGTTGAATGGTCTACAGCGTCCTGATAAATTAGAGATAAATCTCCCTATAAGCAATTCCTTGAAATCCTCGTAGCTCTTTTAAGGTGCGTGGAGGACGCATCTCTTGGATGGCTTTGATCTTCTCGGGATCCACGTGTATACCTTTAGAGGTAATGACGAAGCCGAGAAATTTACCACTAGAGACGCCTAAGAAGGACTTAGTAGGGTTCATTTAATTGATGCTTACGCATTAGATCAATATAGTCTTCAAATCTTGGATATGATCCTCCTTTTGTCGACTTTTGACTATCATCATCAACATAGCATTCGACTGTTTTCTGCAAATGTTCACGGAATATAGTACTCATAGCTCGTTGATAAGTTGCTCCTGCATTCTTGAGACCGAATGGCATAACTGTATAGCAGTATGTACCAATCGGCGTTCTGAAAGAAGTGTGCTTCTCGTCTTCTGGAACATTTTGATCTGATTATACCCAGAATACCCGTCCATGAATGACATTCGTTCAAATCCACAGGTATTATCAACCATGACATCAGTGATTGGTAGAGGGAATTCGTCTTTAGGACATGCCGCATTGAGATCGCGAAAGTCTATGCATACTCTGATCTTGCCAGTCTTTTTAAGAACAGGAACAATATTAGCCACCCAATCGGGATGTTGTTCCTCTCTAATAAACCCAGATGTAATGAGTTTATTGACTTCAGCTTCATTGCATCCATGATGTCCGGACGAAATCGTCGCTGTTGTTGTTTGACCGGTTTAGCATTCGGCAAGATGTTGAGCTTGTGAGTTGCAATTTGAGGATCAAGCCCTGGCATATCTTCATAACTCCAAGCAAAGACATCGATGTAATCACGAATGAGTTTGATCATGTCTTCTTATCAGTTTCTGAAAGACTTTCACTGATGAATATTGGTTTGGGAGACCCCTCTTCACCAACATCTATTTGAACAAGTTTATCTTCAGTCGGAGGTTCTTTTTGCTCGAAACGGAACTCCCATTGATTATCTAATCTTTGGGCCCACTATTCTGATTCAGGTGAGATTTCAAACTCTTCTTCGTCTTCATCACTTTCTTCAGAATGGTCAATGAAACCATGTTAGAAGACAGAAGGTTGCAATAGAAGTCACCGATACTCGTATCGGAATCCCAAGAAGTGGTACTAGAAGAATCAGATCTCTTATCTTCGTCAGACTCAAGATCTTCATGGATAATGTTGATGAAAGGAGTAGGAGCAGTATAACCCAATCCGTATTTCGTCCTTCCATATTTCAAAGGAGAAATCCGGACATGCATTTTTCTTTTTTTCCATTATTAAGGCCAGTCCTGAAGTCATAGCCCATATTTTTGATGATGTCTCTAGATTGCTGACTATAACGACGTAGTTGTAATCTTCTATCATCATTTTTGTCATCATCTTCAAGATCAGAAGGATTTTGAGGCCCTTTTTAGAAGAATATTGGAATGTCTCCTGGCTTTCTGCTAGGAACTAGAAAGTATGAAGATTGTACAGGTTCTAGAGATACATCTATATGAACAGTCTGTACAACTCCTATGGTTATTGTGTTCAAGTCATCTAACATGTAAATAACTATGAACATAATTACACACATCAACGTACTGCAAAGGTGGAGACTTTTCATTAAATGTAAAAGAAGCAATATTTACATTGGAAGAAGGCTGAGCCTTAGAGATTTTAGCCAAGTCAATGACTAAAGGGGGAGAAGAAGAAGAAGCTTTGTTTCGATTAAGATCGATAACAAATGGCTCAGAAGAGGTGAGCTCCCTTGAAGTTTGAGTAGGAAGAGTAGTCCGCCCTCCAACTGGAATTAGCAGAGTATCTTGTGAAGGTACAGGAACTGTAGTACGCCCACTGACAGGAATGATCAGTGTATTCTGAGTTGATGACTGAGGTAACGGAGAGATCCGTCCACTCACTGGAATGATAAAAGAATCTTCTCCAGAGGGTTTAGGAGATTGTTGCTGAGTAGTTCGACATTTAACAGGGATTATTAAAGTCTCACTTTGTGCATCTTCTTTCTCCATAGCTTGTATGATCCTTGTATTCTTCTTTATACATTCGAGAATCATTGAAATAAGCTTCAACCCCATGGAAGGGATTTATATCAGCAACTTCTTTTTGTACTCTTCCATTGCTATCAATGTACTTAAAACATTGATGAAGAGTAGAGGGCACCACATTATTTCATGAAGAAAGGGCCTCCCCAGAAGAAGATTATAGGATCCCGCGATCTCGATCACATAGAAAGTGACTTTAGATCTGAAATCACCTATCTGAAGCTTCAGATGAATCTTTTCCAAAGGCTCACTTCGGCTTTGATTAAATTCCAAGATAGTAGTAACCGTCTTGGAGAGTTTGTGAAGAGGGATTTTTAGTTCATCCAACAAACTCTTTGGCATTATGCTTATAGCAGACCCTGGGTCAATGAGAATACGATCTATCATCGTATCATATAACCAGTGTAGTAGAGAGGTCGATCATGTCGATTATCCTCCAGTAACTATTGTCTTGTGTAAAGGTGATATTTGGGATAATCTCCAGTACACTGTTGCAATGTAAGCAAGTGGCAGGTTCCGCATCCGGCTTTTTCAATTGTGCAAGACAAGAGTCAGCTTGTAGAAGTGCTTCACTTAACGTCTCCCGAGTCTCTTTGGAAAGACGTAGAAGTTCAAAAAGGGACATTCTAGCGGGGAGTATTAGCAAGCTGAGCCAAAATGTCGAAGTTGTAAGGCTTCTGAAGTCCAAGAGGAGAAGACTTCTTGATTGGCTTATCAAATCGAGCCTGTTGTTTGCCTTTCTCCAGAGCCGTAGGCTTGGGAGGAACAGGTTCAGTAGATGGTTCTTCCTCGGGAGGAACATTAGGAGCATCTTTAGCATCTGAAGGGATATCAGTAGGATCTTCAGGATTTTTAGAATAATCCTTTAGGTAAGGTTTCCCCGTTCGAGTAGCACTAACAAGTGCTTCTTCTTTGTCTTTTGGCTCTGTGTCAGAGGTAGACCCAAGAGAGTCTATGACATGACTTTATCTTTCCAGCCTTCTTGGATTTTTGAGAAGAAATCTTTTGAGGAGAAGGCGATTCAAATATGCCACTAGATCAGGATGGATCCACATGATTTCTCCTGTTTCCAAAGTGATTGGCACTAATCTTTCAAACTGTGGAGGAGGAAGATTCACTATGTCAAGAGTTGCCTTGGGAATAGGATAATCCAACTTTCAAGGAGTTGAGGAGGGAAATTTCCAAATTGCATAGAGACGACGTTGGAGGTGACGGTCTTCTCTTTTGGAGTAAGAGAGATAGCTCCAGATTTAATCATTTCTTGGATCTTTCCTTTCAATACATAACATGTACGAATTGTATGACCCAGCATTTTGTGATATGGACAGTATTTAGGATGATCTGTCTTACCAGCTTCATCAGGTTTCTTGATCTCTGGTAATTGTATTTTATTACCTTTCAGCAGACATTCAAAGATACCAAGGACATCGTCATCAAAAGAATATTCTTCTTTGGGGCGAGGTGTTCTTGATTGTTGAGTTGTAGGGCAGGAGTTTAAACATTCGATGCATCTTTGCTCTGAAGATTAACTTCTAGAGTTTCTTTTCCTTTGTGAGTATTATTTTTATTGTTAGCCCCTTGTCCTGTTTCTTTAGGAGTCATCTGCACTCCTAAACCTTTGAAGGTTTCAGCACTGATTTCTGCAGCTTTAGCACTGACTATGAAGGAAGGCCAATCTTGAAATTGAGTGGACCCTGTCCACATACTGATGATTGGCAACAAGTTTGATTTGCACGTGTCAATGGTGACAGCATCAGGAGTTCCAAGAGGCATCTTCAGAGCTTCTCTTCGAAACCGTTCAATGTATTCCTCTGTAGATTCATTTTTTCTGCTTGATTCTAATAAGAGCAGACATAGTCATGTCATTAAGCCCTTCATAGAACCTTTCAAGAAACATCTGTTTGAAACCAGCAAATGAGGTAATACTCCCATCTGGGAGACTTCTATACCATCATAGCCGTTCCCTTGAGACATCCAATAAATACCCGAGTAAGGAGGGCATCACTTGGTTGTAGTTGATCAGTCATCACGTCAAGTGATTGATAAACTGACTTGGAGAAGTGGTTCCATCATAGAATGAGTAGTAGGAGGCTTGTATTTAGGAGGATATGATACTTGCTTCCATTCTATCGATAAGGCTGCTTGATGCCTAACCTTTGTAAACCATCCTTCTTTTGAATGCCTCGAATTGAGTTTTGAGATTTTTTAATTCTTCAGAACAACTCCCGAAGATTGTGGAGTTGTGGCTTGTAGAGAATAGTTAGGAGGAGGAACAGCATTGTAAGCACTACCCCCAGCTCCAGAGAGACTAGGATTTGGTTGAGCGGGTCCAGGAGTATTGGATTGTACTGCTGGAGGAACTTGTATTGGACTTATATCAGTATCAACTGGTATGGCATCTGATACAGTCTGTCGATTTTGCAACTGAGCTGTCATGAGTTCATATTGACTTCATTGTGTCAGTCATAGATTTTATTGCTGTTCCAAAGAAGCAATTCTTTGATCTTGAGGAGTCAGGGAAGAAGAGGGTTCATCAGTATTCCCATCAACCATGTAAGTCGTGACTGTATGAGGGATTATTGATGAACTAGAGTTGTATGCTCTGAATCATTGCTTCGTGTATCAAAGTCAACTATAGGAGAATTACCCCCAGTAGGAAGAGGTGGGAAGTTAGATTCTCCAAGAAATTCAGAGTCAATTTCAGGGATCAAATTTCTTTGACTAGAAGCCAGGACTCTTGCTCTGGTGTTTTTATATACTCCATCTGGACTATCAACTCTACCCCCGGTGTCTCGAGAAGTCATGTTGACAGAGACAAACAAAGGCTCATCTTCATCAGGCATAGGTTCATACTGAATCCTATTAAAGACAGACTGTCGTTTATTTTGACATCTGCATTGCATTGTGACTCTTGGCTGGAAGTCACATTCAGCATGATCACCATGGTCTTGAACTGTTGATTCACATCTGCACTGAATTATGACTCTTGGATAGAAGTCACATTCAGCATGTTCCTTTGATATAGAATTACTCATTCTCTTCTGTTGAAGATATTCCCGTAAATCTGTTTGTGAAGATTGAGGAGTATACTTCCTGTTCTTGGGTCTTGATGGCTCTTGATTATACAAAGAGTGATTAATGTGAGCCACATAATTTCTTGCATACTCTGCATCTGATCTTTTATCTTCATATCCAATTGGTATGGTTTCTTAACACCAGAAGTGCTGAGTTTTGTTCTTAATCAGTGGAAGGTAACATATTAATTTTGGAAACATGGAGTTTCCTTCCATTGATCTGGATATTTGCAGAGAAGGAAGAGTTAAACCACTCCCTTGATTAGGAGTTGGTAACAGACCCTCTTTAATGGACAGATTCTGTGCCCAATTTGAAGAAATCAAAGAAGAAGACATTAAGGAATGTTTCTTCTTAGACTCATTCAGATGTTGAGACATAGAATGTCCAGAAGGAAGAGTAGTCAAAGACCATCTCCTTTCCTTGACTAACAAAGTATCAGTCAAAGCTGTTCCTGGAGTAAAAACTACAGGAGCAGAAGAAACAACTAAAGGTTGTTCCTTTTCGAAGGGACTTTGTGTGGAAAACCACCCCCAGTTCTAGTAGAACTCGGTGAAGAAGAAGAGATAACTAAGGAGTTTCTTCTCTGATGAAATACATGCTGAAACAGACTTGGTTAAGAACCAGAGCTGTTAGCGTGACTTTTGATTTTAGAATTACACGCTGGAACAGATTTGGCTAAGGAGCCAATACTGTCAGCGTGACTTTTGAATGTGGGATTGCACACTGGAATAGATTTGGCTAAGGAGCCAGCACTATCAGCGTGACTTTTAGAGTTAAATTTGCACACTGGAACAGATTTGGCTAAAGAGCCAGTACTGTCAGCGTGACTTTTAGAATTGAATTTGCACACTGGAACAGATTCGGTTAAAGAGCCAGTACTGTCAGCGTGACTTTTAGAATTGAATTTGCACGCTGGAACAGATTCGGCTAAGGAGCCAGTACTGTCAACGTGACTTTTAGTTACTGTCATCTTCGAGCGCACAGAGTGTACGTGCTTGCAGTGGAGTTCTTGCCAGTGTTAGGAGTAGACAATGTGGCAGAGACTTCACCATTGACTGCCACTGATTCTTAGGGACATAGACAGAGTGTCCCTTTGACTTGGCAGTGATAATGGAGGCTGGAATGGGCTTGCCACCCTTAGCCCGCTGCATTTCTTCATAGGCGAGTTGATCGAATTTGATCGTCATCACCTTCTTCGTCGAGCCGATAGACGAAGTGTCGCATTGAGTTGTTACCATCTCAGAAGAGGAGATGGTTTTCCCCAGCAGAGTCGCCAATTGTTTTCCATAAAGAAATTCTCTTTATTTGTTGTGTATCTGGGAAAATTACAACTATAGAAATCCGATCTAGAAGACGATCGCTTTATCCCTTGGACTATGCGAAGAAGAAAAGCTCTCAAAATTTTGACAGTAGATATCAATGTATCTGTCCAATGAATAAAAAAAGAACTCTATTTATAGAGTCAAAACAGTAACTGAAAGATAACTACCTCACCACTAGTGCATTTGAAAAGTCACGCAGACTCTAAATACACGCAGGGTTAGTGAGTAGTTACTGGACGTGGCCCGTAACTGTTGGACACATGGCATTAGTGCATGAGTCGTGTGCAAGTTACTGGGCACGCGAGAGAGAGATCGGTGGCATGGCTGCCACGTACTCCAGTTGAAATGAAATCCACGCTGTCTTGCTGAAGGCAAAAAATCCACGCAGTTTCGTTGACGCAGACTCGTTGAAGGCGAAATCCACGCAAGCTTTGAAGAAGAATACTTCAGAATTCACGCAGCTTTGAGAAGAATAACTCAAAATCCACGCAAACTTGAGGAAGGAGAAGGTTCAGAATCCACGCAAACCGCCAGCTGTCTTGATTTGGCACGCTTCGTCTGACACAAAATCTCTGACATTGATTATATTGTCAGCCGCATTAATGAAGATAAGACCCAAGTCACGCCAACTTGGTGAAGAGTGAGTCTTGCTAAGGAAGATTTCGAAAATCACGCAAAAGACGGCGATGATCTCTCGAATTCTGTGCATACGTGGCATACGAGGAGACGTTTCTCGACTGTTGTGTTGTCAGTCATTATGATTCTGACGTATGGCTGAGCTGTCTCTGCGTGACTTCTAAGGAGATGGCCAGGCAGAACTTAGCGTATCTTTTGTGCTGCTTCTTGGATCACTCTGCGTGACTTGTTCTGATCAACTCAGCGTGACTTCATTTTTGAGGCCTACAAGTTACAACTACTGCGACAACGTTTAAGTTTTTGGAATGAAATGGTTAAAAAATTTGTAATTAAATAGAGTTATTTGTATATACCCCCCCAATCGTAATTGCTAATTCTATTACCCCCCCCCCCCTCATTTTTCAAAAATCACTACTACCTCCTACCCCCCAACAACCGCGCCCGCGCAACAATTCTTAAAACATAGGCATTTTCTTTTGGGGGTAGGGGTGCGGGGGTGGGGGGGGGAACTATAAATAACAAGTTATGAAGGATTGGGGGTAGTAGTAATTTTCTTTAAAAATTGGGGGTAGTAGAATTAGCAATTAGGATTTGAGGGTTAAATACAAATAACTCTTGTAAATATATGTATATAGTTAGTTGGACATTGTTCACTTGAATTGGGATAATTTTTCTATTAGTACTTGATTTTTTTTAATAAGAGAGTATCCAAGTTCCTGAATCTAATGGATAAATAGTTGAATATATCAAAAATAATCCATTTATAATTAGGATTGATATCTGGTTGGGTTGGATCAGTCCCATGTATAGTGCTAGTCTTAGTCCTCTAGTCCTTGCGGTCCATATTCGAGCTCGATATAAGTTACATATATAAGTTACAGGTTGGATCCTAGTTCTCCACATACAGTTGGCTATATTTTTCACCATAAATTTTTCCCGCATATACTTCAAATATTCTATCTATATAAAATCGGATATCAATCTTGATTTGAAAATGAGGTAAGATTTATGTGGAAACGGATTAATCATTTGTAGACTAGATTTTTTTTTGGGGGGGGGGGGGGCCGTCCTTCCTATCCATAGTCATTGTTCGGACACATTAAAACCTACTTTGGGATGCGTCCTATACTACTTAAAATTATATTAGGTATCCTCCATGGAGAATTAATGCAACTCATATAATTCTCAGCTCATTCATATATGGGACTAACTCCCAATTTACACTAGAATTTAGAAAGGTATAGTTGTTTGAAAGAAGTACCTTTTTTTACATTTAAGATTTTTTAAGAGAATCATAGTTACAAGAAACTGTATTAGGAGAATTGAACAAATTTATGTTTCAATTGCCCATAACAAACTATTATTTCATTAATAAAAGAAAAGAAAATAACACTTAATGGAGTGGGGGAGATGCATCTCCCCGTTTCCAAATAAGTTGTCATCATCAAAATCAAAAGTTCACGCTCTTTTAAGAGTATTTAAAGATATTGATTGAAGTTGTTAATTATGAATGTGATTTAAGTTCTCTTTGTGTTTCTAAACACTACTACTCCAAACGCTATATTTTAATATATTAATACAAGACAATGTGTCTTTAATGAACCTTTCTTCATACATCTTTGAAATTTTCCTATATACATCTTTATTCTATGCAATTAGAAAACAAAACAAGCACCATATCTAGTGAGAGGGATCCAACAGGAGAGATGGCGAAGGCTAACATGTTCTCATTCGCTGTGATGATCTTTGTTATAGCAATTGTACTAACAGGGGAGCTTGTGGTATCAGAAGACTGCATGCTAGCTATCATAATGATCTAGTACTTCAGTGCCATAAATTCGTCTTAATACCAATACCAACAACCGAGCCTTCACCTCAATGTTGTGAAGCTGTAGGTCGTACAAACTTTACATGTGCCTGCAGACTGTACACCTGCACTTGAAGCAAGAATTAGCATGGAAAAAGTTGTCTACGTCACCAAAAAGTGTGACAAACCCCTCACAAGTGGAACCAATGTGGAAGTAAGTTTGCTAACAATTAATCTAATTATCACCTATTTGGTTATAGTTATTTTTCTAATTATCATATTATTGTATATATTATTTTTCTAATTCTATATTAATTTAACTTAGATATCTTCTAATGTACTGGTCCTAAATTTGTATTGATATTACATTAGGATAAATAAAAACTTTGATGAGAACTTTTTAATATGATAGTTAAAGCTCAATGAATTATATACATGTTCTATCCTTTATTCATAATATCATATATACATCTTTCTTAGCCTAACAAAACCTTAAAAATTCATATTAGCAATACACACACATACTCTTATATAAAGTGGATTGAACTAGTAATATATTAATTGTTGGATGTGAGCGAACACTAGAACGTGTTGATTTCTTAATAGGGTGATCTAATTGCCCATTGTCTAGATCGAGTGACTATTCATGTCTTCATTACTTAGCGTTTCTACGATCCAGTTCCATTTTTTTCTTTCGAAAAAGTCTCCTTTTTATACACAGCTTTTTAATCTGATCATATTTTTGATCCTAATCGCATTTGACCAATGAAGAAAAAAAACAAGATAAACTAGGACTTAGAAAACATAGCGATCAAAATCTGGGACCCCTCAGTCATGCTCAGTCTCGTCATAGAAGTTTAACACATCTAGAAAGTCCCTCTCATCTTGGGGTGCAAATTTTTAAAGTTCTTGTTATGTTGTATCATAACTCTATAGTTGTGAGGTTAAAGCTTAAATATTCATATTATTCCAATATGACTTCCTATATTGCTGGGCAAAGAGTTGGATTTTGTAATTCGGTACCGTTTTACAAAATTCGCTTAAAATACTTGACGGGTGATTAATGGAATCTAGGTTGCTCAATATCACGATAAGTTTCCAACTATTGAACTAAAACTCTAAATTATGAGGATTGGTGAGGGTTAAATATTTATATTATTTCAACACGCATTTGATCTATAATTTGTTTTAACTAAACCCTAAATTTCTGAAACCGTATTTAATCGCAAAACACATCTCCCAATTGAGTTGTACTACATAATCTCAATATCTTTTATAATAATTATTTGTTTAATTTGATCTTAACTACAAATCACATGCATGACATCTTAAAAATATTAGACTTTCTTCTATGAATTGATACAAAACTTTCGAGCCTTTACTCATTGTAAAGACACAAAACGTCAAACTGATACCTAACAAAAAAGTTAGAAAATTATATTAGCAATACTGAAGTCAGGTTATTGCACACTACATAATTATACAAATATTGTCTCTCTTTTGCATTATACTTAGATAATTTTTAGTCCATTTAATCTATTACTCTATGTTACTGTAAAACTTTGTTGATGCTATTTTCATGTTGTACAGGTTACCTTGTTCCATCAAACTAATGTGCTTTTGTTGAAAGCTCCAACCGGGACAATAGACGTGGACTTAAACAAATAAAATGTATAATTAATTGATTGATGTTCACTTTATATAACAGATCATTATTGTCATCTTTAGTGAAGTGATTTTTTTCACGTCTTGGTAACTTACTGGAAGAATCACCTTTTTATTTGTACAGGTTATAATTTGACCTAATTTTTTCAGTAAAAAAACTAAATAAACAAAAATATGAACATAAAAAAATTAAGCAATCAAAATCTAGGACCTCCCTCCTTCGCCCACACTCCAAGTTGCTCTTCCAACAACTTATAGTCGAGGCACTCGAACTCTATCACCTCCCTCTCCGCAGTCGTCGCTATCGAAGTAGAAGAGTCGGGAACACTACATAACGATGTCGCTGTAGCTTCCTCGGGGAAGTTGAGCATGGCGAGCGCCCCCACCTCGTCTAGAATACGGTCCGGTCGTACGCCCTGGCCGCCTCCTCGGTCGTAGCATACGTCCCGAGTGACACCCGCACCCCTTCGTGGTTCGAGTCGCGTATCTCCACCGCGAACTCCCCCCACGGCCAATATCGCACCTCGCGATACCGAACTCGGCGTTGGTGATCACCCAGCTCCTTGGCTCTAGTAGAGCACTTGATGTCCTTTTGGTTCTGGGTTGGCAACTAGAGTAGAATGTTACGTTGGAGGAGAGGTTTAGATATATTTTGCGAGAATGAGCTACTGTAGAAAATAATAGTTGGGATGATTTTATTGATGGACTACTTCACTACTTATAGGGAGTCTAGCTCCTCTACATACTACAAATTCCGATGTGGGACTAAAAGTCCCTTATTGATTCTCAACACTCCCCCTCAAGATGGGCGATAGATATTAATCATCCCCATCTTGTTACATAGCTTTGACAGACTCAATGAACTAAGACCCTTAGTCAGACAGTCTGCCACTTGTTCTTCTGAGCGAACATAGTCAATCTTCAGTATCCCTTGTTCCAGCTTTTCCTTGATGAAGAATCGATCGATCTCGATGTGCTTCGTTCTGTCGTGCTGAATCGGATTGTTCGCTATACTTATCGCAGCTTGACTATCGCTCCGAAGGTGCAATGGTGTCCCCTTGTCTAGCTTCAACCCTGTCAGCAGCGCCTTTATCCATAGCAATTCTGATACTCCTAGAGCCATTGCTCTGTATTCTGCTTCAGCTGTCGACCGTGCTACCACTGACTGTTTCTTGCTTCTCCATGAAACCAGGTTTCCTCCTACAAAAACACAGTACCCTGTGGTAGACCTTCTGTCGTCTATGCAGCTTGCCCAGTCTGTATCACAGTATCCCTCAACATCTGTGCATCCATTCTTCTTGAACCACAGTCCTTTTCCGGACGTCCCTTTCAGATATCTTAGGATCTGAAATACTGCATCCATATGACCCGTTCTTGGATCATGCATATAGCGGCTTACAACACTTACTGCAAATGAGATATCAGGGCGAGTATGCCCTAGATAAATCAGTCTGCCTACTAGCCTTTGATACCTTTCGCGATCAACAGGCTCTCCTGCTCTGCTCCCATCTTGCACTTCTGGTCAATTGGAGTGACTGCTGCTCGGCATCCAGCATTCTGTCTCCTTCAGCAGATCTAGTGCATATTTCTTTGTGAGAGAACAATTCCTTGTTCACCATTACACACCTCGATACCCAAAAAGTATCTCATCTCTCCCAGGTCCTTCACCTCAAACTCTTTGGCGAGTTTCGTCTTCAGCTTAGTGATCTCATCAGCATCATCACCTGTGATTACTATATCATCCACATATACAGCAAGTATAGTTATGTGGCCTCTTGCATGCTGGAGGAAGACGTGTGATCTGCATTTGTCTGATGGTACCCCATACCAGTGACAGCCTTTCTGAATCTGTCAAACCAGGCTCGAGGAGATTGCTTCAGCCCGTACAGCGACTTCTTCAGTTTGCACACTTTTCCATGTGACGTTCCTTCACCTGAATCTGACACAGAGTAGCACCCCGGAGGAGTCTCCATGTAAACTTCTTCTTGTAGGTCTCCATGAAGAAATGCGTTCTTTACGTCTAACTGGTGTAGCTTCCACCCATAGTTTGCTGCAATGGAGACCAGCGTTCTTACGGTACTCATCTTCGCTACTGGGGCAAAAGTCTCATCATAGTCGATGCCATATGTCTGGGTATAGCCTTTTGCAACCAGTCTCGCCTTGTACCGCTAACTTTTCCTTCTGGTGTTTCCTTCACTGTGTACACCCATTTGCATCCCACAGCTTTCTTCCCTTCAGGTAATGGTACCAGCTCCCATGTCTTATTTTTCTCTATGCCCCAAGTTCTTCCATCATTGCAGCTTTCCATCTTGGGTCCTTCTTTGCTTCCTGCCAATTCTTAGGTAAAGAAGTGGAGTCTAACGAAGTGAGGAAGGCTTGATAAGTCGAGAGATATTAGAATAAGACAAGTAGTTGGCGATATCATGTTCATAATCTTGAAAACGAATAGGAGCCTTTCCCGCATTAATGCGAGAAGACCTCCTTAAGGGAGCAATGGGTGGTGGAAAAGCATACCATCTGAGTCGGAGAGACCCGCTTCCGAATCCGAGTGATCCGGTACGGGAGTAACATCTTCAGGAGTTGGGGCAGGAGTAGACGAGGGACTTGGCACATTTGGCACAGGGCACGGTACAGTACTGGATGTCTGCTGTCTTCTTCTGTAAACTTGGAGCTCCTTTTCCCTTGTCTGCTTCTCCCCCTGCGTAATGTACGTATTGTCTTCTTCATCCTCCGTATCAGTATCAGTGATGCTGTCTCCCCCTTTCTGCCAGTTTGTCACGACAGGACAAGGTACCGACCCGACAACGACGTTTGGGCGTACTACCTCCCCTCACGTCTAACACCCGCTGTGTGAGGCGTGTTCCCAAACGCAGAACCTTCGTCCGAACCAAATAAGGTTCCAGCTCTCTGAATGTAACGTCCATGCTTAAAAACTTCCGTTCAACCGGGCTCCAGCATACGTAACCCTTCTGTGTCCCGGTGTACCCACAAAGACACACTTAAGTGCTCGAGGATCCAGCTTATCAACACCAGGCCTGTTATCGTGGACGAAGCATACGCAACCAAATACTTTCGGAGGAACGGTGTACGCAGTTGTCCCCGTGAGCATTTCCAAAGGGTCTTCCATCCAGTAATTGAGAGGGCATCCTGTTGATGAGATAAGAGGCTGTCAAGACAGCCTGCCCCCACAAAAATTTAGGGACATTCATAGCCAGCATCATTGTCCGAGCCACCTCCAGCAGGTGCCTATTCTTTAGCTCGGCAACACCATTTTGAGCCGGTGTATAAGCACAAGAGGTTTGATGCAGTATACCATGAGAGGATAAATACGCAGCAAACCTCTTATGGGTATATTCCGTCCCATTATCCGACCGAAACACTTAACACGAGCATTATACTGTGTCCGCACCCGTTGATGGAAGCTTTGAAATGCCTCGAAAACATCACTTTTATTCTTCAGCAGGTAGACCACGTTACGCGGGTAGAGCAGTCAATAAAAGTAACAAACCATCTATAACCGTTAACACCGTTTGTAGGACAAGGGCCCCACACATCGGAATGAATCATATCAAAAGCAGCAGAACATCGATGCCCAGAATGCACATAAGAGCTTCTGGTATGTTTCCCAACTCACAAGAATCACAAACTAACAACTCTTTATTTGCTTTTTGATATAATGACGGATATAATCGACCAATAAGGGAAAAGAAGAATGCCCTATACGCCGATGTTGGAGGAGCAGCTCGGCTTCGACACTTCGACTTCGGACTTCCGGTTGGGCGTCTGCAACCAAAGATGCCAGTGCTCTATCCAGACCGGTCCTATCCAAGTACCATAGACCCTTATGCCATGTGCCAGTGCCTAGTCGTCTCCCCGTTCCCTTCTCCTGAAAAGTTACCTTAAATATCAAAGGAAACAATACAGTTTAGATCAAGGATAATGGCGCTAATGGAAATAAGATTGACAGGAAAGGAAGGAGCATGTAAGACATTAGATAGAGTGATGGAAGGAGTGCAATCAACAGTGCCTTTACCCGTAACCGGCCTGTAGGTACCATCAGCAGTCTGAATGCTTTCTGGCGGCGTTAGAGTAGAGTATTCCCGGAACTCTCCTCGGGACCCCGTGACATGGCAAGATGCCCCAGAGTCCATAATCCAAGCTGGCTGAGAGACAGATGCAAGAGCACGCGGAGGTATACCGGCACTGGTTTGGGAGAAGTAAGTACAGTAATCTCCTGTAGCGGACGGCGCCCCAGGAATGACTTGTCTTTCACCAGAACCAAGCTTTGAGCCGCGCATCTTCTCGAGAACTTCCCTCTCAAAAGGAGTGATGTCCGCCAGCTGATTGTCCCCACCTTCATCCGCCATATGCCTTATTGCCTCCAGAGTAACTGCCCCTTCCACCACCGTAGCTGCCTCGACCACCTCGTCGTCCACCGCGACCACGACCCCGTCCATTCGAGGGAGTCCGTGTCGGTTTTGGGCAAAAGCGGATGTAATGCCCCGTGTCACCACAGTTGTGGCAAACGCCTCCCGTAGAAGGAGGCTGTGTGAAAGTGGCAAGAGCAGATGTGTCAACTCCGGCCTGCTCCCCCTGGGAGAGACCCTTGGTAGGCATCAGCTTCAACCGTGCTTCTTCTTGTGCCATGGCAGCTATGGCGTCTTCTAATGTCGGCAGCGTCGGTTGTGCGAGAAGTACATTCGCCGTTGCTCAAACGCTGGGTTGAGCCCCTTCAAAAACTTCATCATCCGTTGCCGCGAGATATAATCCAGAAATTTCTGGAAATATTTGCAAAAGTCGGTTCAACCTGAGCATCTTCCATGCCAAGAGATCATAATGGTCAAGATCAGACCAGTACTTCTTCAACAAGGCAGCGTACTCAGAGATAGTACGATCGTCTTGGAATACCCTATCGAGCTCATCCTGCAGTTGGAAGACTCGCATGGGGTTTCCCGAACCGGAGTACATGTCTTTCAACGTTCTCCAGATATCAGCAGCTCCCTCCATTGCTTCAACGTTACCCGACACTTGGTCGGTCAAAGAGGCTGTCAACCAACCAGCCACGACATTGTTGACAATGTCCCATACAGCAAACTCCTTCGAGGAGTGATCGACAGGGGCCTTGGTGGTGCCATCGACATAACCAACCAAGCCACGTCCCTTCAGCGTCCGCATCGCCTACCGCGACCATTTCAAGTAGTTGGTCGTGCCTTCCAACTTCGTCTCCAGCTTGTCCAACTTCCCATTTTGTACGGTGACGGATCCACATCAGTATGGGTCACGTGGGGTCGCCTCCGGTAATCTCTTGGTCAGGAGATCCTCGACCAGGGCCTTCATTTCTGCTGCTGTCAACTTCTCATAGATGGAATCCATGACTTCTGCAACTGCAATCAGTGAGGTGTTGTTGTTTCCGGAGTCGTCTTCTGTAGAGTCGTCTTCGTCTTAGTCAGCTAGGGGGAAAACAACAAAACGAGATCCCTCACTGATATGTCGTAGGTTATACGACCAACTAGAACCGCGTCATGATAACGCGTTCGGACGGCTCAAGGATAACCAACATAGTTTGCCTCCTTGCATGAGACAAACCAGAGGTATACCAGCCGTGCAGAAACGATTGTAAAGACAACGTTTCTGAGATACGAAGATCTAAAGAGATTTCGTATTCGTAGCAGAGCTTCTAAAAAGAAGGTACTAATTCTCGAAGGCAACTACAGAGATCTTCTAAAGAGAAGGAACTCTGATTCTCGAGGCAACTACAGAGATCTTCTAAAGACAAGAAATCTGTTTTTTTTTTTTTTGGAAACAGCAAAAGAAAACCCTAAAAAGGGTGCTGTAGCAGCAGTAAAGGGCGGGTTGGGGGGGCCGGGGGGCGGCGCTGGAGGGGGAAGGGGGGCCGCGGGTCAGCGGGGGGGGCGGGTCAGCGGGCGGGGGGGGGGGGGGGGGGGGGGGGGGGACGCAGGTCGGGGGGGCTGCTCAGGGGGGGGAAGGGGGGTCGGGGGGGCTGCTCAGGGGGGGGAAGGGGGGGTCGGGGGGGGCTGCTCAGGGAGGGGGGCTAAAATTTTTTTTTTTGTGGAGAGAGAGAGAGTTATGGCTCTGATACCATGTAGAAAATAAAAGTTGGGATGATTTTATTGATGGACTACTTCACTACTTATAGGGAGTCTAGCTCCTCTACATACTACAAATTCCGATGTGGGACTAAAAGTCCCTTATTGATTCTCAACAGCTACTAACACTTTTAAACGTGACAGATGGATAAGTTTATTGCATGGGACTTTGACGGGTCAAACTCAAATGGATGGCTAGCTAATTAAGGGTGGACCCATGTGATTTTGACACTTGTGTAAAGGCCTCAACTTCTTTTTAAGAGAAATTATGTGATGTCAATAATTGTTAATCAATCCTCATGTGCTACAGAGACTTAATTCACTAGTGCTTAATTTGTTTGGGAACTTTTGTGGGAGAAGAAGGAAAATTTAAGGAAAAGAAAAATGGAAGAGTGTAAAATGGAAGTAAAGTTAATTTTTTCTTCTTTTGTTTGGATGGACAAAAGTTGGAGAAGGTAAAATTTAAAAATAAGTTTTTATTTGTTTATGGATAGAAATATAATTACTATTTAGTCCTTATTATTCTCAAATGATAATTTATTATTACCTTTTTGAGGGGTGGTGTGCTAAATTCACTCAAATTCCTCCCATCTCTCTCTATTTTTCTCTCACTTTTGAGAACAAAATTTTTTAGTGGGACTCACCTACTTTTTTCCCTCAAATTCCCTTCCCCCATTTTCCCTCCTCATTCTAAACACAATCACTTTTAATTTTCCTCTCACTTTTTCCTCAACTTTTTCTTTTTCCATTTTCCCCCCTTCCCAAATAGTACTAAGCTCGGTGCTACAATTCTTTGTCCAACCGAATAATATTATGTATTTTGTGTCATATACATTGAACTGTGCCATTAACGTTCTCGAATATGCATGCTTAATTGTTTTTCTCACATTCATTGATCCTTTATTAACATGAGTAGCCATCCAATTTTCCTAATCTCAATTATCTAGGGGCTAATCTAATTCGTGATTAAAATCCATATCTTCAAAAAGGGTGTGGTCTAAACATTGGGAGAATGAATGTAATTGGGATGATTAACAAGTAATCGGCAAGTGGTTTGGGATAAACCAGAGTTCTTTAGGTGTGAATGATACTAAAATGTAAATTAGAAACTAAATGACTGATGTGAACATTCGTCTTCATCAACTCTAGCATCCTCCTCGATTCCTCGGGAGTTGGATCCTAATTATGTCTCCAAATCCAAGGACCACAAGAGGACGAGTTATGTCTACACTACCAAAATACAGTAAATTAGCGACGGACAATTAGCGACGGAAATTTTTAGTCGGCGTTAGCGACGGCTTCGTAGCAGCTCGCCGACGAATTACCGACCATACTCATTTACTTTTTTTTATTTCAACTTTAGGGGGAGAAAAGGTTGTATATCCGTCGCTAGGTAGTCGGTGATATAGCGACGGAACAGTAGTCGTCGCTACCCAGTCGATTATTTGGCGCAAATTGTGTAAAGAATTGCGGGACATTTCTTCGACCACGTAGCGACGGATATTCAGTCGGCAAGTATCAAACAGGACGACTACTGGGCGAGGGTTTTTTATACGTCGCTAGGCCGTCGCTAAATATACGTACCAGACTTTAAATGAAACGAGCGAGGAACTTTTCGTATTCCCCCCAAATTCACTCTCTTCCCCTCTCTTCTTTCTCTCTCCTCTCTCTCGCCGGTGTCGGCTTCGATGATCTGATGCGGTGTCGGCGTCGGGTCCTTCTCTATCTCTCCGAGGTAACTCCTCTCTCTCTCTCGATCTCTCTCTCTGCGGTGTCGTATAGGTGCAGCGGGGGCAACGGGCTTGAGGCGGGGGCTGGGTGGCGGGCTTTGGGATGGGGCGTCGGGGGCTGGGCGGCTGGCTTGGGCGGGGTCGGGGTCTGGGCGGTGGGCTTGGGGCGGGGGCGTCGGGGCTGGGCGGCGGGCTTGGGGCTAGGGCATCGGGGGCTGGGTGGCTGGCTTGGGTCGGGGCTGGGCGGGGGCTTGGGGCGGCAGCGTCGGGGGCTGGGCGGCTGGCTTGGGGCGTCGGGGTCTGGAAGGCGAGCTTGGGTCTGGGGCGTCGGGGGCGACTGGCTTGGGTCGGGGGTTGGACGGTGGGCTTGGGGCGGCAGCGTCGGGGGCTGGGCGGCTGGCTTGGGGCGGGGGCGTCGGGGGCTGGGCGGCTGGCTTGGGGGGGGGCGTCGGGGGCTGGGCGACTGTCTTGGGTCGGAGTCTGGGCGGTGGGCTTGGGGGGGGGCGTCGGGGTCTGGGAGGCGGGCTTGGGGGGGGCATCGGGGGCTGGGCGGCTGGCTTGGGTCGGGGGCTGGGCGGTGGGCTTGGGGGGGGGCGTCGGGGTCTGGGAGGCGGGCTTGGGGCTGGGGCGTCGGGGGTTGGGCGGCTGGCTTGCGTCGGGGGCTGGGAGGTGGGCTTGGGGCGGCGGGTGGCTTTGCTTCTCAAATTCATCTGAGTTTATATTGTCTAAATAATGTGCTATCCATATTGTGTGTTATCCATTTGTTTGATGGTATTTGGATTAGTAAATATGAATATGAGGTTTGGATTCATGGTGTATATATTCACTGTCTCAAGGACTGCGAGTTCTATCAGTTGTGTGCTTCTGTATAGATGTATATATCTATACATCTAGCTGTGATATACATATGTGTATGTGACAATCTCAGTTAGCGACGGACTAGTTACCGGTTAGCGACTGATATTTCCAGCTCCATTTGCATAAATCTATGTTACGATATGGTGATCAGGACATAGTCCCTGCAGCTATTCGACTGGCGAGACAGAAACTATGTAGCCGTAGATAAAGTTGACTATCCTCCGACCCTCATCCCTCGACAATGATGATACGACAACCTATCAATATATCTTATATTGTAGTAGATGATGTCTTAGTATTACATTATGTGAGTTCATCTTGATTCTGTTATATCCTTCAGATACTAGATATGATAAGAACATATACTACACCATATGTATACAGAATATAGATGATTCACACTAATGTATGCTAGAATGATTCTTGGGTTATGTTCTGAGCCATCCGTTCTCACACTTAAAATACATAGGAATTAGTAGTGTGAGAGCGCCGGAGAGAGTGGGAGCGCCGGAGAGGGGGGGGAGGAGAGAGAGAGAGTAAAATGGTACGACATGGTGAATTAGTACTGTATTTTGGCTCCAGTTCTAGCTCCATTTGCATTAATCTATGGTACGACATGGTGATCAGGACATAGTCCCTGCAGCCATTCGACTGGCGAGGCAGAAACTATGTAGCCGTAGATAAAGTTGACTGTACTCCGACCTCATCCCTCGGCAATGATGATACGACAACCTATCACTATATCTTATATAGTAGTATAAGATGTCTTAGTATTACATTATGTGAGTTCATCTTGATTCTATTACATTCTTCAGATACTAGATACGATAAGAACATATACTACACCATACGTACAGAACATAGATGATTCACACTAATGTATGCTAGAATGAATCTTGGGTTGTGTTCTGAGCCATCCATTCTCACACTTGGCAAAAAATCAAACTTTTATACTTTATCGGCTTTCGAAAATGTACTCAAATTACATAATGGTTCCTTTAGTTAGCTTGCTTATATTACAATTATTATTTGTGACTATCGATCTTACCAGATGGCACCCATGACCCGAGGAGCGGCACGTCGTTTGAAGGAAACAGTGAATGCTGGGGTGGCTCCCCCTACAGTTAAGAAGGAAGTGGCACTGGTTGCTAGTGAGACCGGGAGTTCTATTCATCCAGCACCGGTAGCTAGTGAGACATGGAGTTCTATTTATGCAGCACTTGCAAGGACGACATCTCTCCTCACGCCAAAAATCTCGCTTTTTCAAGGTGGTTGCGTGATCGTATCACTGAGCGTTTGCGTGAGCTGCGTGGTTCTTATTAGCTATTAGTACTTATTTGTATTGGACTATTTATATTGGGTTGTTTTTGTATTAGACTATTTGTATTGGACTACATATATGAATTAGTACTGTGTCAATCTATGGATTGTATTGGACTACGACATGGTGATCAGGACATAGTCCCTGCAGCCATTCGACTAACGAGGCAGAAACTATGTATCCGTAGATAAAGTTGACTGTCCTCCGACCCTCATCCCTCGGTAATGATGATACGACAACCTATCACTAGAGGCTACTCTGAGAGATCCTTCTGAGTAGGACGTATACTCTGAGAGATCACCTTTACAAGAATGATATCAGTAGTAGGATTGAGTGCTGGAGGAGATATTATCAGAGTATACGTCCTACTCAAATGGGTCTCTCACCGTTACTATTTTTTTTCTGACAGTAAGGTGGATGTGCTCCGTCAACAGATTCTTGCTCCGAGCCAAAACTTTGGCCCGGAGCTCAAGTGGACATCCTTCGTGTAGAGCTCGAGTGAGAGGTTCATGACAGCATGGTGGTCTCATTTGTCAAAGTATCCGTGCTCATCCCACATTGGTTGTGGGACGAGCACGGATACTTTAACAAAGGAAACCACCATGCTGTCAGGAACCTCTCACTCGAGCTCTACACGAAGGATGTCCACTTGAGCTCCGAGGCAAAGTTTTGGCTCGGAGCAAGAATCTGTTGACGGAGCACATCCACCATGCTGTCAGAAAAAATTAGTAACGGTGAGAGACCCATCTGAGTAGAACGTATACTCTGATAATATTCCCTCCAGCACTCAATCCCACTACTGATATCATCTTGTAAAGGTGATCTCTCAGAGTATACGTCCTACTCAGATGGATCTTTCAGAGTATCCTCTCCGGTTGGGTTGTGTTCTGAGCCGTCCGTTCTCACACTTAAAATACATATGAATTAGAATTGTGTTTTGTATTTTTGGCGAACCCAGAGATTTGATTCTGTATTTTGGTTTCTGTATTTTGGCTCCAGCTCCATTTGCATTAATCTACGGTACGACATAGTGATCAGGACATAGTCCCTGCCGCCATTCGACTGGCGAGGCAGAAACTATGTATCCGTAGATAAAGTTGACTGTCCTCCGACCCTCATCCCTCGGCAATGATGATACGACAACCTATCACTATATCTTATATTGTAGTAGATTATGTCTTAGTATTACATTATGTGAGTTCATCTTGATTCTGTTACATTCTTCAGATACTAGATACGATAAGAACATATACTACACCATATGTACAGAACATAGATGATTCACACAAATGTATGCTAGAATGAGTCTTGGGTTGTGTTCAGAGCCATCCGTTCTCACCCTTGAAGATAAATCGAATTATAACGACGGATATTAGGTTATTCTTCAGGATAATTGATGTCTATTTTATATTAATTTGGTTTGGTCTATATGATTCTTGGATAATTGGTGTGCATTAAATTCGTATGTACATATTTGGTCTATATGATTGTTGGATAATTGCTGTACATTATATATTGGTTTGGTTTATGCATATTTTTGTGAACAGGAAAAGTGCTGTAATTTTTTTTAAAAAAATTCTCAGTTACCGACGGACTAGTGATCGGTTAGCGACGGATATTTCCAGCTCCATTTGCATTAGTCTACGGTACGACATGGTGATCAGGACATATAGTCCCTGCAGCCATTCGACTTACGAGGCAGAAACTATGTAGCCGTAGATAAAGTTGACTGTCCTCTGACCCTCATCCCTCGGCAATAATAATACGACAACCTATCACTATATCTTATATAGTAGTAGATGATGTCTTAGTATTACATTAGTGAGTTCATCTTGATTATGTTACGTTCATCAGATACTAGATACGATAAGAACATACTACACCATATGTACAGAACATAGATGATTCACACTAATGTATGCTAGAATGAATCTTGGCTTATGTTCTGAGCCATCCGTTCTGATCAAGCATCTTCCTTTTCAACTCCTCCACCATGGCTCTGAACCCATCTGCTCCTCCCTACTTCCCTTCTTTTTATTTGACTCTCTCAGCCACATATGATATCCAGCTCAAGTGTATGCTAGAAGGAAGATACTTGATCAGAACGGATGGCTCAGAACACAAGCCAAGATTCATTCAAGCATACATTAGTGTGAATCATCTATGTTCTGTACATATGGTGTAGTATATGTTCTTATCGTATCTAGTATCTGAAGAACGTAACAGAATCAAAAATCCAACACTAATGTATGCTGGAATGAATCTTGGGTTGTGTTCTGAGCCATTCGTTCCCATACTTGGCAATTAAGCCATTCGACTGGCGAGGCAGAAACTAAGTACATCCGGCCTATACCAGCGGATCCACCAATTACTGCACGATAGGCTCAACGACTCCAGTTACATCCGGTTATTGGTGAGTACATGATTACATAGTAATTCTGTTAGTCTTGTGATACAGATTTTACTCTCATGCTACCAATGTCACAACTTTTCCAGTACTGCTCCCTCTAATGATGATGAACGCAAAAAATCAACGTCACAACTTTTATAATTTGAGTAAATTTCTTTACCCTATATAAAAATTTCTTTTGTCAGAAAGATGGCTCCAAGGACTCGTCGAGGTGGTGCTGCTAGTCGAGGAAGGGGTCGAGGCAAGAAATCCTTGGAGGTCGACACGGAGGAAGTCTCCGTCGTCAAACAAGAGCCGGTGACTGTTAAGGAGAAGGTGTTACCAAAGGTCGAGGTCAAGGAAGAACCGATGACCATCAGGAAAGAGATTGCTCCCAAGCTTGAAGTTAAGGAGGAGCCACCGTCAGAGAGTAGTAGCATCGGGACCGACCCTCCTGTCCCTACAGAAGACCTCAACCAGATTGAGCCTTCGTATGCAAAGTGGCTGATAGAATGGTACATGCCTCAACGCAACTATGATCCCTGGCTGTGAGGATTCATCGTCTGACTTGTGGTCATTGTTGAGGCCAAAGTCGATTTTCCTATGTGTTTTAGAATATTTGTGGAAATTTTGAAATATTTGTGCTATGATCGGATTATAACGACGGATATTAGGTTACTCTTCCGGATAATTGATGTCTATTTTATATTAATTTGGTTTGGTCTATATGATTCTTGGATAATTGGTGTGCATTAAATTCGAATGTGCATATTTGGTCTATGTAATTCTTGGATAATTGGTGTACATTATATATTTGGTCTATGTGATTGTTGGATAATTGGTGTGCATTATATATTTGTTTGGTTTATGCATATTTTTGCGAACAGGGAAAGCGTTGTAGTTTTTTTTCAAAATATTCTCAGTTAGCGACGGACTTGCGACCGTTGCGCGACGGATATTACCAGTTTCCGACTACAGGTCGACGGCTAATTTGTCGCTATCTGGAGATTTGAAAATGTTTCCAGGTAGCGACGGGTGGTCGACGGAATAGCGACGACCTATCCGTCGCCTTTTTTCTGGATATACCAAGAATTTTTAGAACATGGTCGACGGATAATCCGGCCCTATTCGGTCGACAGATATCGACGAAATAGCGACGACTGTTCCGTCGCCAGGCTGCTGGAAATGACAAAAATTTCCAGAACCTGACCGACAGATTTTCCGTCAGAAAACCGTCGCTAATCCGTCCTTTGTTATCGAAGGCGTCGACGGATTAGCGACGGCATGATACACTCTGATACGCTATTACGATGGATTACCGACGGAACTTTATGTCGCTATTGTCTACACAGTTCAGTACTTAATACTTGAAATGGACGATAGTCCGTCGGAAAGTCGTCGCTATTGCTTCGTATTGTTAAGTCGACAAAATGTCGCTATCCCGTCGTATGACGACTACGTAGCGACGGACAGTTATTAGCGACGAGCTGATTGCCGACGAATTTTTTTGGCCAATACCCGTCAGTGATCGGTCGCTAATGGAAATTCCTGTCGGATTGGCGACGGATAGGGCCGTCGCTAAATCGATAAATTTTCGTAGTGCTACTCCACCCCACCTAAGGCCTCGTATGTTTAGTACAATTTTGACCGATCACCACTTTTAGTTAAGTGTAGTTTTGGCCGTTCACTAGTGCATTCTCTAATGTATTATTGGATTGTATCTCGTTTCAGTTGAGCGCTCAAAAAATGACAATGGTGTAGGTAATTTAGTCCCACATCAGATAGGAGGTGGGATCATGATGTGTAGATAATTGGGATTAGTTCAGGCCTTACATGGGAAACCTCTTTTAAGACATATGGGCCAAATTCAATATCGCACCTCATGGGTCAACTTCGGTCGTTTCATACGGCACTTCCAACAAATGGTATCAGATCCCATGTTTTAGGGCTAGTTTGGATAGCTCTAATTGGTTCGAGACATATGGTGCTGAACGTTCATGGATATACGCGGATATACGAGCTCTCTTCTTAAGGTAGAGTTAGGAGCATATACAACTACGAGGATTTACATGGATTGTCTTCAACAGTTGGTTTGACTCGTCCAAGGTGGAGCAAGACGTTGTGGTTGGCACACAATGATAGTGTAGATAAACGTGTCGGTTTGGTTATGTGGTCGAACGGATCGAGATGACAATATATTGGATCTTCTGGGTGCTCGGCTAGTGGGAACGAATAAAGGTAGCAAGAGTTCTAAGGTTTTTCGGATGACATGAGTGAACAAAAGATTGCACGGATGCTAAGGTTGTTCGGCTAGCGGGAATGAACAAATATAGCAAGTTGCTAAGGTTATTCGGCTAGCGGAAATGATCTAAGGTAGAGATTGTTAGATTATATTTCATTTCCGGTTGAGCACTCAAAGAGGTGACAATGGTGTTGGTAGTTTAGTCCCACATAGGATAGGAAGTGGGATCATGAGATGTAGATAATTGGGAATGGTTCAAGCCTTACATGGAAATTCCCTTTTAAGGCAAATGGGCCCAATCCAAGATCATACCTCATAGGCCAACTTCGGTTCGTGTCACACCGCGTTCCAAACATGTACTGACTCCCACCTCCTCATGTGCTGGATATTCTGCTGGACTGTTGAGGTGGTAGAAGACCCTCATTTTTGGAACCTGGAGATCAGAAGGCACATTATTGTGTTTTATTATAAAGGGATGTAATGTTTGGAATGGAATTAAAAAATATTCATTTTCATAAGTTGTAAGCCAAGTAGACAGTTTCAATTGGCCAGTAAGACCTCCTCTTTGTAATTCGCTACAAGTTTTAGTTACAAAGGAAGAGAATTTGTTCTCGTTCTATTGTTGTTATTTGGTTATTCGCAATAAAGTTCTACTGTCTTATTATATATTTAATCTATTTTGTTAATGTCCAAGTCCATGCCTACAAGCATAACTTATACTTGTACAACATCACGTCCAGTGGCAACTTTATGATCTTTCAGGATCGGGACGTGACAATCTATGTAATCATTATGGTTTTCTTTAACAAATATAGCAACAATTCTTTCAATTGTATTCACAGTCTATAACTAAGTAAATATCATTCTCTTATTAAGAGCATACAGATTTCATGTAATTATCATTTTAGTGATTACAAACTCTATCCTTAAAAGCAAAGCATATATACATTCTTTATGGGTTCATTATCAATGTTGAAAGAATACAAAAACCAGGTCCTTCCCAATCACCTTAAATGAAATGTCTTTCTGTCACAACAAGAGAGCTACTAGCGATAGCTTTTCTCCTATTTGAGTCATCAACTGGACTTTAGCAATATAATGTCACCGCTAGGAGATGGTCCTTACACAAGTTGTCAATGACCATGCATGCATAGGCAACTTATTTATAAAATATAACATATATGATGATAGAAATTTAAAATAAACTATGCAACATATTCTAATTTTGTATTCAACATTCCTCAAGTAGTTCCTAATTTTCATATACCCAAATCCAGAATTACATCAACTGGCGATCCAATGGTCCCAAACCTTTTCCACAATTCAATCTAGGATTCTCCATAAGCTTCTATTTATAATATTTAATAGAATTAACGACCGAATACAATTGTTTTTACAAGACAACAAGAGATAAATATATCCCTTTATATGTTAGCTTAATCATACAATAGTTAGTTACAACTAACTGTGACAACCGTTAAGTTTTTGGAAAGCACTTGGCTAAAATAATTTATAAATATATGTTATAGTTAGATAGACATTATTCACTTGAGTTGGGATAAAAAAATTATTTCTACTTGATTTTTTTAATAAAAGAGGATCCAAGTTCTTGAATCTAATGGATAAATTGTTAAAGAATAAATAAAAAAATCCATTTAAATTATGATTTATACCTGGTTGGGCTGGGTCTGGCTAATGTAGTACTAGTCTTAGTCCTCTAGTTCTTACGGTCCATATCCTAGCCCTACCCATATTAGTTCTCTACATAGAGTTCTTATCATATTTGTTCACAATAAAATTTTGCCCGAGTATACTCCATATGGTATCTATGTATAAAATCGGATACAAACATTGCTTTGAAAACAAGGTAAGATTTATGTGGAACAAATTCTATCAATTTGTAGACTAGATCTATTTTGGGGGCCTTGATCCTTCCTCTCCATAATCAGTGTTTGGAGTGTTAGAAATTTATTGTACCCTGTCGATTCATGAGATGAATAACATAAATTAAATTGCGGAAGCATACCTGAATCCATTGCTAGGCTTGATGGATCTTGAAGCGGTCGTCCTTTTATGGGGTTCGATCTTCCAACTTGCTACGATCCTTAATGACAAAGAAGTCTGAATCCTTTGTCCCTCTCTTTCTGTTGAGGGGATGCAGAAGAAAAGAGAAAACCTCTCTTTGGTGGCCATATAAGTTGGGGACCATAACCCTAATGAATACATATATTTATATGTTTTGATATTTCTAATTTGGCCCATCATCAAATTAGAATTATCTCCGGTATCTACACATTAATTCCATGACAATTATACCCTTAAGCCAATTTTCCAAATAGACCACTTTAATTTGGCTTAATTATTTAGATATCCCAAAACAATTTTTACATGTGTGGCCCATATTATCGAATAATTCCAACAATCTTCTACTGTGCCTCATATGTAACCTTATAATTGTTTTAACCTTAGTGAGCTCATAAATTGCTATCTTAATCCTTAGGGTATATCCGGACAATCTCGTCCATTAACCATATCAACATAGGATCAAAGCGGCATTCGTCACATATAGCGTAACTAAACCATCAATGGTCACATATACCAATATAGCTAAACGACATAGATCAATCATGGATGTATAGCATAGAAATTACACGCTATGTGATCAATACATGTCTATTTCCAACTGGTCATCCTTAACTTTAGTGAGATCTATAATTTAACATAACGAAAACAGAATGAACTGAATTTCATATATCTGATCAGATAAATATCCAAAATACTTTAATACATAAATGTTCAAAACCAAATAGCACCCAAATACATAAAATACAAACTCCTATTGTATTGCCATATTCTTAATTAAGAAACCCATATGAGCAGTATGCTCATGAAAGAGCCTGGGTGATCATACTTTTGTTAGCGGATCCGCTAACATGGAGTTTGTCCTAATGTGCTATATGGACACTTTAACCATTCTGAATTCTTTCCTTCACATAACTAAAAATTTTATGTCAATATCCTTTGACTTATACAAGTTCTTGTTGTTATTGGAATACATATTGTTGATTCATTGTCACACCATAATTTGAGTGGTCTTTCAAACCCTCCTGTAGGTGCAGCCTTGTGACAAAATTTCATAACTATATTCTGATAGATGCCTCATAGCATGTTATAAACCTTGCTGCCATTGTGGAAAAATTATGAGTACGCGCCTATTTGACACTCTTCCAAAATATATCTCCACTAGTCAACATAACCTGATGTGGATCTCCTGCTGTGTTGGCATCCAACAAAATCGGAGTCGAAATACCTTATGATCTCCAAAATTATCCGATCTCCTACAAAGAGCATATAATTCATTATTCTCTATTAATTACTTAAGTAGTTTGGCTGCTACCCAATGATCCATCTCATATTTGCTTAAATATCTGCCTAACATCCTAACTACGTACGCAATATCCGGACGTACATACTTGAGCATACATTAGACTTCCTACAACTGGTCATGAACGAGAAATCTATTGTATTTTCTTAATTTTAAGGCCAATCTTAGGGCATTTGACTGAGACTGAACTTGTCCTTTAACGAAAGGTGTCACCTGGTTTGCATTGAATACTTTAATCAATATACAAAACCAAAAATTATTCCTACTCCCACTGAACTTGTGATACACACAATCTTCAACAGTGTTCATCTCAAAACCAAACGAGATAATCACTTAAGTACCTTTCACGAGAAGCTTTCTTGAGTTCATAAATAGATTTTGTCAATTTGTAAACCATATTCTTTGGGTCTTTTGACACAAAGTTTTTGGTTGCACCATATAAACTGTTTCATTAATGTTACCATTGAGAAATGTCGTTTTGACATCCATTTAATATAATTCAAGATCAAAATGTGCAACATGTGCTAATTTTTTAAAGAAGCTTTTCAAAGATACCGAAGAGAAAAAACTCTTTAAAATCAATCCCAAAATTTTGAGTAAAGTCACTAGCTACAAGACGTACTTTATACCTCTCCAAATGACCCTTCAAATCCTTCTTGGTTCTAAATGTCCATTTGCAACCAATGGACTTCATATCTTTTGGTAATGGGACAAGTTCTTAAACTTTATTGTCGTGTATGGACTTACACCTATTTATTACCTCAATCCACTTTTGAGAATTGGAACTTTCTATGGCCTGACAGAAGTTGATTTGATCATCTTCCAGTATCCACAGTCTTCCTCACGTTCCTGGAGAAATATGACAATATTATCTGAAATTATATTCTCCTTTCTTTGGTAGACCATCTTAACATTACCGGTTCTTGAGGTTGTTGAGTTTGTTCCTTAGGAATAATTACCTTATCATGAATGGGGGTGCCGCTACGTTGTCTTGTTAAGGTATCTCAACAACGACTTGTAGAGCTAACTCGACATTGTCTTGTTGAGGCTCCGAATTCACTTCTTGATCATGACAGATATAAATCATGCACATCGTCAAAAGTGATAGTAAATCGTAATTAATTCTTTCTCAAAGAAATGATCATGACTTTATTTCTCCCCCAAACTCAACATACTCAAAATTATATTTCTCGTTTTAAAATTTTCTTTTGTGTGGGATCGTATAATTATTAACCCCTTGATCTGTCAGCATAGCCAATAAAGTAGCTGCTTACAATTGAACTTTGGTATGTATTTCCTTTACACATTAATATAGACATTAAAGTATATAAAGTCAATAAATCAAATCTCATCAGACACAAGTCGTTCAACTCCATTTCTAAAGATGTGACCTAATTGCTTATGTCATAATGAGGCTAAAAATATTTATTAATTTTGCGTTTAGTACCACATGACTACTTGCAAGGTTTTATTGTAAGATGCAATAGTTTCAACTGAATATAGGCGATCGTAAACCTTAAAGAAACCGTTACCAATAATATTTGGATTTAAAGATAGACTAAACTTATTATTTCTATGAACAATGATAACCAGATTTGTCATTAAGGAAACTGAAACTGAATTTTGTCTAAAAGACGGTACAATAAAAGTGTCTATCAAATCCAAATAATAATCGATTCCTAAAATAACCTAAAATGTCCTATTACATCCACTTCTACCGATTTGCTGTCACCCATATAGATGTATCTTTCACCATCAATTGGCTTTCGGTAGCTCATACAACCTTGTATAAACACTAATGTGGGTAGTAGCACAGAATCTAACCACCATGTGCTTCTAGGTACTAAATCTAAATTAACCTTAGAACAGACCAAATTTAGAAATGTACTTTTCTTTATACGCCATGCGTTGTACTTTTTACATTTCTTCCTTATGGGTCCTGCCTATTACAAAAGAACAACCCTTAGTTTTATATTGTTGTTTCTTTTGAGCTGAACCCTTAGCAGCAATTATATTTTTTTCTTTTTTGCCCTTAAAGTTTATTCTATTAAAATGAAAATTAAAATCTTATTTGCAGATATTTTAACAATATTAATTATAAAGAGAACAAACAACAAAAGCAGACATGCTCTTATTAATAACCAAAGAGTAAAATATAGTTAAACAAATTCAAATAATGGTGAACCCATCTTAAGATACCTGGTACATATTAATATCAAGTGTTCGGACAGTGATATTAACTGTAAGTGGTACTCTTGGTGTAATGATCAAACGTTGACAATAAGTCATGTCAAATAATAAGCCTATCTTTGGATCGGGTTATTATTCACATGTAAACCTTATAATTGTCACACATTTATCACTACAAGTATGTGTGCAATTCGGCCAAGTATTAACCTTCCTTTGGGCCGGCTAATACCCGCAAAGTATACACACACAAACTTTCGACATCCCTTATAGACTATTTACGCAAGAGAGGTCACTTTGGCGACATCTTGTTTCAATGAGTCTACTTAGAATATTAGACAACTATTGCTAGTCACAAAAGGCACCAAAAATTTGAATGTTGACTAAATTTTACAAAATCGAATCATGTCCAAAACTTTATGTACATGTATATTTAAATTTAAATAATTAATAATCAACAGACTAGATTCCACTAAATATATGCATGAAAAGATTTTATCAAATAATCCATAAAGATTATACCAAAATTTATCTACTACATGATAAACATGTAAATCTTTTGCATGATTTAAAACATGAATTTTAATTTGACAAATTTAGTATTATCAACATAACAAAATTTATGTAATAATCTACCGAAGACAAAATTCTAACTTTTCCTGTAAACTGGATCAGGTAAATATGCCAAAAGGTACACCGATAAAAAAAATATAAGCATATGAATCTTTTTGCATAACCGAAAAGTTTTGACATAAACATGTCATTAAATATTTTATATCTAATAGAATCAATTAGATCGTCACTGTAAACACAAAAACTACTCCAAAATTCGCATTCATGTAAACCCACAATTCTTGAAATTGTATCACCAACTGCAAATTTTTCAATTAAATAATTTTGCAATGAGGATTCTTAGATTATTATTATATAAACCATAATAATCTAACAAATAGTCCATCATCCTCAATTTTAATAATAAATAAGCTAAGAGATTAATCCCGAGGGGCATAGCTTTAGTATTCTTACTGAAAATATCAAGGACAAGAAAGCTCTGTCCTAGTTGCCAAGGAAATAAAAAACTCATGATCAAAATTTGTAAAACCCCTAAATTTCTACTTTTTTTTATAAAATTTAGTACTGATTTAAAATTTTGTATTGTACGTCACGTAGTCGTATTGTATGTCGTGTGCTGAAGTTCGTTTTTCGAATTTGCTCGACGAGTGCGAATATGCGCGAGCATACATATTTTAGAAAAATATTTTGTTCTATTTTTATAGTTTCAAATAATATAATAATTAGTTTTGCTATCATTTCTAAACTTGTTATTCTTACGTCATTTCTCAAAATTATTAAATATAAAATAATAGTTTTGTATACTAGAAAAGCATAATTATGTAAAGAATATTTTTACATACATGTATTTCATAATTATTTATTAGTCTATTTTAAATAAAAATATAATTTTCAAGATTTATTAATATTAATATTTTATTGTTCAAAAGATATTTGAAAATATTTTATTTTCGAAATTATTATTAATAGTATTTTGGAAAATATATTTGGAAGTTATTGTGGCCATTTAAATCGTGATTTGATTTTTGGATTATTTAAATAGATATCCATATTTAGAATTTAATTTACCCCATTGATTTAAACTAAAAATTTAATTTGATTTAAATTAGATTTGATTTGGATTGGATTTATTGAATTAAATTAAATTATAGATTGAGTTATCTATTATGGGGAATTTAAATCCTAATCCATATCTAATTGGAAATTTCCACATCCTATAAATAGGCAGGTACTCCTCCAATTTATTAATTTCTCCACCAATCATCTCCACAAATTATTCCACAACCCAAGACACCGTGCATCGTGTCCGTGTTCCCCTTTCCATCCACTATTGTTTTCCAGTACAAATACATAATATCCTGTCCGACAAACCGGACGTTCACCTCATGTCGGAACACCACCCCGACACGACGACACGAAACCATCCCCGTTAACAACTCCACCACCATCTTCGTCACCGTCACCTCCTACTGCCATCAGAACCACCACAGCCTCCATCGTCAACGCCACCACCGCAGCCCCCTTCCTCGGATGGCCGTACGCCGTAGATCCACTAACGCCGGCGACCGGATCCCCACGGCCGCCTTCTCCTCCGCTCGAGAACCGACTGCCGCGCGTTCCAGAACGGGTGCAGCCGTCGAGCCCCTTCGCCGAGCTCGGCCGGCGTGCCAACACCTTCCGCCGCCGCCTCTGAGCTTCGGGGGAGCAGCACTCGCCGCCGTTGTCTCGAGCACTCGCCGCCGTGTCTTCTCCGCCGCATCCCGGTGTATTTCTGAAGCCGCCGTCGTCCCCCCTCTCCGCCGTCTACCGACGAGCAGCCGCCGCCCCCATTGTAAACCCTCTCTCCCCTTTCCTTATCTCCTCTCTCTTTTATTTTTTCTCATAGAAGTGAACTTCACTTCAGACTTTTGATTTAGGTGTTTCATCCTTTTTCGTTTGCTGTATTAACAGTGCTGTTTGTTTTCATTATTATTATTATTATTATTATTATTTTATTATTATTATATTATTATTATTATTATATTATTATATTATTATTATTATTATATAGTAGTAGTAGTAGTAGTAGTAGTAGTACTGTCATTTTGTTATCATTTATTCATTGTTATTATTTTATTATTATTATTATTATTATTATTATTATTATTATTATCATTATAGTTATTATTATTATTAAAATTATTAAAAGGGAATGTGGAAGTATAGTTTTTTATTAATAATATCTTTAACTTGATTTTTGGTAATTGTATATTAAAATTTTATTAGTATTAATTTGAAATACAAGTATACATATAAGTTTTTACTACCACTAGTATTGTATTTACCAAGTATCATTATTTTAAATTATTTTTACAAAACATTAAAGTTAGTTTTATTTTCTAATATGAAAATGTTGGACTATTAAATCAAAATTTCCAAATTACTATACAATAGACATTTTCAAGTTTTCTCCAAAATTATTTTTACTAGCAAATATGGTTTTTTTTCTAAAGTATTACAAATATCACTTTCTAAAAAAAATATAATAGTATAATTATTCGTTTACTCCCTTTCATTATAGCCATTGACCATGACTACTCACATCTTTATTTTCTCGCGAATCTCGGACTCTTACACATCGATCTTGGCTATTGGACAAAACGGAACATGTCAGAACATTACACCACACCAGACGTCACCCCAGGCAAGACACCTTGCCTTTACTGTTTAAATTTCCTGCTCAATAACATGCATTATGTATTTATTTTCAAGTTGTTTTCTTTTTAAATTATATGTAGATACAAATTACTATTTTGTGCAATTGACTTAGAGTTAAGGGACCACCGTATGTTTAAGTGCATCTCATAAACTGTCACGATGTGCCACGGATTGTGTGTGAGCTGCGAGTCGCATATAGCTTCGGACTTGCGTATCAACCGTACATCGGTGCGTAAAGGCCGTACGTTAGGATGTAACTGCTAATAGATTTTTGTAGAAGACATGGCAGTTATTAAGGATTAAACAGTGTCGTGGAGTCGACACCTGTATAGTATTATGGGAAGGGGGAAGACAGTTATTAGCGTAGGGGCTACATGTTCAGTACAATATAGATTTGGGCCGATAGTGTCTCGGATGAGCGCTACTTACTGCCCCGGGGCCGATAGTTCTCGTATGAGAACTACTTTCTGCCCATAGTCGATAGTGCCTCTTATGAGTGCTACCTACTACTACTACTACTACTACTACTACTCTCTCCATCTATGCTGAACACCTAAGCTCCTTCGTAGAACGTTGTCTTCTCAAAGTATATATCACATAGAATGGTTAGGAAGCTTACGCATGTATACTTTCTATTGAGCTCTTACTATTCAGTTTATGGCATGATATTATGTGTCTTGTTACGTCCCTCTGAGGACCTGGTTTTTCCCCAGGTGTATGTTTTCGTGATTTCTTGCAGGTGCTGTGAAACCCGCAAATTTTTCTAAATATTATTTGTGTTTGCTATTTAATTTATTCAAATTATTATATCAGTTAAATAGAAATTTTTTTAAAAAAAAAATTGAAACTTGGATTTTTGTCAGGCCCAGACCCGAACCCAAAAATAGTTTTAAATTAAATTTTAGAATTTAAGTCAGAACTTGTAAAAAGTTTATTTTATAAATTAATATCTTAGAGTTACAAAATGTTTAGTTATAATTTTCTAAAGAAAATTAAAAATCTTTAATTCTTTTATTCTTAAACCCAATTAATAGTTTTGGCCCAACCCGAATTCGTTCTTATTTTCCGAAACCAAATTTCGAAACCGAACTCGATTTTGTATAAATTCTTTAAGTTATTTATATATTATATTATATATTAACCACCTCCCTTTATGAAAATTATTTCCATTCTCATAAATTTAACTCTTTCCTCTCTCTGTAACTCTCCTGGAGAGAGTTGGCGCTCACGAACCGCCGCCATCAGTCTTTCGACTCTCCACCGTCCGTGCATTCCGAAACCGGCCACCCCTTCAGTTTCCCGTAACCCCCAGCCCTACCCTATTTAAGCCCTTCCTCACCTCCATCCTCATTCACATCTTCTCATTCACCATTTTCCAAAGAAACCCCAACCTTTCTTCCGAGCTCTCGCGACTCCGGCGGCCAACGTCGACCCCGGCCTTCGGCGACAGCTTCGCCCGGCCCCCTCTGTCAGATCCGCGCCCCTGCCCTAACTCAGGTGCAGTTTCCCCCCGGCCGATCCTGTGTCCGGCGCACCCCTCGCCGCCGGTCCCCGCAAGCCAGGCCGCCCCGTGCCCTAGATCCCTGGCGGTTGATCCCCGCAGCCCCAGCGCTGCTGACCGCCTCCAACGCCCCGCTCCCCAAGTCCGACCCCGGCGCCGCCCTTCGCCGCTAACCGCCGACGACAGCCCTGGCCGCCCGATCTGTGCGCGTGGCCCTGTCCCGAGGAGCCCCGTTCCCCATGAGTTTCTGACGTGATTTCGGTTCCGTTTTGCGGTTCCGCGTGTTTCGAGTCCAAGACATCACTTCGGATTCCGTCGATTTCGGTAACTTCTGGATAGTCCCATAGTTTTCTTTTGGCCTGTGATGAATTTGGTCCACCGATTCCTTCGGGAATTCAGAATTTTGGTTCTTGTTTAGTTTCTGTTGGTTTTGCTTCGGAAGTAATTCTGTGATTATAGATTTTATATATATTTTGGGTTTTAGTTAAAACTTGGTTCTGTGATTTTCTCGGAATTTTCGAGAATCTTTCGGAAAGGATTCTGTGAGTTTCCGATATTACTTCGGGAATTTCGATATCATTTCGGGATTTTGAATTTATTTCGGAAAATAGTTTGTGGATATATTTGGGTATCCCTGGTTTGGGATTTATTTTGCAGGAAAAATCGGCGCGTTTCCCAGTTTTTGGGTTATCCCGAAAATAGAGGGAATGCTGCCGAAATTTCTATAAAATTTAATTATATAGTTTTAAAATGATTTTTCGGAAAATACAAATATTTGGATTTATTTGGGCGACGATCGTATTGGTCAATGGGCCCTGGCTAACTGCAAACGAAACCGGTTTCGCCCGGACATTGAGGCATTAGCTATAAAAATGACGATTGGACCAGTTCTGAGACTCAATAATATTTTATATTTTTAATTAGAATTATTAAATATTATTTTATTTAATTTTGTAGGCAGTTTACAGGACTAACGAATTTTCTCTTATTTTAATTCTTGGGAATGTAAGGGCATAAGCCCATTTACTATTCTACAGTTTTGTAATAAGTAGGTTGTAGCTGTGGTTTTCTGGGTTTTGGTGAGAATGCGTAAAATTAGGAATAGAAAATATTAATTACAATTTAAAAATTCACGATATTTCTCATTTAAAGGAAAAGTATATTTTATATAACTATCAAAAGTATTAAGTTTTTCCAAATAAACCGATAAATACAATTTTTTCGAAATTAAATGTAAATTGATGTTTCTTAATTGTACCGCACTAATAATAGCATTTTGTTTGTGTTAACTAAATCAAGACTAAAATTTACTAGGACACAACTAGAAATTGCAACTAGTATAGCATCATTAGCAACTTTAGTTTTCTGAGACAAGTTTCCTAATGTAGGATCTCAAGGAAGAATCTGAATTTCCAATCCGACGTATCGACCCATCCAGTCAATTATTGTGGCAAGTACAATTTTGTGGTAGATTACAATTAGTTAATAATTTTTTAATGCAATTTTAAATCACGATACAACACGGAACTCTCCTGGGAGTAAATGACTGTAACTACTGTAACTATTGGGGACTAGGGGAGTAGTGTAGTAGATATGACCACATCCAATAGTATAACTGATTGTATTAGCTTACCCCTCAAACACACAGGGATAAGCCATACCATATCACTAGGATATTACTGTAACAAACCCAATCCGGTCATATTTATTACCTATTCATATCACACTATTTTAACTGTTGAAAAATCATTTATTTCAAATTTTTTAAAAGTGCATAATTCTATTATTAATTTTAATTGAAAATATCATGAATTTGTACTTTGCTCCCTCCTGACTGGAGACTATTTTTAGGTCTTATGAGGATGCAGAGCTACTGATTAGTAGCTACTATGACCCTGAGCTTTACCCTGCTGTGCTTCCTGAGGATGGCCTACTTGATGAAGATGTTGCTTTTCTTTAGATGATATTTTCCAGTTTGTTAGTTTGTCTAAAAACAATGTTATTTAAGATGGTGGTTTATGTTTGTACTTTGTACTGAACAAGTTTTTAATTTATCGAATAATAAATATTGTGGCAAATTTAGTTTGAGTTGTTGATTACCTGCATATGGAAGTTACAGCTTACTGCCGCCGTCTCATCAACGGTGCAGGCTGGGTATGATCCGATTCGTTCCAAGTAATTGGGACCGGGTCGTGATATGTTTTAGTGGTGGCCCATGCAGGTCGAATCAACAACTTAGGAAAACCTATCTAGAGACAATTAGAACACTAGAATATTGATTTGTCACAATAATAGGTCCGAATTATATATGTAAATATTTTGTTTGATTATAGATTGGTAGGCTACCTTGCTTATGTTTATATCCTAAACCTTCCAGAGAATGGCCACTGACAAGACCAATCCTGCTGGCGATGGGTATCTTCACCCTATTATACCCCACCACCCTAACCAAGTCCGGATCCGACACCTCGGTAGCTGGCCGACCGTCCCCATAATACAACGGCGGATCCATCATCTTCTCAGACGGAGATGCAGCCCCCTGTGGTTTTGCCCACTCCAGCTGCCCCACCGTTGCCTGTGGACCCCACCGACCTCATAGGTCTACTAAGAGGAGTGCTAGAAGCCCAGAGAACTCAAGCTGAAGCTCATCGCGAGCAGACGGCAATTATGAGAGAAGGCATGGAGAATGCCCATAGCGTGGCAATGGCTGCACTGGAGAGAGGAGAAGCAGCTCAACAGAAACCAAGGCCTGCCAAGGTAAACATAAATTTAAGGATTAATTTATGAAATATTAAGGCCATTTAATTAGTGGAAATCATATTGCCAAGGTGGACGATATTGAGAGTTTCAAGAAGCAGAACCCTCGACCTTTCAAGGGAACCGAGGGAATCGTATATGCTGATGAATGGCTCTATAGTATGGAGCGTCTTCTAAGCGTCGCTCGACTTCCAGAAGACCTCAAGGCTGAAGCAGTGGGACTCCAACTGCAAAATATAGCAAGCACCTGGTATCGAAATGAACCCCGCCTCCAGGACAGGCAGATTGACTGGGACACTTTCAAGAGGTTGTTCAAGAGGAAGTTCTTCCCAAGATCAGAGTTGCGGGAGATGGAGAGGCAATTTCAGAACCTGAAGCAAGGAAATATGACTGTTGGAGAATATACGGCAGAATTCGGCCAACTCAGCCGTTTTACCAAAAACCTGGTAGCTGACCTGAAGATCGTGCTGAAAGGTTTAGACATGGGCTGAGAGAGGAGATCCGCACCCATGTAATCTCAGGCGGTGCTAAGACCTATGAAAAGATTCTGGAGCGAGCTCAAGATATAGAGAAAAGCCAACCCGCTCGCTCAAAGAGGGATTATCCTGGAACTAACAACTTCCAGGGTAATCAGAAGAGGCCCAACAACAACAACAACAATCGGCCTTCCTACCACCAGCAGCAGAACCAGCAGGCAAGGAACAATGATAGGGCACCTCAGAGGCAGATCCCTGTCTACGACTATCTGCAGAAAGAGACTAGGACATTGCCTGGTCTGTGGGTCTTCCACCCACCAAGTGAAGGACTGTCCCTCGGCGGCTCATCGGACGGGAACAACTCAACAGAAAGGTCCTTGCCCACTCAGCAACAACAATTTGGGCAACATCAACAGAAGACTGGATGAGCTTTTGCCCTAGCAGAGGAACAAGAGCCAGAGCAGGAACCTACAGCTAATGTCATGCAGGTTTCATTTATGTGCATTCCTATCCTGCCTTAGCTTTATTTGATTCAGGAGCATCACATAGTTTCATCCACAAAATTTATCTCTGCACATCACATAGATACGGGTTTCAGTAAGAAGATATGTAGAGTCATGCCGGTGGAGGACCCCTAACCATCACTGAGACCTGTAATTGCCCTATCACCATATCAGGCCATCAATTCATAGCACCTTTTGTGATGCCCTTACCCAATTATGATGTAGTCCTAGGGATAGACTGGTTGAGTCAACAGCATGCACTGATAGACTGTCACAAAGGATATGAAGTCTTCAGCCCACCTGGAGAACCGGAGTTTGAAATCTCTCAAACTCCGAAGGATATGGAGTGTGTAACTTACACCTCTATCACAGAAGAATCCGGACCTCCCCATCCTATCATAGCAGAATTTATGGATGTCTTCCCTGATAGTCTTCTCGGATTACCCCCAGACCGAGACATAGAGTTCACCATTGACCTAGTCCCCGGTTCTTCCCCTATTTCTAAGGGATGCTACAGAATCAACCCGAAGGAGGCCAAGGAGATGAAGGATCAGATCAATGAACTGAAGGCTTTGGGATTTATCCGAGATGGAGCTTCACCCTGGGGAGCACCTGTCTTGTTTGTACCCAAGAAAGACGGAACTGTGAGGATGTGCATCGACTACCGGGCGCTGAACAATATCACCATCAAGAATAAGTACCCTTTACCCCGATCGATGACCTGTTTGACCAACTCAGTGGAGCCAAGGTATTCTCGAAGATTGACCTCAGATTCGGCTACCATCAGATCAAGGTCAGGAAGGAGGACATTCCCAAGACGGCGTTCGACACTAAGTATGGGCAGTTTGAATTTTTGGTCATGCCGTTTGGATTGACGAATGCTCCTGCTGTATTCATGAACCTTATGAACAAGGTATTCCATGGATACCTAGATCAGTTTGTCGTTGTCTTCATCGATGATATTCTGATCTATTCGAAGACTGAAGAGGAGCATGAGGAGCACCTCAGAAAAGTTCTGGGAACTTTGAGGAAAGAGAAGTTATATGGTAAGCTATCCAAATGTGAATTCTTTCTAGACAAGGTGGATTTTCTTGGCCATGTTGTCACAGGAGAAGGAATTTCGGTGGACCCTAAGAAGATAGCTGCTGTTGAAAGTGGTCTACCCCAAGCTCAGTTGCTGAAATCAGAAATTTCTTGGGCTTGGCTGGCTATTACCGAAAGTTTGTGAGGGATTTTGCCATAATTGCTGAACCGATGACGAAGCTTACTCGAAAGAATGAAGAGTTCATCTGGACGGAAGATTGCCAGGCTGCATTTGAGGAGCTGAAGAAGAGGATGACCACTGCACCAATCCTTGCGCTACCCGCAGGAACTGGTGGTTTCTCAATATACAGTGATGCCTCTGGAAAAGCACTGGGTTGCGTTCTTCAACAAAATGGGAAAGTGATTGCTTACGCATCTAGGCAATTACGGAACCATGAGAAGAATTATCCCACACATGACCTGGAGCTTGCTGCAGTCATCTTTGCACTGAAGCTATGGAAGCATTATCTATATGGAGAAGAGTGGAAATATATACAGACCACAAAAGTCTGAAATATGTTTTCACTCAGAAAGAGCTGAACATGAGACAAAGAAGGTGGCTGGAACTGATGAAGGATTTTAATATCGACCTGCAGTACCATCCGGGTAAGGCTAATGTGGTTGCAGATGCACTTAGTCGATACCCAGTGGCGATATTTTTGACCAAGGAGCAGCACTTGTTGGAGGACATAGAGAAGCTTGGTCTGGAGATTGTACTGCCTGAGGAGAAGATGAAAGAACTGGGGCGAGAAGCTACTGTACCTGGAGCTGACTTAACCATGATGCAGTTGCAATTACGTTCAAGTCTGATGGACAAAATCAAGGAGACACAATTCCAAGACGAGACGCTTTGCAAACTCAGAGATGAAGTGCTGGCAGGAACACTTGAAGGTTTCTCTATCGCCAGTGACGGAGCATTGAAGAATGGTACGAGGCTGTGTGTACCATCTGGCGAATTGAGGAATGAGCTGATACAAAAAGCGCACCAGTCGCAGTATTCCATACATCCTGGAGCAAATAAGATGTATCGGGATATGCGTACCATTGTTTGGTGGTATGGAATGAAGGATGTATCCAGATTTGTGGCTAGATGCTTGATTTGTCAACAAGTGAAGGCTAGCAGACAGAGACCCGCATGACTTCTACAGCCGCTGGACATTCCGGAGTGGAAGTGGGAGCATATAACAATAGACTTTGTGTCAGGACTGCCTCGATCTCAATGAGGGAAGGACGCTATTTGGGTTATTGTGGACCGACTGACTAAGTCGGCTCACTTTATTCCCTTCAAGATTGGTTTATCCACCGAGAAGTTGGCGGCACTGTACATGCGGCACATCTACCGGATTCATGGAGTACCGGTAAGTATTGTATCTGACCGAGATACTAGATTTACCTTACATTTTTGGAAGAGTTTGCATGACAGCTTGGGAACAAAACTGAAGTTCAGCACAGCCTATCATCCCCGAACTGAAGGACAATCTGAGAGGACCATCCTGACGCTAGAAGATATGCTGAGATCTTGCATCTTGGAATTTGGAGGGTCTTGGGAGGACCACTTGCATTTAGTGGAATTCTTCTACAACAATAGTTACCAAGCTAGCATTGGTATGACCCCATTTGAAGCTCTTTATGGACGTCGTTGCCACACTCCACTTGCATGGGACGACGTAGGATAAAGTACTACTGGGGCCAGAGATGGCGACTGATGCAGCAAGAAGGTGAAGGTAATCAGAGACAAGCTCAGGATCGCCCAAGACAGGCAGAAGCATTGGGCAGATAGCAGTCGTCGACCAATGGAATTTGAAGTAGGAGATAGTGTCTTTGTGAAGATTTCTCCTACCAGAGGAACTATCCGATTTGGCAGAGCTGGGAAGCTGAGTCCCAGATATATCGGACAATTTCAAGTTTTGAGCCGAATTGGTGAAGTGGCGTATCGGTTAGCTCTACCAGCTAACTTGAGGGCGTGCACAACGTCTTCCACGTTTCGCAACTCAGACGCTACATCCCTGATCCGAGTCATATTCTGGACCATTCAGAGCTGGAGATTGGACCCAGTCTTACAGTGCCAGAGAAGACTGTAGCGATTTTGGACAGAGGCGAGAAGAGGACTAGGACTTCGGTGACTCCCATAGTCAGAGTTATGTGGAGACACGATTCCCCAGACGAGTCTACCTGGGAGCGAGAAGATGAGATGCGGGAGCAGTACCCGTATTTGTTTGAGACCTGAGGTAATTCCAAACCTTATCTCTTTAAATTTCGAGGACAAAATTTTCTAAGGAGGGAAGGTTGTGAAACCCGCAAATTTTTCTAATTATTATTTGTGTTTGCTATTTAATTTATTCAAATTATTACATCAGTTAAATAGAAAAAAATTTAAAAAAAAATTGAAACTTGGATTTTTTCAGGCCCAGACCCGAACCCAAAATAGTTTTAAATTAAATTTTAGAATTTAAGTCAGAACTTGTAAAAAGTTTATTTTATAAATTAATATCTTAGAGTTACAAAATGTTTAGTTATAATTTTTCTAAAGAAAATTAAAAATCTTTAATTCTTTTATTCTTAAACCCAATTAATAGTTTTGGCCCAACCCAGAATTCGTTCTTATTTTCCGAAACCAAATTTCGAAACCGAACTCGATTTCGTATAATATTCTTTAAGTTATTTATATATTATATTATATATTAACCACCTCCCTTTATGAAAATATTATTTCCATTCTCATTCATTTAACTCTCTTTCCTCTCTCTGTAGCTCTCCTGGAGAGAGTTGGCGCTCACGAACCGCCGCCATCAGTCTTTCGACTCCCCACCGGCCGTGCATCCCCTCCCCTTCCGAAATCGGCCACCCCTTCAGTTTCCCGTAACCCCCAGTCCTACCCTATTTAAGCCCTTCCTCACCTCCACCTCATTCATTCACATCTTCTTATTCACCATTTTCCCCAGAAACCCCAACCTTTCCCCGAGCTCTCGCGACTCCGGCGGCCAACGTCGACCCCGGCCTTCGGCGACAGCTCCGCCCGGCCCCCTCTGTCGATCCGCACCCCTGCCCTAACTCAGGTGCGGTTTCCCTCCCGGTCGATCCTGTGTCCGCGCACCCCTCGCCGCTGGTCCCCGCAAGCCAGGCCGTCCCGTACCCTATATCCCTGGTGGTTGATCCCCGCAGCCCCAGCGCTGCTGACCCGCCTCCAGCGCCCCGCTCCCCAAGTCCTACCCCAGCGCCGCCCTTCGCCGCTGACCGCCGGCGACAGCCCTGGCCGTCCGATCTGTGCGCGTGGCACTGTCCCGAGGAGCCCCGTTCCCCGTGAGTTTCTGACATGATTTCGGTTCCGTTCCGCGGTTCCGCGTGTTTCGAGTCCGAGGCATCACTTCGGATTCCGTCGATTTCGGTAACTTCTGGATAGTCCCATAGTTTTCTTTTGGTCTGTGATGAATTTGGTCCACCGATTCCTTCGGGAATTCAGAATTTTGGTTCTTGGATAGTTTCTGTTGGTTTTGCTTCGGAAGTAATTCTGTGATTATAGATTTTATATATTTATTTTGGGTTTTAGTTAAAACTTGGTTCTGTGATTTTCTCGGAATTTTTGAGAATCTTTCGGAAAGGATTCTGTGAGTTTCCGATATTACTTCGGGAATTCCGATATCATTTCGGAATTTCGAATTTATTTCGGAAAATAGTTTTGTGGATATATTTGGGTATCCCTGGTTTGGGATTTATTTTGTAGGAAAAATCGGCGCATTTTCCAGTTTTTGGGTTATCCCAAAAATAGAGGGAATGCTGCCAAAATTTCTATAAAATTAATTATATAGTTTTAAAATGATTTTTCGGAAAATACAAAATATTTGGATTTATTTGGGCGACGATCGTATTGGTCAATGGGCCCTGGCTAACTGCAAACGAAACCGGTTTCGCCCGGACGTTGAGGCATTAGCTATAAAAATGACGATTGGACCAGTTCTGAGACTCAATAATATTTATATTTCTAATTAGAATTATTAAATATTATTTATATTTAATTTTGTAGGCAGTTTACAGGACTAACGAATTTTCTCTTATTTTAATTCTTGGGAATGTATGGGCTAAGCCTATTTACTATTCTACAGTTTTGTAATAAGTAGGTAGTAGCTGTAGTTTTCTGGGTTTTGTGAGAATGCGTAAAAATTAGGAATAGAAATTATATTAATTACAATTTGGAAATTCACGATATTTCTCATTTAAAGGAAAAGTAATTTTTTATATAACTATCAAAAGTATTAAGTTTTTCCAAATAAACCGATAAATACAATTTTCTCGAAATTAATATAAATTGAAGTTTCTTAATTGTAGCGCACTATAATATCGTTTTGTTTGTGTTAACTAAATCAAGACTAAAATTTACTAGGACACAACTAGAAATTGCAACTAGTATAGCATCATTAGCAACTTTAGTTTTCTGAGACAAGTTTCCTAATGTAGGATCTCAAGGAAGAATCTGAATTTCCAATCCGACGTATCGACCTATCCATCAAATTATTTGAGACAAGTACAATTTTTTGGTAGATTACAATTAGTTAATATTTGTTTTAATGCAATTTTAAATCACGATACAACACGGAACTCTCCTGGGAGTAAATGACTGTAACTACTGTAACTATTGGGGACTGGGGGAGTAGTGTAGTGGACATGACCACATCCAATAGTATAACTGATTGTATTAGCTTACCCCTCAAACACACGGGGATAAGACATACCATATCACTATGATATTACTGTAACAAACCCAATCCGGTCATATTCATTACCTATTCATATCACACTGTTTAACTGTTGAAAAATCATTTATTTCAAATTGTTTAAAAGTGCATAATTCCATTATTAATTTTAATTGTTAAAATATCATGAATTTGTACTTTGCACCCTCCTGCCTGGAGACTATATTTTTAGGTCCTTATGCTACTTTGACCCTGAGCTTTACCCTGCTGTGCTTCCTGAGGATGGCCTACTTGATGAAGATGTTACTTTTTTTTAGATGATATTTTCCAATTTGTTAGTTTTGTCTAAAAACAATGTTATTTAAGATGGTGGTTTATGTTTGTACTTTGTACTGAACAAGTTTTTAATTTCGAATAATAAATGTTGTGGCAAATTTAGTTTGAGTTGTTGATTACCTCTGCATATGGAAGTTACAGCTTACTGTCGTCGTCTCATCAACGGTGCAGGCTGGGCATGATCCGATTCGTTCCAAAGTAATTGGGACCGGGTCGTGACAGGTGCTCTAGCTAAGGCCATGACTTGCGCTCTATTCCGTCGTAATGACTGCTCTTGGACTCGTCACTTGCTCTCGCTTGCTAAATTCTTTCCTTGTATTTTTCTATATTTAATTTGGTTGGTAGTGGACTTTGTCTCCGCCCAACTATGGTGTACATGACAAACTCAAAGTTGCCTTTATATTATTTATCTTTGTGGATGAGATTTAGTGTCTTGGCTTTCTACATTTACAGCTTATGTATATATACGAGTCGTATATTTACTCGTATGTATACAGCAGGCATGATACGTATCTAGTCTCAAGTATTTGGGACTGGGGCGTTACATGTTTTTATGGTGGCCCATGCAGGTCTAGTTTGCCGTTTCGGTTACATGACTGTACCGAACGGGCCTGCAATATAGGAATAGAGTCTAGAATCTCATCCACCTACTTGACATCCTTTCTTGACTTCAAATTTCGAACTCTCGTTCGACCTCCTTGAATTTCATCTTGCTTGACTCCTTCTACCATAAATTCTTAGTTTCATGTTTAGTAAGATGAGTACACTAGTGTATGACCATAGGTTAAACACATGGCTAGATAGATTGCAATGACAATTAATATCCATTGAGGTTATATTTGAGTATAAAGACATTTATTTTTCCTAGAGATATGATCATAGGGATTAATTCCAAGTTTGGTAGTAGTATATTGCCGCCATCAAAAGGATAGTTTAAATTTTTATTTTTATTTACAAGGTGGTATACACAAGAGGATAGCTAGATCGAGAAAACAAAAATTTTATGAATTTTGAAATTGTGAAATAGTTATGATTTATTAGGGATATGAAATCAAATTGAGAGATATCTTGAGTTTTTTTGTGACACTTGATTTACGGTTAACTTTAAGTTGGATATCTCGAGATTTTTAGAGTTTAAATAATGATTTTGTAGATGACTAGAGAGACGAAAGTTTAGAAGGGAGAGAACTTGAGGTTTTAAAATTTGCGCGTACGATTTGTAAGTTTTTTAAATTTTGAAGAGATGAAAAAAATTAAATTAAATTTTTGGAAGATATCGAATTTGAAGGAAAATTTTAAATTTCAAATTTTGTCCTGTGATCTATGATTTATAGAGCTATTTAAATTTCGAGTTTAAGGCCTTTTATTATGGATATTTAAATTTTGGTAAAAAGTATATTTATTTTGCGATATACAAGGACTATTTCGAGATTTATTAGAGATCTCAATTAAATTGACAGTCTAATATAAGTTAGTAATTGTGGCGGAGTATCTTAAAAATTTATTGAGAACTTCGAGGAACTTGAAATTTAGATTAGATCATATTGGTAGAGGACCAAGAAGCAAGGAATGTCACCCTAGTGAGATAGAAGTATTGTACATTAGATTGCCATGCCACCTATGATTATGATATTGCTTATACACAATATAGTTAGTCATCGACCAAACCGATGAACATGTCTTTTGACTTACTCGACCTTCCCTCAATTAAAGATCTTTTGGTCATGACCATCTAATCGTTTGAAACTTGAGAAATGATTAGATTGTTCCTTGATCCTACACCATCTAAGTGGCTATCATATCCCTAGAAACTGTACTCCTAATTTATTTTACCTTGATTTGTTAGAATCTAAGTTATCTTTATTTCATGCTTTAACTTGGTCAATTATTTTGTGCGTTAATCATTATCTCATGAACTCCCACTTTCTATTTTAAATTCTTTTGTGTCTTTTACCGTAACTTTGATATTTGGAGCACAACACTAGACTTTTCCTTCCCACAAATTTTACAAGCAAGACCTACACGAGCCCACCTTCATGTAGGTATATCACGCGCCACTAAAATACGTCTTCTGTACTCTAATTTCATGTTGCGACTTTCGGGTCAAAAAGACTGGGCTCAAATCCCTACCGTGAAACCAATATACTTTTTAACTATAGACTCGACCTCGACTCAATTCTTTCGACCCGATATATGATTTTGTTCTACTCAATTCCTTACATGCTTAACCTTGCATTATTATCTTGATTGCTGGAACTATCACACCATTAAGTTTATTTCTTTAAGTTGGGTAGAATACCTTATGAACTAGCAACCCCTTTGACCTAGTGACCTATATTAGCAAACTTATTTAGATCCTAGAATCTAGAGGACCTAACCCGTCTAGCCAACCAAGGACTTGGACAAGAAGACTATAGGACGACTGTATAAAGACCATCACATGACATGACTTGGATCCTTTAGAAGTTCGACTATACTCCCTCGTAATTCTAAACTTTCGTGCCTATAATTTCAAACTCTTGACAAATGTTGCTACTATAACCTAGATTTGCAAGTTTATTGATTTATCGAGCTTGTTCTCGACATATGTTATTGGAAGAGCTCCCAATAACGTATCGTCTAATCAGAACCGGTACATAATGGTCTGATCAACCAAGTGCACTTTGGTTCGCTTATTTTATCATTCTTCGGGGATGGGGACATAGCTAAACTTGTCCTTTAGAGTCCCATCCGCGACTGCCTTGGTAACTCCTTTTTGAAATTTTTCGGTCGTCCTTGAACCACGTATTCGTACTCGATAATATCGCCTTTTTGAACTCCTTATTGCTTTCGCCTTCACCCATTTTTAGAATAACGAAGGCGGTATACTGGAACTTCCTCTAGCCTCCCTACCGAATAGGACCATTACCACTCAAAGTTGCTATACCTTCGTCTTAAACTACTCGTCCTTCTTCTCGGCCCTACTATGACCCTCATTCACTACCCACGACCATACTCGTATTATTTTTCTATGATCTAAATCGCAACTTCTTGCGACATGATTTTGTTGAGCCTTATAATTGATTGTTCCCCACCGATACCCCCTTATGTCTTCTCACCCCCTACTGATCCTTAATTTCGAGGACGAAATTCTTTTAAGTTGGGTAGGATGTAAAACTCCAAAATTTCTGCTATTTTTTTTATTAAATTTAGTACTGATTTAAAATTTTGTATTGTATGTCACGTAGTCGCATTGTACGTCGTGTGCTGAAGTTCGTTTTTTGAATTTGCTCGACGAGTGCGAATATGCGCAAGCGTACATATTTTAGAAAAATATTTTGTTCTATTTTTGTAGTTTCAAATAATATAATAATTAGTTTTGCTATCATTTCTAAACTTGTTATTCTTACGTCATTTCTCAAAATTATTAAATATAAAATAATATTTTTGTATACTAGAAAATCATAATTATGTAAAGAATATTTTAACATACATGTATTTAATAATTATTTATTAGTCTATTTTAAATAAAATATAATTTTCGAGATTTATTAATATTAATATTTATTGTTCAAAAAGATATTTGAAAATATTTATTATTTTGAAATTATTATTAATAGTATTTTGGAAAATATATTTGGAAGTTATTGTGGCCACTTAAATCGTGATTTGATTTTTGGATTATTTAAATAGATATCCATATTTAGAATTTGATTTACTCCATTGATTTAAACTAAAAATTTAATTTGATTTAAATTAGATTTGATTTGGATTGGATTTTTGAATTAAATTAAATTATAGATTGAATTATCTATTATGGGGAATTTAAATCCTAATCCATATCTAATTGGGAATTCCCACATCCTATAAATAGGTAGGTACTCCTCCAATTCATTAATTTCTCCACCAATCATCTCCACAAATTTCCACAACCCAAGACACCGTGCATCGTATCCGTGTTCCCCTTCCCATCCACTATATTGTTTCCCAGTACAAATACATAATATCTTGTCCGACTAACCGGACGTTCACCTCGTGTCGGAACACAACCCCTACACGACGACACGAAACCATCCCCGTTAACAACTCCACCACCATCTTCGTCACCGTCACCTCCTACTGCCATCAAACCACACAGCCTCCATCGTCAACGCCACCCCCAGCCCCCTTCCTCGGATGGCCGTACGCCCGTAGATCCACCACCGCCGGCGACCGGATCCCCACGTCCGCCCTCTCCTCCGCTCGAGAACCGACCGTCGCGCGTTCCAGAACGGGTGCAGCCGTCGAGCAGCCCCTTCGCCGAGCTCGGCCGGCGCGCCAACACCTTCCGCCGCCGCCTCCGAGCTTCGGGGGAGCAGCACTCACCGCCGTGGTCTCGAGCACTCGCCGTCGTGTCTTCTCCGCCGCATCCCGGTGTATTTCTGAAGCCGCCGCCTTCCCCCATCTCCGCCGTCTACCGACGAGCATCCGCCGCCCCCCCACTGTAAACCCTCTCTCCCTTTCCTTATCTCTCCTCTCTCTTTTATTTTTTTTCTCATAGAATGAACTTCACTTCAGACTTTTGATATTTAGGTGTTTCATCCTTTTTCGTTTGTTGTATTAACAGTGTTGTTTGTTTTCATTATTATTATTATTATTATTATTATTATTATTATTATTATTATTATTATTATTATTATTATTATTATTATTATTATTATAGTAGTAGTAGTAGTAGTAGTATAGTGTCATTTCTGTTATCATTTATTCATTGTTATTTTATTATTATTATTATTATATTATTATTATTATTATTATTATTATTATTATTATTATTATTATTATTATTAAAAGGGAATGTGGAAGTATAGTTTTATTATTAATAATATCTTTAACTTGATTTTTGGTAATTGTATATTAAAATTTTATTAGTATTAATTTGAAATACAAGTATACATATAAGTTTTTACTACCACTAGTATTGTATTTACCAAGTATCATTATTATTTTAAATTATTTTTTTACAAAACATTAAATTTAGTTTTATTTTTCTAATATGAAAATGTTGGACTATTAAATCAAAATTTCCAAATTACTATACAATGGACATTTTCAAGTTTTTCTCCAAAATTATTTTTACTAGCAAATATGGTTTTTTTTCTAAAGTATTACAAATATCACTTTCTAAAAAAAATAATAGTATAGTTATTCATTTACTCCCTTTCATTATAGCCATTGACCATGACTACTCACATCTTTTATTTTCTTGCGAATCTCAGACTCTTACACATCGATCTTGGCTATTGGACAAAACGGAACATGTCAGAACATTACACCACACCAGGCGTCACCCCAGGCAAGACACCTTGCCTTTACTGTTTAATTTTCTGCTCAATAACATGCATGTTGTGTTTATTTTCAAGTTGTTTTCTTTTTAAATTATATGTAGATACAAATTATTATATTTTGTGCAATTGACTTAGAGTTAAGGGACCACCGTATGTTTAAGTGCATCTCATAAACTGTCACGATGTGCCACGGGTTGTGTGTGAGCTGCGAGTCTCATATAGCTTCGGACTTGCGTATCTCCTGTACATCGGTGCGTAAAGGCCGTACGTTAGGATGTAACTGCTAATAGATTTTTTGGAAGACATGGCAGTTATTAAGGATTAAACAGTGTCATGGAGTCGACACCTGTATAGTATCATGGGGAGGGGGGAAGTAGTTTTAGCGTAGGGACAACATGTTCAGTACACACATAGATTTGGGTCGATAGTGTCTCGGATGAGCGCTACTTACTGCCCCGGGGCCGATAGTTCTCGTATGAGAACTACTTTCTCACTACAACAGAAATACCATTTAATGACGGCTAAAAACAGTCATTAATGACATACCATGACGGTTTTTTTTCTTCATCCAAGCGTTATGAAATCGGGTGTTATGAATGTTTTTCAAAGCGTTATAGATAAATTGACCAAAAACGTCATTAATAGTATGAATTTCTACTACGTTCTATTTTCAAACCGTTATAGATAGTTATGTAAAAACGTTATGAATAATTTAGTATGGTTGGGGTCAGGACATTTTGAAAGCGTTATGATTGGTCATGTACAAACATTTATAACGCTCTATACTGCATATTATACATTCCAAACCCTGCTCATTTCAATTCCAAACCCTGCTCATTTCAATTCGAAAACCACTTAATTTGAACCATATTCACAACAAAATATTGAAATGTAACATTAATCTGCATTTCATTGTCTCAAAATAGAACCACATTCCATTGTCTCAAAATAGGGTACATTCCATTGTCTTAAAATAGTACACTTTAGCTATCATTCCACATTTCTCAGGCCATATATATATACCTTCACAAAAATCTATAGATCAGTATCCATTATAGCTAGTACACTTTACATCAAAACTATCCACACATCCCACACCATAACATACAACTTCACATAAAGACCTGTGTCCACAGCACATGTACCCTGCAAAAGATAAAACAAGGATTAATAAATGTGATATAATGATATAAGTCATGATTAAAAACACACATATATAAGATCACAATTTAACATATGTTGTGGGAAACTGTTGTGTGGAGTTTCTGTCAGATTCATCTTGTGTATTATAATGTAAGTACTATCAAAAAGATGTTGGCTTATAAGGCCTGAGGCTATTGCCTGCAGGTAGGGCAAGTGGCAGTAGGCTACATTAGCAGCAGGGCACTCATTCCCCCCCCCCCCTCTTTTCCAGCTTGACCTGCTGTAGGGGCAAGTGGCAGCAGGCCACAGGCCAAAGCAGTAGGCTACATTTCCAGTTCAAAAATGTTTTATATAAGAAATTTCAGGTAGGCTACATTTCCAACTGAACTGAGAATCAAGGAATCCAAGCTCACAGATAAAACTGAAGGTGAAACAACCAAAATGTTAACATGGATATCCTGAGAACAAGTCTCAGGTATACCAGACAGAGAATTATTCATATGCAACCATACATCAAAAACCCAAACCAAATCAATATGAGAATGTACAAGTGAAACCAAACCCAAATCAATATAGGTGAACTTAATACAAAACCAATAATCCTGAGATACAAGTAAAAACAATTGTTCAAGGTTCACAATATAAAACTGAACTTATGCTCAGTTTAAAACCTGAGAACATGGATATCCTGAGAACAAGTCTCAGGTATACCAGACAGAATTATTCATATGCAACCATACATCAAAAACCCAAACCAAATCAATATGAGAATGTACAAGTGAAACCAAACCCAAATCAATATAGGTGAACTTAAAACAAACCAATAATCCTGAGATACAAGTAAAACCAATTGTTCAAGGTTCACAATATAAAACTGAACTTATGCTCAGTTTAAAACCTGAGTTCAACTTGAAATCCAATTTCAAAACTCCCAAAATGGAGAACCAATTTAACATAATAAAAGCTGAGAATTACTCTCATGTATGAAATATAAACCCATATCTGAACATCAAACTGATACTTGAAGTATCAACCGATATTTGAAGTATCAACTCACTGCATCAAGAAACAAATTCGACAGCCAATAATATCCAAACCAACTTGAACCACTTGATCATACAAGAGATGCATAAACAGCACATGAAACATTTCCAGTTCCTTTATATAAGAAATTCCCAAATGATGTTTCAAAATCCACAACAAATCCACAAACTCCATAACCAAAATTGATGTTCGACAAACAGAACAGAGGGTAGGACTATCAGTCATAGTTTAGTGAGTGTCTTGAGTGTATTGTGTCCATGTGACAGTAGGGTGTCTCGTGTCAGTAATGGAAATGAGTGAAATGAGTACCTTGACCCTCATGTATCATCCATATGATTGGCAACGAATTCGATGAATTCGCATCGGACATCATCTATTTCTTCCTGCGTGTATGTTGATTTTCCAGCCAATGTTTTTAGCTAAAAAGTCAAAAATAGTTACATTAGTTTGTATAATTTCAGAAAAGTAATTAAGAATTTAATTAATGAACAACTTACCTTTGACTCAATAGTAGGAGATGGGTCTTCCATGAGATCCCGCATATATTTCATAACAAAATCCGCATTCATAACCTCCAGGTTGTTTCGGGACCTACATGAAGATATTATTTGTAAGAGAATATAATGTCCATGATTATAATAAGTCATATATTAGTTTGATTACCTTGGGTAATTTCCAAGTAGGACTTCTACTTGATCTTTTACCACCAATATATGCTGTGTTGAGGCCACTAGTAGAAAATAATTATATATACTAACATCAGAATATACACATTTATTAAAATATTAGCAATAATAATAATAATTTCACTCACGTATTGAAAAACAACTTAATGTCTCCTCTCGATTTAAAACACAGCGAGTCCAACCAGTAAACATTAAAGGTAGAGAGCTCAACAACAATTAGAATCCAATGCTTCCTACATTAAAGGGAACATGAATGGAATAAAGCAATTTGGTTATTGAATAGGAAAAAAAAATCTTGCTACTTGATTAAAACTCCTTACTCCTTGTAAATGAAGGGAATGAAGCAAATTTGGGTTTTCTTAGCCTCTTGGAGCCTTTCTCTAACCAGATTGCTTATTGCAGGCCCGGATGCATTACTCATAGCAGAAGGGTTGAACATTACCAAAAGCTCCCGAGAGTTTGGAAATTTATCAAGCAAAAACCTAAAGCCAAAAGAATAGTTGAATATGGTGTCAATCGCAAAATATAAATTTCAAAATATAAATTTCATATTTCTTACCTCATATAGGCAACAACAGGATTCACATCTAGCCATGCCATCCTACATAACTCCTGCAGAACGATTTTAGAAAGATAACAATTTGGAGTAAAGGTTCCGAACATTCCTTCCAATGGTATTTTAAGATGAGGGTCGGTATCCTTAATGCTTTCTACCATCTCTCCAAAAGTGTCAATTAACTCCCTACCACAGCCAGCAACCTTCAAAGGTTGAACCTGTCAGATTAAATTGGAATTTTTTCAACAATTTCATAAAAGATATTGACACTAGCATTAAATAATATTACCTGAAGACCACCAACAATAAACTCTTTGGGCCAAGCTACTAAAGACCCAATTGCATCTTGAACAACTTCCATTTCTCCATCAACTGGCACGGGAAGGCTCACAGTAGGTTGAAGGGCTTTCATAATTGAAACCCTGACATTATGTTCCCCTAATTCAACATTATGAATTTTCTCATTTGGTCCACATCCTTCAAAGACAATTCCCTCGGCCACAATATTTTCTTTTGTGCCCACTGCTAGCTTGCATTTGGTTCCCTAAACAAAATAAGAAACAGTTATTTCTCGATATAATTACTACATGTTATAATTAAGTTGTTGAATAAAGATTATGTATTGAATATATGTAATTACCATGCCAATGTCTGATGTAGGATATGTTATGAATTTTTGCTCGCTTAACTTTGTATTCTGTTTCATCTTTTCAAAGAAGATAGAAAAGCATGTTAGAATAAACATATTAGACAACCTTCTTAGGAGACATTAACTTTGTATTAACTAACTGTAATAATCATTACCTTAGAACCATATGATGGACTCTTGTTTCCAGGAGACTCGCGTTTCTTAGGAGACATTTATATTTCCTTTTACCACTTCCTTTGGTATTGGAAGCAACCTTCTCAGAGGTTTGTGAAGCTGCTTGGGCTTGAAATTCTTTGAGCATGGTCTCCAATTCTTGTCTCCGTCGACGCTCCTCTTCCAATTGGGACTTGAGTAGTTCATTTTGTTTTTTCATTCCCCGTTTTGGAAGCTTGAAATAGGTCGTTGGTGTCGGACCTAATCCCAAACCCCGAATACGTTTCGAATGCTCGGGAGTGCCCAACGCCAAGGTTAGAATGTTCGTAGCTCCATCGGTCACCAAACTCCCATCTTCCTTTTGTTTGGTGTATTCCTCCTATAACAAGTACAAGGTTTTAGAAATATAAGCATGTTGATAAGCAGGATTCCTCTTAATAGACTGGACGATATATACTCACCACTTTCATAGCTACGTCCTTGGTCCCATCGTCAGTAATGTACCGGCCTTAGTAACTCGTGCCTTTGTCCAAAAAAAACTTCTGTCATCTACATATTTTTCTCCCAACTGTCGTCGCTGTTTTGAAAGAAAAAAACCATGTTATCAGAGACATTGCTCACATGTAATCATGTTAACTGATATACCATATGCATTACCAGCTCCACTTTAAGACCGGCATATCCCTTCCTGCTTAAACGATGAGGAAACTTGGCCTTGGCTCTCCGTGCACTTTGCTCCTTGCTCATTTTCTTATGATTACAACACATGAAGGTAGAGAAGAAATAAGATATATATATAATAGGGACCTAGTCATCCTTGTTATGCATAAAAAATAATTTTGACAAGTTAACCTTAAAACTTGCAGACAGCCTGCTTTTGACGAATTCCTCCCACACAGATTGTTTCAAGATCCCCGAGTACTTTGGTGGAGGGTGCTTGAGAAGCTCACGATTGCCCTCATTCGGATAAATCCAATGCTTGGTGAGTTGACCTTTGAATGCCCTCCAACTCCGAGCCATGGATGCTAACACAAAGGCTTGGCTATTTGGATCCAAGTCAATTTGGCCTACAACAGAAATAAATATTCAGCATCTATACATGAGTGCATAACATAGTGCATAACATGTAAAGCATTCCACTCTGAATACGTTCAGACTGAATTCAAGCATTCAATGGTGCAGTGAACAAGTGAATTCAAGTCTGAACTTCGTTCACTTATCTGAACTTATGTGCCGACAATGCATATATGGTATGTAGATAGGTTTGGGTGTCTCAACATCGTTAACATCCTAAGGAAAATCAGTAGACTGTCTCTGTAACACACATGGCATACAATCATAAATTCTCAGTAACACATGTTGAGCCTACAAATCAATTTGAAACATGGCATACAAAGGAACATTCAAACTGAAATTCTCAGGGACACACATTATTTTTACCTGAATAGCAGTCCATAAGCTCTTTTTAACTGATTCTGGCACTTTATGCCAATTTGGATAAGTTATTTTTACTAAGGACTTTACTGTGACGCCGCAGTAAGTTGCCAAACTAATTTTTCCTTCACCAATTGGTTGCCCAACATCGTTATAAATGATCTTTATCCTCTCTTCATCATCTTTGATTTTGCTGACTTTTTTTGATTTTGATGCCCCTCTACCTTTTCTCCGGCTACAAGTTTGTTCCCCGGAATCCTCACATTGCTGTGTAGCCTGCAACAAAAAAATCTGAGATTGAACTAACAAAATAAAATGAGTCAAAATGTGCTTGCAACAAATAAAATCTGAGTGTATGTTATGGTGTGGGATGTGTGGATAGTTTTGATGTAACAAAGTCTCAGTTTAGCAACACATAATGTGTTTCATGCTATGTGAAGTTGAACTTGTAAGCAATGGAATTAACACCCTTCCACACTTTATTTTCTAGAAATCATGGACACAGGCCATATATATATACATCAAAACTATACATCAAAACTATCCACTATCCCACTTTAGCTATCATTCCACACTATAAAATGTGCTTGAAAACTGAGATTGAACTAACAAAGTCTGAGATTAAGAATAAAATGTGCTTGAAATAGCATGAAACATAAATGTCTGAGATATAAGTAACAAAATCTGAGGTTTGATATAAGTAACATAAAATGTCTGAAACATAAAATACACCCATTCTCAGGTTTGATATAAGAAACATAAAATGTCTGAAACATAAAATACACCCATTCTCAAGAAGATTTGGACTGTGCAATCCAAGTTCCCTCACAATCTTCACGTAATAGGTCGAGGGTGATTCATCAACAACATCAAATGAGTCAAAATCCGGTACTTTATTGCAAGTTTCAACTGAATCAAAACATCGATTCCCTCGTCGTCATTGTCTTCATCATAGTAAGTCCTTTGCGGAGCCGATAAAACGATTGACCAATTTTCATCCAATTGATCAGGAACATAAAATACTTGCTTTACTTGAGAGGGCAAAACAAAAGAGTCAGACTTGTGGCCAACTCTACCAAGCTCGACCAAGTAAAACCAAGTTCATCCACCTTAACACTATTCTTGCTGTCAACCCAATCATACTTGAAGACGGGAATCTGGAAGGAGAAATAGTCAAGCAACCAAATCTCTTTGATGACACCGTAAAATGTCATATCTGAGATGATGGGATTGTTGTCCTTTGTGCTAGCAACTTGAAAAGTCTTTGCCACTAGAGTCACACCACTGTTTTGCTTGACTCGTACGTCGTCACGATCTTTCGTTTGATAGTGACACCCATTAATTGCATAACCTGGGAACTTAGTCACGTGATGTCGAGGCCCTTGAGCTATCCATTTTAATTCATCAGAGACATTGCTAGTTGGGTCTTCTACCGCAGCATCAACCTGTCATTTGTTTTCCTAAGTTCAATATTTTATTTTCACTAATTAGAACATAAAATAGTACTTAATCAATACCCTTGATCGTAACCAACTAATAAAGCTACGATTGTGCTCATCTTCTAACCATTTTGTACTTTTCACTCTACGAGGGTGCAACTTTTTCAAGTAAGCCTCGTGCTCCCTATCAAGTCATAAGTAGAATTTTGTTAATTACAAGCGAAACATAAAAAAAGATGTGTTTGGTCCAAAGATAAAACTAAGTAAGATATATAGACATCCTTACTCGATATAAGGTTGAACATCATTGTGTTGTGCAACACATAAAGATGTGCTTGGTCCAAAGATAAGCGGTCAACTTCACAGATATTTCCTTTTCCTATAGGTTTTTCCTCATTCTTCGTAGAAGGAACTCCAATGGCGGGTTGTTCTTTAGATATTCTGAACAAAACTCAATGGCTTCCTCTGCGATAAGCATTGTGCAATACACCCTTCAGGACGATTCTTATTTCTCACATAACCCTTTATCACACCCATAAACCTATAATGACAAATGATAAAGATAAAAATGATTACACAAACATCAATCATGTTACTACATAATGAAAATCAAAGTTCAGACTAGACCAAACCAACCTCTCTGGTGGGTACATCCATCGGAAGAAAACCGGACCGCCAAGTTCGACCTCCCTGACAAGGTGCACCATTAGATGTACCATTATGTCAAAGAATGATGGTGGAAAATATTTTTCCAATAAGCACAATGTGATCACAAGACTATTTGGATATCTTGCAATTTTTGTACATTCACGACTTTGGCACAAAGGGCATTAAAGAAGAAACATACTCGTATAATAGCACATCTCACATGCTTTGGCAACACACCACGTATTGCAACAGAAGTAGTTGTTGCATTAGAACATGACAATCATGGGATTTGAGACCATATAACTTTAGATCTTCCATTGAGACATTACATCTAAAATTTGAAGAGTAACCATCTGGGACCTTAAGGTCATGCAAAGTTTGACACACTATTCTTTTCTCTTGCCTCGATAAAGAATAACATGCAGCTGGAAGATAAATCCCATTTTTCTTATTATGAGGTGCCAATTCTTTCCTTAAGCCCATCTCTACAAGATCTTTGCGACTATTGATCCCATCTTTTGTTTTTTCCAGGAATATTTAATAGGGTCCCAATGATACTATCGCAGACATTCTTCTCAATGTGCATGACATCCAAGTTATGTCTAATAGGAAGATATCTCCATTCTCTAGCTCAAAAAAATGGATTTCTTCTTCCAACAACTTGTAACTTGTCTTTTTGTACTTCTTTTTTCCTCTTCTTTGGTGTCAACTTCTTTTGCACTTCTGCTTCCTTCTTCTTCTTTGAAGTCTTCTTCTCTGATATCTTTTTCTGGAACATCTTCTTTTTCCCCCAAGAAACCGGAATCCCCGCAACCTTCATTAATATTTGTTCCCCACTTAATGGTTCAGGATGAGTTCCAAACTCTTTGTCACCATTAAATACCTTTCTTTGTGATCGAAAAGAATGGTTTTGCGGCAAATACCTTCTGTGACCAGTATAAATATTCTTGTTGTAATGTTTCAATCTATCTGAATAAGTATTTTCGTTGCATATTGGACAAGCAAAATATCCTTTCACACAACCAGACAAGTTGCCATATGCAGGAAAATCGTTAACAGTCCATAACAATACAGTTCTCAATGTAAAATTCTTGCCGATAGGCGTCGTAAGTCACAACTCCATCCTTCCACAGCAACTGGAGATCCTCAATCAATGGTGCTAAGTAAACATCTATGTCATTTCCAGGTTGTTGGGGCCTGATATCAACAATGTCAACAATGTGAACTTTCTCTTCATACACAACCAAGGTGGTAAATTATAAGTATTTAGCATTACAGGCCAACAACTGTACCTACTACTGAGTGAACTAAATGGATTAATCCCATCGGCTGAAAGAGAGAGTCGAAGGTTTCTTGCTTCTGCTGCAAACTCTGGAAATTTATCATCAATTGTCTTCCACGTAGGTGAATCTGCGGGATGACGCAATTGGCCATCAACTTCCCTTCCGTCTACATGCCATGTCAAATTCTTTGATGTTTGTACCGATCGAAACCACCTTTTAAAGCGTAAAATAGGTGGAAAGTAACATAGAACTTTAGCTGGGATGCCCTTTTTTTGCTCTTCCTGACTTTGTTCAGACATATTCTTCTTTACCTTATATCTCGACGTTCCACACGTAGGACATGAGATTGCATTTTCATAATCTTTTCTATAGAGTATGCAATCATTCGGACATGCATGTATTCTCTTATATCCCATTCCAAATATTGAGAAGCAACGCTTAGCCTCCCTAGTACTTACAGGCAATTCATTTTCTCCCGGAAGCATGTCGACGAACAATGTTAACACATCTGAAAAGCTTTTATCACTCCAACCACTCTTGGCCTTGATACTAAAGAGCTTCACTATCGCAGATAGCTTCGTATACTTTTACAACCATTATACAATGGTTTCTTAGCATCATCAAGCAATGAATTAAAGTTATCTTCATCATCTCCTTCAATGTCGTTCCTTTTTAATGCATGGAACATCTCTAGTGTATCTGCCACATCATTTAAAGTATCCATATCATAGTCCTTATAAATAGACGCACATGTATCCTCACACACTTATTAGGATCAACTTCCCCATGCCATATCCATATAGTATACCTTGGATCGATACCAACTATCGTCAAATGAAATTTTACATCTTCTAAACTCATACTTATAGAGATTCTCGCACTCATTACATGGACATCTAACGAAGTCGAGATCATCCCTACTGTAGAAGCATGGAATTTCACAACCAGAAAGACCATGCGTCAGACACTACATGCGCCAGGACTCGCACAGAACACTTCACAGCAAAGTCAATAACCATGGACATTTGAAGAAGGACTTTTTATTATATATAAAAGTCTAACATGTCCAGAAAAGGTTGTACAAAGGAGAATTTCTACAAAGGAAAGATCCTAAGTCTACAGCCAGCGGCCACCATGCGCCTCCAGTTAGGCGCAGCAGTCATCATGCGCTGCCAGTCACCATGCGCTGTCAGTCAGGCGCAGCAGACATCATGCGCCTCCAACCAGGCGCATCCCACCATATCTTCAGCAGCTCAGTCATGTGCATCCAGCTCAGTTGTGTGCATCCCTTCAGCAGCCCAGCTATGTGCATCCCTTCAGCCAAATTCTTCCAGCCAGGCTCACCTGGCCGAGCAGAGCCCATTATGTGCCGCTCTTCCAGCTAGGCTCACCTGATAAGTGCTTCGCCAAGCAAAGCATTTAACCCTCTGGCTGGAACCAAGGAAGAGAAGAGCACCGTAAATGCTGAGGCCAGGAGAGGCTTCGAAAGAGCCTCCAAAGCCGAAGGAAGACCGTGATCGAAACCGCGGCTAAAGGAGCAGCTTTCAACACGATCAAAGTGGGGAAACCCCACTTTGAAGGAAGAGAGCCTAGCACCGCCATTCCGATCTACGGCTCTTCCGGAACAACGGGGACAAGGCCCGAGCATCCCTATCTTTGGATGCAACAGGCACCTTCCGCCTGCCTCGGAAGCCCTCGACTCCGTCTTTTGGATGTAACAGTCACCTTCAAGAGCATCGAAGACAACACAGCGTCTCATCTTCACCCTCGGAGCACTTCGTCAATAGAATGCACCCGCATGTTCAAGTTCATGTTGGAAGTACGTGAGGAATGAGAAGCAAATCTTCTCTCTATGCCACTATTTATAGGCCGGCAGATCAAACCCCGCGCCAAGTGGATGACCCTCCGAATTCCGTACAATGAATTTACATTAAATGGATGAACCGGACGCCTCGAATTCAGCCAAACGGCTATTTATAGCACTCGAAGAGCGAGACAGCCGCATCATTAAAAGACATGTCCGATGCGCCAGCCAGACAGCGCATCACACGGACGTGCCCTTCGGCATCAGGCGTATCACACAGACGCGCCCTACAGTACTCGACGTATTACAGAGGGTGCGCCCTCACACATCTCCATACCGAGTGGAACGCCAACCGACGCGCCCACTCAGCTGTCCATCGAACGTCACCAACATTAAATGCTGAACTGACAGAGTTGGCAGCACGCCTACCAAAGTCTGAACAGTTGACAGCTTTATTCAGAAAACGAAGCGTCGGCAACGTCAGCATCATC
>JANAVB010029983.1:0-100076 GCA_029216955.1 Iris pallida
TAGGTTATATATAGAAACCTATAAGTTATCTAGCCTATGGCCTAGATATTAGCCTATGGCATTGGGGCTAGCTCAATTTGACCTAATGACCTAAAAACACTACTAGTTGACCCTTGTTGACTAAAGGTTGACCAAAGTCAACCTTATGTCAAATTTGACCTAGTTAACCTAGAATTGACTAGGATTGACCTAAAAATGACTAGTTTAACTAGTCTGACCATGTTTGACCCAATTACCTTATTGACTAGTCTTGTTTGACCTAATTATCTTGCTGACTAGTTTATTTGACCAATACCTTAGTTGGTCTAAAGTTTGACCTAGACTTGACTCAGATTGATCATGTTGACTAGTATTTGACTAGTTTGATTAGAACGTTGACCAGGAGTTGACTTTAACCTAGATTAAACTTGTTTGACCTTGTTTGATCTTGTTTGACCTTATTTGACCTAGTATGACTTCCTGTGACCTAGTTTGACTGTTGTGTTGACCAAGAGTTGATTTTGACCAGATTGACCTAGAATCATGTAGTATGCATAGTAGACTTCATTTTCACTATTTAGAATACATTGTGACTTGTGTTGCTCTGATCAGGAGCCAGACACCTCTCCTCAGACAGCATATTCTCTACAGACGTTCATACAGCAGGCGAGTACATTCTCTGACCGTTTCATATTTGCCAGGATTTATACACTTGCTCTAGATTACTTTACTTGATGCTGACACGATTGTTATCATGGATTGGTACTATATGGATCTTTTCATGAGATGTTATCCCCCTCGGGAGCATCAGATACAGCATATTTGTGCTTTTCACGAATCATCATGTATCTCTATGCTTTCATAGATTTACGAATCGCTTGTGACTCATGTACTCTCATGCTCACAGAGCCTCTCATGAATCTCCCATTTATGGGCTTATCACGAATCTTAACATAACTTGAATGGATCCGTATGTATTGATTGGGATGGGGGAGTGGAAATAGTCATGTGGATATTACCCCAGTAGCTATAGCCATGAATCACTCTAGCTGTAGCCATGAATCTCCTATGCCATTTCACATGTCTATATTTTACTCTGACTTACTAGACACTGCTAGTTCTCTATTATAGTAGATATTTCATTACAGTTATCTCTTTTGCTATATGTATCTTCTTTCAGCGTTTTCTGTATTTTACTCTATTGCATGCTTTATATTTCCTATCATACTATGCACTGCGTGAGATGTATTGTGCTCGTTCCTGTCCTGACTGACCTGTTAAAATATTACAGAGGATGAGGATGAGGCCCTGGTGTCTACCTATTATGGAGCAGGACTAGATGATACTTATGTTGTGGACCCTCACAGGATCCACCTGCAGTTGAGGATGTTGCCCCAGTAGTCTAGGCTAGTTTAGCTAGACAGTCTTTTCTGTATTTTTTTTCTCACATTCTGAGTTGTATTTTGAGATGTGGAGATGTATAGACTCTTAGACTTATTGTATTATGAGTTAACATTCTGATCTTATGTTATCCTAGACACTTGGACTTATTTCATCTATTCTATAGTGTCTCATATATATATTAGTGTAGAGAGTTAGTTCTTGATATATTATGTTATATACTTGTGTTCTTTGTCTCAACTACCTAAATCCGTCATGATTTTTATCCATGTTTTAATTTCAGCCCTAACTTAGAAATGTCATAACTTCTAGCTCAAAGTTCGGTTTAATCTCCTATTTTTTTTAAAAGAAGCATATTGAAGTTACCTTTCCAAAAACATGTATTAGTAGGCCTAATTCTTTCTGTAACTTTCTGGAAAATTATTTGAGTGTCAGCTGTACGAAAGACAAACGCGTTCTCGGTGTTTTTGCGATTCCGGGAGTTTTCGGAAACGAAAATGCGATCCGTTTGAAGTTTCAGAAAGCTAACATACTTTAATCCTAAATTTAATTCATGCTGATGGTACAGTATTGTTTATTAGTAGGAGTTACTATTCGGCATATGCATCTTGTGCACCCTTGTGTGTAATATAATTCTATTTGATTTTAACCCATGTTAATGCATATACATTATGTAATTAAATAGAGAATTCAAGCATGAGTAAATGGTTAAATAAACGACGTATGAGGTGTAAGTATCCTATCTAATGTAAGCATTTATAAGTATGGCTTGTGATAAATATGTAGGTTCCATAGTATATAATGAATGCTAGATATAAATGCAAGGTATATATGTAATGATAGATATGAATGCATAATGTATAAATATTGTAAATGCCATATCAGATTTCATATGTAGACATAGAATCAATGCATAACTGATTTAGATTGAATGTTAGTTCATTTTAGGTTGTTCGAACACTGAACTGTCCATGTAAGTATATATACCTTCCTTTTCCTATTGCCAAGTCAATTTTAGTTTTCAATATAGTGGAATGTCTATGAATGTAATGTTAACCTTCAACCCCTTAATTCGAAATGTTAGTTAATTTCAGTATTAGACAATGCATGAGCTGTATGCATATGGGATGTTGGCTTAATGAAAGATTTCAGATAACATGGTTTATTTTATGTGGTTAGTTACACCATTTTATGTGATAGCTCACTTTAGTTTATATGTAAATGGAACTAAACTGAAAATGAACTTCACCCTCTGCACAAGGACACCCTACTATATATCAACCACCATGCCATGTAACCCTTCTCTAAATGACTGCTATAAATATATAGATTTATGTAAAGTATAGATGCATGTTAGTTAACTTAAATAGTCTCTACTCTAATGTATATAGATGTATACTTGTAGCCATGCATGTTAAGTATAATACATGTGTAATGTAGATGGGTTAGCTTTGTGCCATGTGTAGTGTAAACTCATAACTAGTGTTAATTTCTTTTTCATATACACCTCCATGTTCACACACACACATAGCTTTACATGTTAGTTCCTTTCTCTTATATATATTATATATAATATAGAATATACATGATAGTGATGTATCTTGATGTGTGACTTGTGTTGGCTTGTATAGCCTTGTGATTGGTATGTGACTGCTAGCCTAGGCTTGGTTAGGCCTAGTGAGACTTATTATTGTTTGGGCTAGGACTTGACCTAGTTGACTAGTGTGGTTGACTAGAGTTGACCAAGTGTTGACTTTAGTCTAGTTTGACCTAGACAGCATGCAGATGCATTATAGATTACTATTATCATCTCTTGTATACATCTTGACTTGTTGCTCTAACTAGGAGTCAGGTACCTCATCTCGGATAGTACATTTACTTCAACATTCAGATACGAGGTGAGTATATTCTCTGATTGTTCTCTCATTTATTTGTCAATTACTATACTTCAGTTCTAGTTAGTTGTATGCGATTCTCTGTTACAACACGTGTAGATATTTGTGGATTTATGTATACGACACACCTTTATTTTCTGGCCTCTATTACTGGTATCATCTCTATTACTGGAATCACCTACTGGAATCATTTACTGGAATCATTTACTGGTATCATTGTATTTTGGTTGGACTCATCTAGAATTATTGTGTCAGAATTCTTGATTCACTTGCTAGAGGGGAAATACTAGAGTAAGACATGTAGACATACCCCATTACTGGAATCACCCCTACTGGAATCTACTGGAATGATAGCCATCTCTCGCCTGATCAGTGAGAGGTGTACCGGATTACCCACAGCCGTTTACATGTCGATCTCGGTATTTTAAAACACACTGCTAGAGTATAGGCTGGACTCACCCAGGAATTATTGATCACTATGACTGGAATTATCCCTTACTGGATTCATGTATTAGATTCATCTTGTACTGGACTTACATTGGAGTTACACTGGTCTACATTGTTGTCTGGACTTTATATCATATTACCCTGGTCCAGCTAGTTCTATTTTTACAGACTTCATTGCTATGATTCTTCTCTTGTTTAGTTATTTACTTTCCTTGCACCTTATCTGTCTTTCTTACCATCACCTGAATATAAACTGCCATTTTCATCAATACAACTGCCTATAAGCTTTATAGTTCTCTGTCATTTACTTGGGTTTTCTAGATGAGATGTGCTCGTTCCTATCCTGATTGGACCTGTTGATAAATTTTACAGATAGCTTGGAGGTTGCCTGCTAGCCTAGAGGAGACACCTTAGAGGTTGTTTAGATAGTTATTTCATTTGTCTGGAGTTGTATTTACTTTGTGGATTACTGTATTTGAGTTTTAAGATGTTTCTGGGTTTTTGTATCTTAGACACTTAGACTTCTATCTCCTGTATCTCTTTGGATTTTATGTTTTATCTAACCTTATCATCTACCTTAGATGTGATTGAGACTGTATCTGCTTAGCATTATATTGTTAGATGATGTGACCTAGGACAGCGTTCTACCGCTGACACTGCGGCGTAGGCTGGGCGTTGTTACGTTCTCGTACCCTAACAGTGGGTGCGGGTCGTGACACGTTTTTAGTGGTGGCCCATGCAGGTCGAGTTTATGTAGTGGTATTCGAACTAGAGTATCACTACAGCCTGCAGTAGGATTAGGATATTTTTGGAGGCACTCAATCACATTAGAAAAAACTCCTAATCCGATTCCTTTTGTCTAAAATTGTTGCTTATTGACTTCCCTTGAATATAAACTATTCTCCTTTGAATTTTCGCTTCATTCTCAAAAATTGCTTCTTGTTTTGATCTGTCTTCATGATGGTTATGAAGACACGATCTTATCGCTTCGGTTCGGGGGATACTATCGAGAGGCTGGCCACCTCTCGTCCTGTTCATCAGGGCCTCGAGACCGCAGCTTCTGTTGTGCCGACTCAGGTTGGCATTTCTGCTACATTGGAGGTGCACCTCCGTCTGTACAGAGACTTTTCCCCTCGTTTTTGGTTTCTCTCAGCAGCAGCGATTTATGCAGCATCAGCAGCAGAGATTTATGCAGTATCAGCATCAGGCTGGAGGAAACCAGCAGGACGGGCTATCGTCAGGACAGTCGCTAATGCACAGACCGTTGGAGATCTTGCTGCAAGTTCCGTTCTTCTCAATTCTATTCCCACAATTGTCTTTTATAATTACCTTGAAATTCGATTCCATCTGTTCCTTGTTGATTGATTAATTTTGTCATGTTACTCTTTTGTTGTGTTTTTTTTCTTCTGAGAAAATCATATGGTCTAGGTCGCCTAAATCATGGAATCTATAGTCCTCGATAGTCGTGTTAGTTGGCATAGTGAGGACATGTAGTCAGATTTGGATGTATTCTCGGGTATGGAAATTTAAGGTTGTCGCCGTCGTATGCGGCAGTGCGAAAATTTTAAATACCATGAACCTAGAGGTATGTACCTTAGTCAAGGACTCTGTGATTATCGTAGCCTTGCTCACTAGCATGATGAAGACTCTGGACAACATAATTTTGGACAGACGCATCAGATTGTATCTTGAGAAGGTTTAAACATTATACCCTTTTGATTGTTATAAACTTAGGAGTAGGGATATTTAGTTTTGTAGAGCTTATTCATAGGTAGTTCCTTCATAGTATAATGGTATGATAACTTATAGAGTGTCTGTACCCTTGAGGTGATAGTTAGCATTGGTGTTAGAATAGTAACCCATTGAAGATAATTCTTCTTTATCTATAATACCAACCAGTTACACATAGGATGTTAGTATGCCTTACAGCCTTAATGATTATTACTACTTTTCCTTACCTTTTCCAGAGAGGCACCCATGACCAGAGCCTGCCTTTGAGTATAGTTGTAGTTTTACCTAAGATCGAGAGGTCTATTTGCATAGATAGATTGCAGATGATATTGGCATATAGGATATAGGTTAGTTGGTATCTATAGGCCATTGTTGTATAGGGTTATAAATATGTTGTTTAGCCTATACTTGGTTCAGTTTTCCATTTTAGTTAAGTTCTCTTCGTGTTGAGTTCCTTTGTGTTGATCACCTTTATAGGCAATGTGCAGACCCTTCACTAGATACCATGTCCTCTTGATTCAGACCATTCATCCTTAGCCTAGTTCTAAGCATTGTTTCAGACCCTTATAAGTTTAGTCTGCCTTAACCCTTGGTTGATCAGTCATGTATATATATGATATACTTAGGATAATGTGATGGGTTGTTGTTCTTGAGCTATATATATATGTGGTATTTGGTATTCATGTGCTTAGCTTGTAGGTATTTAGGTATAGGTGACTTGATAGGATTGGGAAGTTAAGAGCTAGTCTATTATAGAGTTTCTTTTTGCTAAATTCTAGTTGCCAACACCTAGATAGCAAGCATAGGTAAAACCCTAAGAAGTTGACCAGTTGATGACCAAGTACTTGGATGTTGAGAAATTGACTAGTGATTGACCCTTGACTATGTTTGACATAGAAGGGGGTACGATCATCTTAATTTCGAGGACAAATTTTTATAAGGTGGGTAGGATTGTAACCAGTTTTTCAGATGAGGGTAATTTTGAAATTTTGTAATTTAATTATTATTTATTAATTATTATTTTATATTATGATTTTTGGTGATTTTTAATCATTTTTAAACTATTTAAAATTATGACTTGTAATTTTGACATTTTACTATTGTTTGGTTTAATTTCGAGAAAATTTGTCACCCCCAGTTTTCAGGAACAGAGGTATTTTTGTCATTTTGTATTTTTGAAATATTTTTGAAATTTATTTTATTATTTATGATATTGTTTTGGGATTATTTGAGTCGGGTTCGAATTTCAACTCAATCCGACTTGAAACGGGGACCCGGGGGTAGTTTGACTCTAGTGGGACCCACACACTAGTTAGGCATGGCCCACATGATATTAATTTTAGTCCACATGATAGAAATATTTTAGTTAGAGGTTAGACTAATTATTATGGATAAGGTTAGTATGATTAGAGACTTTAGAATGACTAATTTAGCCCCAACCAATTAGCCCTTTCCAAATACTCATAGAATAGGTTAGTGGGGCATTTTGGACCTTACCATAATAGGACAAATAGCCCCATATGGCCAGCCACTTTGGGAGAGGATAGGCTCAAGTTCATTTCATTATTCTCATCCACACTCTCTCTCTTGTTCTTCCCAAATTCCTAGAGAACAATCCCTAGCAATTTCTCCACCAAATCCTTCCATTTCACCACCAAATCTTCTTCTTTCCTTCTCCATTCTAGCCAAGGAGGAAGCTACCCAAGTTTGGGAGGATTCGGAGCTCGTTCGTGTCATTTTGGAATCTCTACGTGTCGGTGTCGCTCCGGGAAGGCTTTTCTTCTATTCGATCTACGGGAGGTATAAATCCTTTCTCCTTTTCATTTCCTCATGCATATAGGTCTATTTTGAACCCATAGGAATGACCCCCATGGTTGTATCTCCATTTGTGTCCATTTTGTGTCCATTTGGAGGTCATAGGAGTGTCCTTTGTGTTGTGGTTGTGTCCATGTGGGAAAATCACAAATTTGGATACACTATGTGTTGTTGTTATGTATGAATGAATTATTACATGTTTAATCTCATATTTTTGTATTGGAGATGTGTTATAGTGTCTCATATATATATATTAGTGTAGAGAGTGAGTTCTTGATATATTATGTTATATACTTGTGTTCTTTTGTCTCAACTACCTAAATCCGTTATGATTTTTATCCACGTTTTTAATTTCAGCCCTAACTTATAAATGTCATAACTTCTAGCTCAAAGTTCGGTTTAATCTCCTTTTTTTTAAAAGAAGCGTATTGAAGTTACCTTACCAAAAACATGTATTAATAGGCCTAATTCTTTATGTAACTTTCTGGAGAATTATTTGAGTGTCAGCTGTACGAAAGACAAACGCGTTCTCGGTGTTTTCGCGATTCCGGGAGTTTCCGAAAACGAAAACGCGATCCGTTTGAAGTTTCGAAAAGCTAACACATAGATCTATAACATACTTTAATCCTAAATTTTAATTCATGCTGATATGGTACAGTATTGATTATTAGTAGGAGTTACTATTCGGCATATGCATCTTGTGCACCCTTGTGTGTAATATAATGTTCTATTTGATTTTAACCCATGTTAATGTATATACATTATGTAATTAAATAGAGAATGCAAACATGAGTAAATGGTTAAATAAATGATGTATGAGGTGTAAGTATCCTATCTAATGTAAGCATGTATAAGTATGGCTTGTGATGATATGTAGGTTCCATAGTTTATAATGAATGCTAGATATAAATGCAAGGTATACATGTAATGATAGATATGAATATAATGTATAAATATTGTAAATGCAATATCAGATTTCATATGTAGACATAGAACCATGCATAACTGATATTTAGATTGAATGTTAGTTCATTTTAGGTTGTTCGAACACTGAACTGTCCATGTAAGTATATATACCTTCCTTTTCCTATTGCCAAGCCAATTTTTGTTTTCAATATAGTGGAATGTCTATGAATGTAATGTTAACCTTCAACCCCTTAATTCGAAATGTTAGTTAATTTCAGTATTAGACAATACATGAGCTGTATGCATATGGGATTGGCTTAATGGCATATTTCAGATAACATGGTTCATTTTATGTGGTTAGTTACACCAGTTTATGTGATAGCTCACTTTAGTTTATATGTAAATGTAGAACTAAACTGAGAATGAACTTCACCCTCTGTACAAGGACCCCACTCTATATCAACCATGCCATGTAACCCTTCTCTAAATGATTGCTATAATATATATAGATTTATATAAAGTATAGATGCATGTTAGTTATAACTTAAATAGTCTCTACTCTAATGTATATAGATGTATACTTGTAGCCATGCATGTTAAGTATAATACATGTGTAATGTAGATGGGTTAGCTTTGTCATGTGTAGTGTAAACTCATAACTAGTGTTGATTTCTCTTTTCATATACACCTCCATGTTCACACACACACATAGCTTTACATGTTAGTTCCTTTCTCTTATATATATATATATATATATATATATATATATATATTATATAATATAGAATATGCATGATAGTGATGTATCTTGATGTGTGACTTGTGTTGGCTTGTATAGCCTTGTGATTGGTGTGTGACTGCTAGCCTAGGCTTGGTTAGGCCTAGTGAGACTTATTAGACTTGTTTGGGCTAGAACTTGACCTAGTTGACTAGTGTGGTTGACTAGAGTTGACCAAGTGTTGACTTTAGTCTAGTTTGACCTAGACAGCATGCAGATGTATTATAGATTACTATCATCCCTTGTATACATCTTGACTTGTGTTGCTCTAACAAGGAGTCAGGTACCTCATCTCGGACAGTACATTTACTTCAGACATTCAGATACGAGACGAGTACATTCTCTGATAGTTCTCTCATTTACTTGTCAATTACTGTACTTCAGTTCTAGTTAGTTGTATACGATTCTCTGTTACAACACGTGTAGATATTTCTGGATTATGAATACGACACACCTTTATTTTCTGGCCTCTATTACTGGTATCATCTCTATTACTGGAATCACCTACTGGAATCATTTACTGGAATCATTTACTGGAATCATTTACTGGTATCATTGTATTTTGGATGGACTCATCTTGAATCATTGTGTCGGAATTCTGGATTCACTTGCTGGAAGGGGAAATACTAGAGTAAGACATGTAGACATACCCCATTACTGGAATCACCCCTACTGGAATCTACTGGAATGATAGCCATCTCTCGCCTGATCAGTGAGAGGTGTGCCGGATTACCCACAGTCGTTTACATGTCGATCTCGGTATTTTAAAATACACTGCTAGAGTATAGGCTGGACTCACCCTGGAATCATTGATCACTATGACTGGAATCGTCCCTTACTGGATTCATTTTGTATTAGATTCATCTTGTACTGGACTTAAATTGGAGTTACACTGGTCTACATTGTTGTCTGGACTTTATATCATATTACCCTGGTTCAGCTAGTTCTATTTTTACAGACTTTATTGCTATGATTCTTCTCTTGTTTAGTTATTTACTTTCCTTGCACCTTATCTGTCTTTCTTACCATCACCTGAATATAAACTGCCACTTTTATCAATATAACTGCCTATAACTGCTTTATAGTTCTCTGTCATTTACTTAGGTTTTCTAGATGAGATGTGCTCGTTTCTGTCCTGACTGGACCTGTTGATAAATTTTACAGATAGCTTAGAGGTTGCCTGCTAGCCTAGAGGAGACACCTTAGAGGTTGTTTAGATAGTTATTTCATTTGTCTGGAGTTGTATTTACTTTGTGGATTACTGTATTTGAGTTTTGAGATGTATTTCTGGGTTTTTGTATCTTAGACACTTAGACTTCTATCTCCTGTATCTCTTTGGATTTTATGTTTTATCTAACCTTATCATGCTCTACCTTAGATGTGATTGAGACTGTATCTGCTTAGCATTATATTGTTAGATAATGTGGCCTAGGACAGCGTTCTACCGCCGACACTACGGCGTAGGCTGGGCGTTGTTACGTTCTCGTACCCTAACAGTGGGTGCGGGTCATGACATGTACCAACCCTGGGATCGGTCTGGTACCATATGTGGGCAAGGTCCTGCATCTGGCTTCCCGCTGCTTCTATGTGAAGCCTAGCTGGTATCTCCGCGAGACGAAAGATCTCCTCTATATGCTTGATCCAGTCGTCGGCATATAGGATACCCTCGGTACCCTTGAAGTCTCGCGGCCGTATCTTCTGAAAGTTCTGAATATCCGGAGTCATCGATAGGTACGTCTGAATCTGCCCTTCCTGTGGTTAGGCAGTCACCTTCTCTACTGCCACCATGGCTAACTGATGGGCATTGTCAATGCCATGTCTCATATCCTCTGCCTGGCATCACTGAGTCTCCATCATCTCCTGCATAAGGCAAAGAACTGCCCCATATCAACTGTCCCCTGAGGTGGCGGTGGTGGCATCCCCTGAACCCATGGGGTAGTCCTTGGAACCAGTGGAGGAGCACCCCAAAAGTTGCAACGGTCCAACCTGAGCTGGAACAAGAGGTGTTGTGGTCCCCGGGTCCTGCTGAGTCGGGCAAGAAGTGGCAACCTCTTAGCGGTATCCCTTAGACCAGAGCGCTGCGATCGTGTCTCCACCATCCTGAAGACAGATCAAAACAAAGAATCAATTATTAAGAAGGAAGTGATATAACCAAAGAAGGACATTTATTTCAAAAGAAGGCAATTAGCAGCAAGAATTAGATAAGAGTTTTCCTAATGTGATTGAGTACCTTAACTTATATCCTATATCCTACTGCAGGCTGTAGTGATACTCTAATTCGAGTACGCTACGAAATCGCACTAGTTATGACCTCGACCTGCATAGGCACCACTAAAAACGTGTCACAACCGCACCCAGTGTAAGGTCACGAGAAGTGGATATGTCCAACCTACGTCGCAGTGTCGTGGTAGAATGCTGTCCTACATCACAACATCTAGCAATAACCATACCTGTGCAATGATATACACTCTAAAATAGGGACAATATGAAGGTACAACTCAATCACAGCATCTAAGATAGAATAAACAGAATAGATGTAAAGATAAGATAAAGAAATAATCTCCAACCAGCTACAAATGAGAGTAATATCTGAATATACAACATCACCAATATCCAAAAACTGAAAGTACATAAATAAGACAACTAATAGAAAATGAGTCTAGAGATCTAATCTAGACAATTGGTAAGTCTTCAGCAACTGTAGGATCCTCTTGAGGGTCCAAGTCACTAGTGTCATCTAAGTCGGTGCTATAATATGTAGGACAGAACTCCTCCTCATCACCTGTAATATTTTTAACAGTCCAATCAGGATGGGAACGGGCACAATACATCTCACGCAGTTCATATCTTGACAGGAAATATAAAGTATGTGATAGGTTAAGATACATGAAACGCTGTAAGAAATAAGCATAAAGGAAAGAGAGAAACCGATAAACGAAGCTATCTATATATGATAATAGAGAACTGTAAGTGACTATAATTTAGAGTACAAGATAGACATGTGAACGGCTTGATTTGCACATGATTACACTAAAGAGTTTGTACATGATTACACTACTTTGGAATTGTTCACATGACTATTTCTACTCCCCTATGCCCCAATCAATACACAAGGATCTAGACAGGTTATGTTATTGTACATGAAGCTCATGAGGCTCATGAGAGTACACGAGAGCACATGAGTAGGCATGAATAATAAGAGTCCACATAATACATGATGTTCGTGAAAAGCACATGACACGATGTATTCGATACACCCGACATGAATACATTTCTTGAAAAGATCCATATAGTACTAATCCGTGATAATGTCGTGTCAAAATCAAGTAAATTAAACTATGACAAGAATATAATTCCTAAAAAGTATGAAACGGTCAGAGAAAGTACTCGCCTGATATCCTAGCTGTCTGATGAGAATATGAGTCTGAACTGGAGTATCTGAGTCCTATTTAGAGCAACACAGGTCACAACATGTCCAGAAAAGTAATATTGAACATTACAACGCCTTCTATATGATTTCTAGATCATTCTAGACTAAAGTCAACTTTACTCTAGTCAACTATGTTAGTCAAACTAAGCCATACCAGGTCTAAACTAGTCTCACTAGGCCTAACCAAGCCTATACTTGCAATCCAATACAATATCAAAAAAACCACAGAAGTTATATATATAAATGTTATATGCATCACACCTATAGGCTATTGCCTATAACACAAGAGCATGGTGCATATAGACATTGCATATAGGCTTGCATTCCTTCATTACATTTCCTACACTCATGACATATGTACATATGCCTATTATCAATCATTCATGTCCTATACATGTACTTTTATATAGGGGTTATACATATATGTAATCATGCACACACACATATATATAGACATAGAGAGAGTATGAATGAAGAGTATGAGGTAAATCTCAGTTAACTGCTAAAAAAATAACATTCAACCCAAATTCCAGATTGAACCCAAGCCAATTTTTGTCAAAATTCAGTTTTCAAGAATCAATAAATGAGAAATCCTATAGCAGCTATTTAGGTTTGAAAACCATAACAACCCAAATCGAATATTCCCAATGATCCCATATATGTAAACATGACCTCTGACATAAACTCATGTTAATATTACAAAATACCATTGAAATCTCAGGAAATGACAGGATTTAACTGAACCTAGGTTCAGTTGAAACCTATGTTCAGTCTTTAACATTTGAGAGTATTGATACTTCAAAAATCCAATTCACAACCCAAACTTGTTTAACACTATGTACCCAGCTATGAAATTTATATCTCAGCTATGCATACATGTTAATCATCATCAAATAAACCATGAATTTGCAGTCAAAACCATAAAAATTTTGAAACTCAGTTTTCAGTCATGCATCGAGTATCCCACATATTCAAAAACCAAAATCCAAGCCTAAACATGAATACATATGAAACCCAGCTATGCAAACATCATTATAGACATGTGTACGTGTTGATCATTAACAATTAATCATAAATTAGCAATTAATTTAGTTTTAAAAACTCTGAAATATAATTATTAGAATATGGTATCAGTAACACGAGTAAACCCTAAGTCAATCATCACAAAAACTAATTAAACACCAAATTAAGGGTCGAAAACATGTCGTGTACATGTGTGTGTGTGTCCCACTGGGTGTATCCTGTCGATACAATAGGACACGAAGTGTCCAAACTATCAAAAATACTAAAATACACGCACAGACACAGTCTGCACTGACTGCATCGTACAGGCGTGTTTGTGTCTCGTGGACACTACCCAGGTCATCCTACGTCATGTGCTCACAGCCATATGTAGCCCAGGCATAGGGCTACACGATCAACACTTAGTTTTGTGTCCACAACATGTCATGTCTCGACACGAGACGCGTATCGATAAGAAGTTTTCACGTGTGACAGTGCAGTGTGAATCCAGTACACGTACGAGAACTCCCTCGATACGACATAAGGTGATAAGAAACTGAAGGGGGTGTTGTCAGAGGTTGCCCCTACCTCTGTGCCAAGTGGCACGTATCCACATCGTATGTCGTGTTAGGAATCGTAATCGAGTAGCAGGACACGTATGCGAGTGGTCGTGCTGCGTGTCCTGTCCCAATTACAAAAATGACACGACACGATGCTCAATACCTGGGGAAATGAAAATATACATGTAGGGCTATAATCCTATTCAAATAGATTTCAAAATTTTGAATAAAGGCAGTTCATCAAACACGTTCACAATGACACTGATACGTGTCCGATACTGACACCAAACCACTATCAATTCCTACAAAACTCATCCTACAACTAAGACACCTAGATGGATGCATCTACAGGAAAAATTCATAAAACTAAAGGGTTTTGGAGTGATTACCTATTGATGTTAATTTCCTATAGAAAGCTCCAAAAGTGAAGATCCTCCTTGCGACTCCAAAACTCTGATGCTCTTCAAATCTGAGTTTCTCACCATCATTAATTCATATACATAGATCAGAATCCAATGTAAGATACTAGGGTTTAAAAGGGATAGAAAAAAAAAATAGGAAGGATACATACCTAGGGTTTGCTAGAAGGAGAATGAATGGAAAAGAGGATGCAATTCTCAATATGAGATATTAAATAGGCTGTGGGAACCTACTTGGCCGGCTAGGATGGGATTGGGCTAGGGTTTCATAATACATGGGCTTGGGCTTCTCTCTATAGGTTAAAATAAAACATCAAATAAAAAGGTTTCTAACTAGCCTCTAATCAAACTTGCTAATTAGCTTCTAACCCGAGACTAACTAGAATAGGATTTACTAACTCTATCTAATCATGCTAACTAAGTCACTAAGTCATGGTGAGACGCTAGGCTAGGTTGCACCAAGGCTATACTATCAAAAGGCCAAAATCATAATACTAATAATATAATATTTAAAATAATCGAAAGAAATTTATAATTACCAAAATACCCTTAACTAGAAAAATGGGTGTGACAACTAGCTTCATGATCATCTGAATATGTAATGTTTGGGATGCCTTACCTTGTATGTCTGATGATCTAATATCTTGTAATATTTACTTGCTTGCTTGAGATTGAGACACTAGGCTTGTTCTTGACCATAAGAGACTGATGGCTTCTAGATAAACCCTCATACATCTAGACAGCCGTGACCGTAGTGGGAGGTGGGTTGCACTTCAATGTACGTAGCTGGCTGTGTCTATCCCCCGCTCTCCAGTATTCTGGTTCTGGGCCGTAACACGGTTTAAGTGGTGGCCTATACAGGTCTTGTAAATCAAGGTGTATGGGGGTTTTACCGAATAGTTGTCTCAATCAGCACTTATCCTTGATCTCTATTCGTGCCTTCTAATCTTCCTGAATCTTGACCTGATCACATGCTTATATCCCCGATCTATTTTGGTCCTTCCTTATTGTTTCTCATGTCATTTCTCCAGCGACATTGTTCCTGGTCCTGCCGATCAGCCCGACGGAGCATCTCCAGTAAACCAGCAACAACCTGGAGACTAAACCCAGCACTCAGGGGTAGCCTCCAAAGTCATGCCTTCCGGGGGTCAAGAGCCATCGATTCAGCCAGTCCAGCCCACAGAGCCTGACCATGGAGCCCTAGTGGGACTCATCAGGGAATTGTTTGTATCACAAGATTGTCGAGGTGATGTCCTACACCAGACAATATAAGATGCTATGGCTAGAGTTGGTTATCAAGGGAACAATACGGCTAACAGTTTCAAGCACCTGAACCCTCCTTTCTTTGACGGCAATGAAGTTGCGATTGCTGCTGATGCTCGACTTCAGGATATGGTGGTTATTCTGGAGGCCGCTAGGATTCCAGAGGATGAGAAAGTGGCCGTAGTGCACCTGCAGTTATTGGACTTAGCCTGCAGCTGGTGTACGATGCAAGCAGTTGGTTTCGTGAGGCTTGTCTTATGGGCGGTATTCAGCGATAAGTTCCAGACGAAATATTTTGATACAGTAGCTCAGTATGATCTGCAGACCAGATTCAGTAATATTAAGTAGATAGAAAGGACGGTCAATGGATATGCGGTCAATTTTTCAAGGCTTAGTCGGTTTGCTCCCACCTTACTGGCAACCGAATTGGACCGAGCCCAGCGGTTCCAACATGGGCTCCACCTAGAGATCATTCTAGCAGTGGAGTAGTTTGAGCATCAGACCTTTGATGCTATTTTGTGAGCATCTAGGAGGCATGAGTACACCTCCCAGAGGATAGTAAACCGAGTTTGGGGCCGGAAGAGGTCTCATAGTCAATTGTCCTAGTCATCAACACCAATCCCGACAGCTAGGGCTTTGACTATTGGAGCTCCTAGGAGGGCGACCACAGTTTTGTCGGTTCAGTACTTGACACCGACGTATCCTCCGCAACAGAAGCAAAAGTAGTCTTCCGTAATGGGCTGCACTCATTGTGGAAAGTCGGGACATGTAGTATCAGAGTGTCGCAGAGCATAGGGATTGTGCTTGGCTTATGGGGTACCGGACTATATGATTAGGTCCTATCCTCATAGAGCCAGTTCATCTTTGTCTACCCTATCCAGTCCATCAGTTAGGGGACCAGCACCAGTGCAGCTGTAGTACCAGCCTCCGAGTCCATTGCCGCCTCAGGCTCAAGCATTCCAGCAGTAGAGGACTCAATATTATGCTCAGGTCCAGGTTCAGAACAGGCAGAGAGGTTACCAGTAGAGGGGACCAACACCAAGATGACAAGGTCAGGCTATGGCCTTGTCGGTAGAAGAAGAATTGGCATCAGGTAAGGTGGTGTCAGGTACCATTCTTGTCAACTCTTTTCCAGTATCAGTATTATTTGATTCGGGTCCATCGCACTCGTTTATGTCTACATGATTAGCGACACGGTTAGGACTAGAGCCAGAGTCATTATCATTAAGGCCTAATATTCTTACTGGTAACGGTCTTGTAGGAGGATATAGAGTCTATTCCTCATGTCGAATCGTAGTTAGTGGTAGAGAGTTTTCTGCTAGATTGATAGAATTCCCGATGGTCGACTATAATATGGTCCTAGGAATGGATTGGTTAAAGGATCAATACGTAAGAATTGACTGCCACATTGGCAGCATTATTTTTGGTATTCCAGGAGAACCAAAAATTTTATTTTCGAGAGACAAAGTAGAACCTTCTCCACCAGTCTTGCGGATGGCAGTAGCAGTTCAGTTTTCCAGAGTAGTAGCAGAGTTTTCTGATGTATTTCCCGAAGAGCTTCCAGGTATGCCCTCAGAGAAAGAGATATTATTCACCATTGATTTGATTCTGGGGACAACACCAGTATCAAAGAGAGTCTACAGAATGGCACCATCAGAATTGGAGATCCTGTACAGGATAATTGAAGAACTTAGGACCAAAGGATTCATTCGTGCTAGTGGATCACCTTGGGGAGCCCCGATTCTTCTTGTGAAGAAGAAGGATGGTACATCAAGATAATGTGTTAATTATTGTACCTTTCATTTCGTAACAATCAAGAACATATATCCCTTGCCTAGGATAGATGATTTATTTGATCAACTCAGTGGAGCAGCAGTATTCTCGAAGATTGACTTACGGTCAGGGTACCATCAGATCAGAGTAAGAGAGCAAGACATCCTGAAGACAGCGTTCAGATCAAGATATGGACATTGGGAGTTCCTTGTTATGCCATTTGGAGCGACCAATACGCCAACCGTATTTATGGACCTCATGAATCGTATCTTCATGCCCTATTTGGACCAGTTCATGATAGTATTTATAGACGACATCTTAGTCTATAGTAAGAATGAAGCAGAGCATGAGCAGTACTTTCGAGTAGTCCTTCAGATTCTCAGAGAGGACCAGTTGTACGCGAAGTTCAGTAAGTGCAAATTTTGGCTGGATCACATTTCGTACTTAGGTCACATCATCACCAGAGGTAGAGTGGAAGTGGACCCCCAGAAGATAGTTGCTGTAAAGACATGGCCAGTACCTAGCACCGTCGCAGAAGTTTACAGTTTCCTAGGATTAGCCAGCTATTACCGACGGTTTATATCAGACTTTGCTCAGATTTTAGCACCATTAACGCAGTTGACCCACAAGGATGTGAAGTTGCTTGGACAACAAAGTCTCAAAGTTTCTTTGAGAAGTTGAAGCGAGGATTGATGATGGCCCCCATTCTCACGCTTCCAGATAGGACTGGAGGATTTTCGGTTTATTGTGATGCTTCCGGCAGAGGATTGGGATGCGTCTTGATACAGCATGGTAAGGTAGTAGCTTATGCGTCACGTCAGCTTCGTGATCATGAGAGGAATTATCCAACTCACGACTTGGAATTAGCAGCGGTGATTTTTGTACTTAAGTTACGGAGGCATTATTTGTTTGGAGATCGGGTAAAATTTTTTACCGACCACAAGAGTCTTAAGTATATGTTTACCAAGAAGGATCTTAACATGTGTCAGAGGGTATGGCTAGAGCTATTGGTGGATTATGACATCAACTTGCCGTATCATCCTGGGAAGGCCAATATAGTTGCAGATGCATTGAGCAGAAGAGCAGAAGCTTATTTCCTAATGGCACAACCAGAGTTATTAGCATATCTTCAGAAGATGGGTATCGAGGTAGTTCTCCCTACCAATGTAGCATTGATGGCCAATATGCAAGTTCAGTCTAGTATAGTTGAGAGGATTAAGGCAGCCTAGTCAACAGATTCTAAGCTTCAGCGGCTTAGGGCAGAATGTGAAGCAGGAAGGAGAGCAAAGTTATGTATTCATGAAGACGGTACTCTCCGACATGGAAGGCATCTTTGTGTTCCCAGTAGTGATATCAGACAGGAGATTATGGCAGAGGCTCACAGTTCGTAGTATTCAATTCATCCCGGTGGTATGAAGATGTATCATGATATCTGTCAACATTTTTGGTGAAATGGCATGAAGAGGGAGATAGCCTGGTTTATCTTTCCTTGTTTAGTTTGCCAACAAATTAAAGCTGAACATCAGACACCAGCCAGACTTCTTCAACCTATACCGATCCCAGAATGAAATTGGGAGCATATTACTATGGATTTTACAATCAGATTATCTAAATCCCCAACTGGAAGAGATGCTATCTGGGTTATAGTTGACCGACTCACGAAGGTAGCTCATTTTCTACCTTTTAGAATTCGTCAGTCAACGGATCAGCTTACAGAAATGTATCTCAGATATATAGTCAGATTGCATGGAGTGCCAGTCAGTATCATGTCCGATAGAGATTCAAGATTTATATCACACTTTTGGCGGAGTCTTCAGAAGAGTTTGGGGACTCGTCTCAAGTTTAGTTCAGCTTATCATCCGCAGACCGATGGTCAGTCAGAGCGCACGATTCAGGCTCTTGAGGATATGTTACGATCCTGTACGCTTGACTTCGATGGTTTATGGGAAGATTACCTGCACCTAGTGGAGTTCTCTTATAATAATAGTTTCTAGGCCAGTATTCGGATGGCACCATTTGAGGTACTGTATGGCAGGAAGTACAGATCACCTTTAACCTGGGACGATGTAGGCGAGAGGCAGATGCTTGGTCCAGAAATGGTTATTCAGACTATTGAGGTGGTCAGACAAGTTAGAGATCATCTTCGAGTTGCACATGATCGCTAGCATCATTGGACCGATTCACATAGGCATCCAACTGAGTTTTTTATCGGCGACCATGTATTCCTTAGGATCTCGTCTACCCGTGGTGTCATTCGATTCAACATACGGAGAAAGCTTAGTCCTAGGTATATAGGGTTGTTTGATATTCTCGAGCGAGTAGGTGATGTGTCCTATCGTCTCGCTCTTTCGTCGTTATTACGTGAGGTACATAACATATTCCATGTATCCCAATTGTGACGGTATATCCCGGATCCGAGCCATATCCTTGACTATTCGGAATTGGTTGTTAGAACCAACCTTTTCTATGAGAAAAGACCTGTATCCATATTGTTGACATAAAATCACAGTCAACCAAATATTGATACAATTGACGACATGATACTTGTAATATTTCAATACGACACATGAAGACTGAACTCAGTACAAGATGGACGACAGCTCGTACCTGCTATGTTAAATATTTCAAGTCTATATTTTATACTTTTATTGAGTCTAGACATATGTAAACTGAGTCGTACTGAGCAATTTGAGACTTAACCTATACCCATACCTTAAATCAAAAGCTCCACAAAAATCTAAATAAGCCCATTTATCCATTGGACCTGTTCTGTGCTCTGTAGACAGAGTTCGGGCCGAACTCTGCCTCAACACAGAGTTCGGGCCGAACTCTGCCTCCTAAAATCTAGGACCCTAATTTTTAGGGTTGGCTGGATGCAAGTTGTCCAACGGCCAAATTTTTGAATATTTGACCCAGAATTCTGGCCGAATTCTACCTATCTGATATCCTATAAATAGGCCATGTATTCTCTCATTTTCAATCATCCAATCTCCTCCTCTCTTCTCTCTAAAGCCTTATACAAGCTGTCACTCCCCGTTCCCAGAATGCGTATTTTAATACGTATATTGCCTGAATGTATTTATTTAGCATTTATCATGTAGTATCCTGTATTTAAATTCTTAATAACTTCATGTTAATTAATTATCTGCATTTTATTTTCCGCACTTTATTTTTCTGCAATTCTATTATCTGCTCTTTAAATTTTTATGTTAATTAATTAGCTGCTCTTTAATTTTCATGTTAATTTATTTCCTGCAATTTTATTTCTATATTTCTTCCTGTAATTTTATTACCTGCATTTTATTTTCTGCTTTAGTCTTACTTTCGGGTTAGCCTTGTTGGACCCGTGCAACCCGACCCATTGGACCCATTGGACCCGGCCCAACTTCCACCTACCACCCCTTCCATATTTAAAGCCACCCTCACCATTCTCTCTCCTCATTTACTCATTCTCACCATTACTCCTCTTCTTCTTCTTCATTACTCTCTCCACCTACCAAACCGTAGGCAAGTGCCAACTTGCTTCTTGATGGATCCCCATTATTATTGTTCCATCATCCTCCTTATATGATTCTAAGTCTCTTTAGTACTTAACATTTTCAATTTCCATGGCTAATTTGTTGTAGATCTAAGTTTGTTACATTTTTGGGTTTCTTAGGTTTTGATCTAGTAACTTTGTTATCTTCAAGTTTTGATGGTTCCATGTTGTAGAGAATTTTGTTCTACCCAATTTTGACCTAAGGAAGTTCGAATTTGGACTCTGGATGAAGGTTTTATGGAACTTTGAAGCTTGGGTTCATGGTGTTCTTCTTCTCTGAAACTTGGATAAGAAGAACAGTACTTGACTTGACCGCATAAATAAATTATGCGGCAAGTGATTCCCAGCCGCATGGACTTTTCCCACTTAACCGCATATGCGCCCTCGTCTTTCTTAACCGCATGAACTTGTACTCCTTCTCCTGGCCGCATAGGCTTGACTCAGCCGCATGGGACTCTCAGCCGCATAGGACTGAATCCTTTTCTTGACCGCATGGATTTCTCTCCTAAACCCAGCCGCATAAGCAATCTCCTTGACCCGGCCGCATGGGGTTCGACTTGGTTGAGCCGCATGGACTCATTTACCGCCAGCCGCATGAGTACCCTTTCCGCTGACCGCATGTGTCTTGTCTTTTTCGGCCGCATGAGCCCAATTCATCCTAGCCGCATGGAACATCCCTTCCGCTTGCCGCATGGGAGCTAGTCCCACTCCCCAGCCGCATAGATTCCCGCCTCTTCAGCCGCATTAGACTTAGCCGCATGACTATTCTATAGCCCTGAATATTGATATTTTATTAGACATTTTACGTCCATTTTATATCCTTACGCCTTTTGTCCTGAACTTGGTAAATTACGATTTGATTGACACGATTGAAATGAATTTTATTTCCCGAATTTGGCAGTAATTAACATTGATTGTTATCTTGATTAATAATTGATCATGCCTTGTCACCATTGATAATAATTGTTAGCTTGACTAAAATTGATCATGCGTTCCTAGTTGGAACTAAAGAGGCTGGCTAGTCGTCTTATTGAATTGAATGAATGAGACACGTTCATGAAATGAACTATTGTAATCGATTGGCTAATCTCGAATATTGACATACAGGCACATGCAGGCTTCAAATTATTTATTTAATTATTTAGTTATTTTTCTACGAAAGAAGTATGTGTACTTTATGGTCAAGGCATGATTACCGTGGTTAGATTTGATTGTTGCATTACGCTATGTAAGAACTGCAACCTAACCGCACTGGTATCGTTGTAGAGTTGTACATATCGTACCCCGTACGAAAGTACTCATTTGAATGACCATGATCCACGGCATGGGATTTCACTCAACGTAGGGACTATTAAGTTAAATAAAATAATGATTGCATGGAGAGAATGGATTCCCGAATTCTTACATGGCAGCCCCCTTGGAACGAGTAGTACCCGACGGGCCGGCTGGTTCCCACAGATACTGTAAATCTGCCACACGGGCAGGGAACAGTATCTGCTTTTATTATTATGGTATATTGTATATTGACGAGCGTCCTGCTAGGACTCGTCTAATTCATGCATGTGCCAATTGATTGATTGGATAGACTAGCCTTGCTTGCACATAGTAAGAACTGAGGAATCCCTAATTGCATTATTCCAGGATAACTTGGAACTCATAATAGCAAGCCGTAGGAGTTGATTGGCCGTTCAAGCTGATTTGTTTGTGCACTATACTCTGTTACCTAACTGGGATGATCAGAATGTCAGGACATGACGGACCAACTTCTGTCCTTGTTTGGTTGGGAGGTTGGTTCGAAGTGTCTTGATGTGATGTGAGTCCTAGTAGCAAGCAGAGATCTATTACTATATTCTCTTACTTACTGGTTTAGTCCTTCATATCGTCCTCCCTTGTGGTACTTGCTATTAGAGGTCTAACCTCTCTGGTTTTGCTTGGCCAGATTTAGAGCCAGTCCCCGAGGATCCAGCTTTCTTCTACCTTCAAGATGGTCAACACTAGAAGGATGATCGCAGGAGGCCTCGAGTGGGTTCCTTAACTTCACCACTCGTTTTGTTATCTACTTTATACCTTGCCGTTTGGCACCGACATGTTAGTCGGATTGTCTTGTACTTACTTTTGCATAATTGTAATTAAGTCAGACTGCAGCTGATAACAATTGTGCATACTTGCTATATCATCTGGCTATGTTTTGTAAAGCCAGATCTCAAGAACATTTTGACTGAGCGTTTGGGACGCCTTACTGCTTTACCTTACATGTTCTATATTTCTATTCCTTGTTTGAATGATTGAGACAATAGATATGAAATAACCATAGTAAGACCTTTATGTAGTATGCACCCCCTCATCTGGTTAGACAGCATTGATCGTATTATACGATATTCATCTACCCGTAATACGTAGCTGGCTGAGTCATCCCCCCGCTCTCCAGTATTCTGGTTCTGGGGTGTGACAAGGTTTTAGTGGTGGCCCATGCAGGTCTGATTTCAGACTTGTGCGGTGTTTAATAGGATGTCTCAATCACACATGTTTCCCCTTGATCTCATGGTTCGTCAATTCTCAACTCTAGCTTGACATTCCAGTATCCTTTGACTTCATTGATCCTTCATGTCCGGTCGTTTGATTGTTCTCTTGTCCCTTTTCTTAGGGACACCTCGTCCGCACCTGTCAGAGCTGGACAGCAACATGGACAACCTGACCAAGTTGGTCAGCAACAAGAGCCGGTACTAACTCAAGAGGCTACCCAAGAAGAAGTGATAGTGGAAGCAGCAGCTGGATCGCAGTATCCAGATGTTCCACCCCCACCAACAGTTCCACCTACCCAAGTGGACACACCAGCCCTTCTAGAGATCATGAGAGGGATGATGGCCACTCAGCAACACCAGATGTTAGCCCAGCAGCGCATGCACGCTCAGTTGCAGGAGCAGAATGTACTACTCAACCAAGGATTACAGACGGTATTGGAAAGAGGGGCGAGGCCAGATTCAGGAGCGTCAGCCCGATTTTGCAAGTACAACCCCCACCATTTCGAAGGCACGGAGGATGCTATCTCAGCAGATGCATGGCTTAAGGATATCGAGGCTATTCTGACAGCCGCTAAGGTGCCGGCAGAAGAACGTGTGGATCTAGTAAAGTTGTTACTTCAGGATCTCGCACGTGATTGGTGGAAAGCAGAGGAAGTAGGCATCAGACGTCCTGTGGCTTGGGATGATTTTACTGCAAGGTTCAAGACGAAGTATTATGGAGTTGTGGCGCAGTTTGAGCTACAACAGAAGTTTATCAACCTCAGACAGGCTGGCAAGACTGTAGATGCTTATTCAGCGGAGTTCTGCAGATTGAGTAGGTTGGTCCCAGAGATGGTAGCAACGGAGCGCCAGAGGGCTATGAGATTTCAGCAAGGGTTTCATCTTGAGCTCTTGCAATTGATAGAAGGGCACAATTACCAGACTTTTGATGAGATATTGACGGCGACCCGCAGGCATGAAATCACCATTCAGAGGCTTGCAGTAAGGACTGGGGGTCAGAAGAGATCCCACAGTCAGATTGAAGGAGGAGGGGGAGCAGCACCCCGAACAACAGCACCATCCCCTGGCATTCGTATCCACGATGTGGCGATGCGAGGGCCAGCACCACCCAGGCAGCAGCAGCAACAGCAACAGAAGAAGAACCAGCAACCCCCGGTGGGCTGCACTTATTGTGGGAAGATGGGGCACACTAGAGATGTGTGTCGGACATTGAATGGACTGTGTCTGATATGTAGAAACCCAGATCATCGGGTTACCACATGTCCCATAAATTCGAGGTCAGGAGGACCAGGGCAGCAGTTTCCTGCTCTGCCAGCACCAGGGGCAGGACAGTATCGAGGACCAGCATTGGCAGTGAGGCCGTTGGCGCAGCGTCCGTTAGTATCACAGGCTCAGATGTTTCGGCAGCAGGGACCGCCGATACAGCAACACCAGTATAGACCACCCCAGCACCATCAAGGAAGGGGCCAGCTGCAGCACCAGGCTAGGCCACAACATGGAAACCAACAAGGAGGTCGAGGGCAGGCATTCACTCTGTCCTTGGAAGAGGCATTGGCATCGGAAGATGTTATGGCAGGTAACATTCTCGTCGCCTCATATCCCGCAGTAGCATTGTTTGATTCGGGAGCATCCCATTCATTTATATCTGCATAATTTACGACACGACTAGGAGTGGAGTTTGAGGCATTGCCAGGGAGGTTGAATATACTCACTGGTAATGGGCTCGTGGGAGTAAGTAGAGTCAGTTTAGCATGTAGTGTTGTAGTGTGCGGGCATCCTTTACCCGCCCGGTTGATAGAATTTCCTGTTGGAAATTTCGACGTTATCTTAGGCATGGACTGGCTGAAAGACAGTCATGCGACAATAGATTGTCGTAGTGGAAGTGTATCTTTTGATATTCCAGGCATGGAGAGGTTCACCTTGGTCAGGTCAGAGGCAACTCAGCAAGAGCAGGGAGTAGTAACAGCAATGGAAGAAGTTTAGATTTCGAAGGTAGTTGAAGAATTTTTAGACGTATTTTCCGAAGAACTTCCAGGTCTACCACTAGTTAGAGATATTGAGTTCAGCATAGAATTGGCACCAGGAACTAAACCGATATCAGATCGGGTTTACAGAATGGCGGATTCAGAGCAGGCCAAGGTGTATCAGCACATAGAGGAATTGAAGAAGAAGAAGTTTATCCAAGCTAGCATATCACCATGGGCAGCACCAGTGGTACTTGTAGGGAAGAAGGATGGGTCATCCAGATTGTGTATCGACTACAGGAAGCTTAACGCGACAACAGTAAAGAACAAGTACCCATTACCCAGGATCGACGACTTATTTGATCAGTTGAGCAAGGCTAGAGTTTTCTCCAAGATAGATCTTCGTTCAGGGTATCATCAGGTGAGGGTTCGGAAGGAGGATATTCCCAAGACAGCATTCAGGTCAAAGTATGGGCATTATGAATTCTTAGTAATGCCGTTTGGTTTGACCAATGCTCTAGTAATATTCATGGATTTGATGAATCGCATCTTTATGCCGTATTTAGATCAGTTTGTCGTGGTATTTCTCGACGATATTCTTGTGTACTCTGCTAGTGAAGAGGAGCATGAAGACCACCTCAGGAAAGTGTTGCAGGTTCTGAGAGAGAACCAGTTGTATGCCAAGCTCAGTAAGTGTGAGTTCTGGATGGACCACATTTCATTTTTGGGTCATATTGTATCAGGAACTGGAGTAATAGTGGATCCCAAGAAGGTAGAAGCAGTGAAGAGTTGGCCAGTACCCAAGACCGTAGCTGATGTACGGAGTTTCTTGGGATTGGCAGGATATTACAGAAGGTTTGTGTCAGATTTTGCGAGACTTTCAGCACCCATGACCCGCTTGACACGGAAGGATGTACCATTCGTTTGGTCAGTAGAATGCCAGGCATCATTTGAGAATCTGAAGCAGAAGTTGATATCAGCGCCTATTCTTACATTGCCAGTTGGACCCGGAGGTTTTACTGTATATTGTGATGCGTCAGGTAAATGACTTGGATGTGTCCTTATGCAGCATGGGAAGGTGATAGCATATGCATCTAGGCAGCTTCGAGACCACGAGAAGAATTACCCAACTCATGATTTGGAGTTGGCGGTAGTAGTATTTGCTTTGAAGCTATGGAGACATTACTTATATGGCGACCGAGTGGAGATGTATATAGATCATAAAAGTCTGAAGTACATCTTTACTCAGAAGGAGCTGAACATGAGGCAGAGAAGATGGTTGGAGTTGATCAAGAATTATGACGTGGAGCTTCAGTATCATCCAGGCAAGGCTAATGTGGTAGCAGATGCTCTCAGCAGAAGAGGCGGCGCATTTATGTTGACAACACAGAGGCATATTTTAGAAGACCTTCAGGAGATGGGCATCGAAGTTATACTTCCTAATGATATAGGAATTTTGGTGAGTCTACAAGTTCAATCCGACTTGGTAGACAGGATCAAGACAGCTCAGGCACAGGACCAAAGGATTCAGAAGCTTAGGACAGAATGTGAGTCAGGACTCAGAAAGGAGATGCAAATCCATGAAGATGGTACACTTAGGTTTGGGTCACGCCTATGTGTTCCTAGTAGAGATATCAGACAGAAGGTTATGGCAGAAGCTCACAGTTCCCAGTATTCTATACATCCTGGAGGAACCAAGATGTACCAAGATATCAAGCAGCACTTCTGGTGGAACGGGATGAAGAGGGAGATAGCTAGATTTATTTCCCGTTGCTTGGTATGTCAGCAAGTGAAGGCAGAACAACAAAGGCCAGCTGGATTATTGCAACCGCTTCCTATTCCGGAATGGAAATGGGAACATATTATAATGGACTTTGTGACCGGTTTACCGAGATCACCAAGTGGTAAAGATGCTATTTGGGTGATAGTGGATCGGCTTACAAAGGTAGCATATTTTCTCCCTTTCAGAGTAGGGCAATCTACAGAAAAGTTGGCAGAGTTGTATATGCAACAGATAGTTAGGCAGCATGGAGTCCCTGTCAGTATTGTGTCCGACAGAGACACCCGTTTTACATCACATTTTTGGAAGAGCTTGCATCATAGTCTGGGTACCAAGTTAAGATTTAGCACGGCTTACCACCCACAGACGGACGGGCAATCAGAAAGGACAATTCAGACTTTGGAAGACATGTTACGAGCTTGCACCCTAGATTTTGGAGGATCTTGGGAAAGCCACCTGCACTTAGTTGAGTTTTCATATAACAACAGTTATCAAGCCAGTATCCAGATGGCGCCATTTGAGGCATTATATGGTAAGAAGTGCAGGTCGCCACTAGCATGGGATGATATCGGAGAGAGGAAGATGTTAGGCCCAGAAATAATTGTTCAGACGGTTGAATTGGTTAAGGGAATTAGAGAGCGACTTCGAGTTACGCAAGACCGGCATCGTCATTGGGTGGACCAGCATCGTAGGCCGCTAGAGTTCTCTGTTGGGGACCACGTATTCTTGCGGATCTCACCTACTCGTGGGGTCATTAGATTTGGCATTCGCAGGAAACTGAGTCCGCGGTACGTGGGCCCATTTGTTATCCTTGATCGGATAGGCGATGTCGCTTATCGTTTATCACTCCCACCTTCGTTACGAGAGGTGCATGACGTATTTTATGTATCTCAGTTGCGAAGGTATGTATCGGACCCAAGCCATATCCTTGATTATTCTGAGTTGGTTGTTGGTACCAACCTGTCTTACGAGGAACAGCCTGTGTCCATTTTGGACCAAAGAGAGAAGATACTTAAGAACCGAACAATTAGTCTTGTCCGTGTTGCTTGGGGTCATCACTCCTTGGGAGAGTCAACGTGGGAACGTGAAGATGATATTCGATCACGGTATCTACACCTGTTTGACTCACAAGGTATATCTTTTTCTGTATACCTTGATTGTCCTGATTCCTCATGCTTATCACCTTATGGGTAGAATTGCTTGATATCGTATATTGATGGATTTACATATATGTTACTTGCTATGGACATTGTAAACGAATTGCTTCATTGAATTGCTTGTACTTAGATTAGTTTAGCCCCGATGTTTCTATCCTGCTTGGGTTTGAAATTCCGAGGACGGAATTTTTCTAAGGAGGGTAGAGATGTCACTCCCCGTTCCCAGAATGCGTATTTTAATACGTATATTGCCTGAATATATTTATTTAGCATTTATCATGTAGTATCATGTATTTAAATTCTTAATAACTTCATGTTAATTAATTATCTGCATTTTATTTTCCGTACTTTATTTTTCTGCAATTCTATTATCTGCTCTTTAAATTTTCATATTAATTAATTAGCTGCTCTTTAATTTTCATGTTAATTTATTTCCTGCAATTTTATTTCTATATTTCTTCCTGTAATTTTATTACCTGCATTTTATTTTCTGCTTTAGTCTTACTTTTGGGTTAGCCTTGTTGGACCCGTGCAACCCGACCCATTGGACCCATTGGACCCGGCCCAACTCCCACCTACCACCCCTTCCATATTTAAAGCCACCCTCACCATTCTCTCTCCTCGTTTACTCATTCTCACCATTACTCCTCTTCTTCTTCTTCATTACTCTCTCCACCTACCAAACCGTAGGCAAGTGCCAACTTGCTTCTTGATGGATCCCCATTATTATTGTTCCATCATCCTCCTTATTTGATTCTAAGTCTCTTTAGTACTTAGCATTTTCAATTTCCATGGCTAATTTGTTGTAAATCTAAGTTTGTTACATTTTCGGATTTCTTAGGTTTTGATCTAGTAAACTTTGTTATCTTCAAGTTTTGATGGTTCCATGTTGTAGATAATTTCGTTCTACCCAATTTTGACCTAAGGAAGTTCGAATTTGGACTCTGGATGAAGGTTTTATGGAACTTTGAAGCGTGGGTTCATGGTATTCTTCTTCTCTGAAACTTGGAGAAGAAGAACAGTACTTGACTTGACCGCATGATTAAATCATACGGCAAGTGATTCCCAGCCGCATGGACTTTCCCCACTTAACCGCATATGCGCCCTCGTCTTTCTTAACCGCATGAACTTGTACTCCTTCTCCTGGCCGCATGGGCTTGACTCAGCCGCATGGGACTCTCAGCCGCATAGGACTGAATCCTTTTCTTGACCGCATGGATTTCTCTCCTAAACCCAGCCGCATAAGCAATCTCCTTGACCCGGCCGCATGGGGTTCGACTTGGTTGAGCCGCATGGACTCATTTACCGCCAGCCGCATGAGTACCCTTTCCGCTGACCGCATGTGTCTTGTCTTTTTCGGCCGCATGAGCCCAATTCATCCTAGTCGCATGGAACATCCCTTCCGCTTGCCGCATGGGAGCTAGTCCCACTCCCCAGCTGCATAGGTTCCCGCCTCTTCAGCCGCATGTGCCTCTACCCCCAGAGCCGCATGAACCGGACTCCTTTCCTTGCCGCATAAGATCCATCCTGGCCGCATTAGACTTAGCCGCATGACTATTCTATAGCCCTAAATATTGATATTTTATTAGACATTTTACGTCCATTTTATATCCTTACGTCTTTTGTCCTGAACTTGGTAAATTACGATTTGATTGACACGATTGAAATGAATTTTATTTCCCGAATTTGGCAGTAATTAACATTGATTGTTATCTTGATTAATAATTGATCATGCCTTGTCACCATTGATAATAATTGTTAGCTTGACTAAAATTGATCATGCGTTCCTAGTTGGAACTAAAGAGGCTGGCTAGTCGTCTTATTGAATTGAATGAATGAGACACGTTCATGAAATGAACTATTGTAATCGATTGGCTAATCTCGAATATTGACATACAGGCACATGCAGGCTTCAAATTATTTATTTAATTATTTAGTTATTTTTCTACGAAAGAAGTATGTGTACTTTATGGTCAAGGCATGATTACCGTTGATTGTTGTATTACGCTATGTAAGACCTGCAACCTAACCGTACTGGTATCGTTGTAGAGTTGTGCATATCGTACCCCGTACGAAAGTACTCATTTGAATGACCATGATCCACGGCATAGGATTTCACTCAACGTAGGGACTATTAAGTTAAATAAAATAATGATTGCATAGAGAGAATGGATTCCCGAATTCTTACATGGCAGCCCCCTTGGAACGAGTAGTACCCGACGGGCCGGCTGGTTCCCACAGATACTGTAAATCTGCCATACGGGCAAGGAACAGTATCTGCTTTTATTATTATGGTATATTGTATATTGACGAGCGTCCTGCTAGGACTCGTCTAATTCATGCATGGGCCAATTGATTGACTGGATAGACTAGCCTTGCTTGCACATAGTAAGAACTGAGGAATCCCTAATTGCATTATTCCAGGATAACTTGGAACTCATAATAGCAAGCCGTAGGAGTTGATTGGCCGTTCAAGCTGATTTGTTTGTGTACTATACTCTGTTACCTAACTGGGATGATCAGAATGTCAGGACATGACGGGCCAACTTCTGTCCTTGTTTGGTTGGAAGGTTGGTTCGAAGTGTCTTGATGTGATGTGAGTCCTAGTAGCAAGCAAAGATCTATTACTATATTCTCTTACTTACTGGTTTAGTCCTTCATATCGTCCTCCCTTGTGGTACTTGCTATTAGAGGTCTAACCTCTCTGGTTTTGCATGGCCAGATTTAGAGCCAGTCCCCGAGGATCCAGCTTACTTCTACCTCCAAGATGGTCAACACTAGAAGGATGATTGCAGGAGGCCTCGAGTGGGTTCCTTAACTTCACTACTCGTTTTGTTATCTACTTTATACCTTGCCGTTTGGCACCGACATGTTAGTCGAATTGTCTTGTACTTACTTTTGCATAATTGTAATTAAGTCAGACTGCAGCTGATAACAATTGTGCATACTTGCTATATCATCTGGCTATGTTTTGTAAAGCCAGATCTCAAGAACATTTTGACTGAGCGTTTGGGATGCCTTACTGCTTTACCTTACATGTTCTATATTTCTGTTCCTTGTTTGAATGATTGAGACAATAGATGTGAAATGACCATAGTAAGACCTTTATGTAGTATGCACCCCCTCGTCTGGTTAGACAGCATTGATCGTATTATACGGTATTCATCTACCCGTAATACGTAGTTGGCTGAGTCATTCCCCCGCTCTCCAGTATTCTGGTTCTGGGGCGTGACACAAGCCATACCCTTCTTATCTACTAGCCACAAGCTCCCTAAGCCTCAAAGTGCTCAGTACTTTTCAGTTAGGAGTTTGTGCAAGAGTTCAAGAAGTCGCTTGGACAATTCCAAGCATCGCCACTACGATCTCTGTAAGAAGTTGACGTGCTCTTCTGAAGAAAAGGCACGTGGAGTAACTACTATTTCACAAATAGTGGATTTAATCCTGAGCTAGAGTTCTCAGGCCTGGACTAGTCCTCCACGAGGGAAACCAGGTTAAAATTGGCTGTGTTTGCGTATGCTTTCTCGCTCTTTACTATTTCGGCATTTACTCTGATTATTTACTGTTGGTGAAAGAGTTTAATTTTTTAATTGGACATTTTTGTCATAAACTCTATTCACCCCCTCTAGAGTTGCCTATTTGTTCTTCAATTGGTATCAGAGCTCTGTTCTCTCAACAAGGACTAACATCCTAGAGCTGATCCACGGCAACCACACAATCCATGATTTCCAATCACGGTGAAGGGCAGTCCACTCATAGGCCTCCCCTATTTGATGGGACAAAATACACCTATTGGAAAACAAGGATGAGCTTTTATCTCAAGTCACAAGACTTTGACCTGTGGACCATTGTTACGGATGGTTACAAAAAGCCCGCTAGGATAGTTGTCAATGGTGATCTCGTTGAGAAACCACATGACAAATATTCTGACGAGGAAAAGAAACAGGCGAGTCTAGACGCGAGAGCTATTAATGCTTTATTCTGTGCTTTAGACAGGAATGTGTTTAACAGGGTCTCAACATGCACCACCTCTCACGAAGTATGGAGACTTCTAGAAGTGACGCATGAAGGAACCACTCAAGTCAAGAAGTCAAAAAAAAGTTGTCTCCCTCAAGAATATGAGGTATTCAAGATGAAGCCAAATGAGACGATCACACAAATGTTCACAAGATTCCTCGACATCATCAACCCCCTGTCTTCTCTCTGCAAGCAATATACAAATCATGAGAAGATCCGCAAGCTACTTAGGGGCCTACCAAAGATTTGGAACCCTAAGGTGACAGCCATTATAGAAGGAAATGATCTCAAGACTATGTCCATGGAGACTTTGATAGGAAAACTGATGACTCATGAGCTTGACCTCAAAGACTTCGAAGAGCCTGCTCCTAAGAGAAAGAAGATTGCCCTTAAAGCTCACCGACGAAGGGCTGATCCTGAAGAGACGGATGACGACAACTCGGAAGGTGATGATCAAGCTCTCCTTGTCCGCAAATTCAAGAAATTCCTTCGCTTCTATCAAAGAAAGAAGGAACTGCAAGAAGATGACGAAGAAGAGCCAACATGCTACGGTTGCATGAAGACTGGACACGTCCAAAAAGACTGTCCATTCACAAAGAAGAGCAACCGATATGAGAAACCATACAAAAAGGCTTTCTAAAGAAAATATGCCAACACAAGCATTTGGCATAAAAGCGAAGCTAGTGATTCCGAGAAAGAAAAGGACTCTCCTCAAGACACCGCCAATGTTTGCCTAATGGCAACGTCCGACAAGGTAACTAGCGAAACTCTCGATGGTTTCACTTTTGACAAACTTGGCGATGCATTCAATGATTTACTCAATGACCACGAGAAATTTATTACGCCAAGGAGAAGATCAAAAGTTATGAAGTCGAGATTCAAAGACTCTCTTCATTCCTTGATAATATTAGAGACACTTCACCCACGAAAGTCACAAATGAGGTGTCTAAGCTTAAATTAAGCCTACATGATGCCGAAGCACGTATTGAAAAGGAAACACAAGAGATCACAGCACTCAACACTGAGATTGCTGAAGAAAAGAATAGACACAAGATCTCCATCACTAATATTTATGGTTTGTATACTAAGATTAATGAACTGCAGGCTGTCTCTAAGAAATTAGAGACTAGATTGGGAAAATAGGTTGCTCAACCTCAAACCCAATCACATGAGACACACACAAAGCACAATACTACTCATACTAGTCAAACATGTCATCCACCTGCAGCACGTAATCATGCTTACATATACACCCACTTTCATAAAGCACACAAACCACATGCACGTAGAAATAATTCTCATATGACACATAATCACCATGCTACATATAGATACAATCATCACCATGTTGCACATAAACAAAATCACCATCATACTGCTTATGGATATAAACATCATCCTGCAGCCACATACAGTCATCATCATGCTGCTCCACACCACTCTTACAATGCTACATACAGACATCATCATCATGACACTCCATACCACTCTACATATAGACATCATCACCATGCTACTCCACACCACTCTACATATAGACATCATCAACATGCTCCTAACATAAATAGGAATGCTATTTGTACTTATTGTGAATTACATGGACACATCTCACCACAATGTAGAGTTAGGAGATTAGTAGATAGAAACATATATGCATGGTTACCGAAAACTAACTTTTTAGGACCCTCAAGAACTTGGGTACCAAAGGTCACATCTACTCTTGATGTAGGTGGACCTTCCCTCCTCAACTAAGAGTAAGTGGATTCTCGATAGTGGATGCTCGCGACATATGACGGGAGACGCAAATCTTTTCGTATCACTATCGATAAAGAGAGAAGGATATGTATCCTTCGGTAATAACCTAAAAGGGTACATTATAGGTAATGGTACTATTGGTCATCCTCCTTCTCCTGTAATAAAGGATGTCTGCCTAGTGATCGAGTTAAAGCATAACCTGCTCAGCATAAGTCATCTTGCTGATCATTGATATGATATTAACTTTGGTCAATCTAAATGCTATATTTATGATAGGTCAACAGGAGACATCATTTTTGAAGGGATAAGAGAGGATAACATTTATATTTTCTATCTATCTAGAGATACTAACAGTGCAGGAAGATGTCTCTATGCTCACAAGGATAAAAGATTATTATGGCATCAGCGTCTTAGTCATGCCAATATGGATACTATATCCAGGCTATCGACTAAGAAGCTAGTTAGAGGCTTGCCCGATATCACATTCAAAAAGGATACGGTATGTGCCGAATGTGAGGCAACCAAGTCCACATTTCATTCCATAAACTCTGTAAGTACTACTAGACCCCTGCAATTACATCATATGGATTTATTTGGCCCTAGTAGGGTAGCCAGTCTTGGTGGAAAACTCTATGCTTTTGTTATAATAGATGACTTTTCTAGATTTACTTGGGTTTTCTTTCTTACAAACGAAAGTGATGCCATTTCAGCTTTCAAAATTTTTGCTAAAAAGGTTCAAAACGAAAAAGGCTACATGATCACTCGAATCCGAAGTGATCATGGAGGCAAATTCATAAATACTGATTTTGAAAAGTTTTATGATTTAAATGGTTTTGATCATGAGTTTTCGTGTCCAAGAACTCCTCAACAAAATGGTGTTGTGGGGCGGAAGAATAGGACTCTTGGCGATATGGCTAGAGTCATGCTGAATAAATTTTTACTTCTGAAATATTTTTGGGCTGAAGCTGTCAGTACAGCGTGCCATATTTTAAATAGGGTGCTCATTCGTCCTATTACGAAGAAAACACCCTATGTGCTTTGGTTCGAAAGAACTCCAAATGTTTCATATTTTTGAGTTTTTGGTTGTCGATGTTTTATCCTTAACACCAAAGACAACTTAGGCAAATTTGATGCCAAAGCTGACGATGGTATATTTCTTGGCTATACGGCCAAGAGCAAGAGATATAGAGTATTCAACAAACGCTCATTAATTGTGGAAGAGTCTACCAATGTGACTTTTGATGAAGATAACAGTACAGTAACTACTCTTGATGATGATGTTGAGCCATCAACTTCTAGTCCGATGAATACCACCACTGAGACCAATTCTCTGGAGGACTTGCCAAAGAAATTCTCTTTCAAGCCGTCACATCCATAAATTTTGGTTATAGGTGAGGTTTCACGCGGAGTAAGTACTAGATCATCATTAAGAGACTCCATTGCTAGTACAGCCTTCATTTCACAAATTGAGCCAAAAAACATTGTAGAAGCATTTAATGATAAATTTTGGATTTCTGCCATGCAAGAAGAACTCAACCAATTCGAGAGGAGCCAAGTTTGGGAACTTGTTCCGAGGCTGGTAAATCACTCGATTATTGGTATTAAATGGGTTTTTCGAAACAAAGTAAATGAAGATGGTTCAGTTACACGCAACAAAGCTCGTCTAGTAGCTCAAGGATACAACCAAGAGGAAGGTATCGACTACGATGAGACATATGCTCCTCTTGCGAGATTGGAATCCATTCGGATGCTTTGCGTATTTACTAACTTTCAAAATTTCAAATTGTTTCAAATGGATGTTAAAAGTGCTTTCTTGAATGGATTTATTAAGGAGGAAGTTTTTGTAAAACAACCCCCTGATTTTGAAAATCACAAATTACCGACCATGTTTTCAAGCTCAAGAAAGCGCTCTATGGCCTCAAACAAGCCCCTAGAGCTTGGTATGAATGGCTAAGCAATTTCTTGCTTGAAAAAGGTTTTTCAAAAGGGAAAGTTGACACTACGCTTTTTATAAAATCTTTCAAAGACACTATTCTCTTAGTGCAAATTTACGTTAATGATATTATATTTGGTTCTACTAATGAAACTCTCTGTCAAAATTTTGCCAAGTGTATGCAGACCGAGTTTGAGATAAGCATGATGTGGGAGCTCAATTACTTTTTTGGACTGCAAGTCAAACAAACATCAAATAGAACTTTCATCTGTCAGTCAAAGTATACAAAGGACATACTGAATAAATTTGACCTTGACAACGTCAAGCCAATCAGCACTCCAATGGCTACTACAACTAAATTAGAACCAGATGAAAGCGACAAACCAGTGGATCAACGTAAGTTCGAGGTATGATAGGCAGTCTACTTTATTTAACTGCTAGTCGCCCTGATATTATGTTTAACGTTTGTCTGTGTGCTAGATATCAAGCTAGTCCTAAGGAATCACACATGTCTGCCGTTAAACGTATCTTTCGATACCTTAAGGGTACGGTTACAGTGGGCCTATGGTATCCCAAATTAACATCATTTGACCTCAATGGTTACAATGATGCTGATTTCGCCGGATGCAAGGTCGACCGTAAAAGTACGAGCGACACGTGTCATTTATTAGGAAAGGCTCTAGTCTCTTGGTTTAGCAAGAAACAGAATTCTGTCGTACTATCCACAACAGAAGCTGAATATATCGCAGCTGGTCGTTGTTGTGTACAAATTCTATGGATGAAGCAAACCCTTGAAGACTATAACTTATCTTTTATGCACATTCCTATATTTTGTGACAACACTAGTGCTATAAATCTCACTAAGAACCCCATCTGTCACCCACGCACGAAGCACATTGAAATACGTCACCACTTTTTGCATGGCCACCAGCAAAATGTCACTATTAACTTAGAATTTATTGACACTGATTATCAGCTAGCAGATTTCTTCACCAAATCACTATCCGAAGAGCGTTTTAACTTTCTTTGCTGTGAACTAGGAATTTTAGATGAAGCTGTTATTCATTAAAGTAACCTGCGTAAATATCGATTATGTCTTAATTCTTTAAGATGAAATTGCTATGGGTACAAGCCGAAAGGGTCCTTCTGACAATAAGACGCAAAAGCCTAAGCGACACGGCGCACTAGTCCTCAGGACTACCGCTAGCTGGGATCCGGCCCCTGCAGCTACCACATGGCAGCTTCAAAATATTGAATTGTGGCATATTTCTTTGTTTATTGCATGGTATACTTTTATTTATCACAAGCTAAAATTCAAATTTTCAAACTTCACTTTGATTCAGCGTTGACTTTTTGCTATTCTCTACTTGGTTTTCTTATTTTTTTTATCCATCCACTCATTATCATATTTCTTTTAGTCTCTCTTATTTGATCAAACTTCTTTTTAGCCTGATTTCTGTTCTGGCTACAGAAACCAGAATTCGGATCGAACTCTGCCTTACTCAGAGTTCGGACCGAATTCGATCTGGCTATTCCAGAACCGAAAGCAGGCTCAGTCGCTGATCAGAATATGATCCAATGGTCCAAAATTGCTCCGACTATTCGAACCCTTACACTAAAAACCGGGTTCCCCTCTTCTCTCTCCTCCATTGCCACCTTCTAAACTTCTCCAAACTACTTCTCTTCAAACCCTAACCCTAGTTCTTCCATCCTAGTGCATCTTTCTTCTCAAAATTCAAGAAGAAGGATTCTCTCACCATTCTCTTTCATCTTTCAGCAACAAATTGAGGTATATTTTCACACTTCTCTCCATCTAAATTTCCTCAATTTTCTTTATTATTTTATGGCTCCCAAGTTGTCAATAGAGGGAAGAGAGTTCGAACCAAGGGTGCGTCCTCTTCGAATGCTCCTCCTCGTGTTGAACAACCTAATCAACAACCTATTCACCCGTTGTTAAACCTACCTCGTCCACTCGACCCCAACACATACGATGACCGGATATTTGTATCACTAGACGCTTCCAATGAGTAGTTTAGTGATTTTCGATCACGTCCTGTGTATGCGGGTCATCCTTTAAATTTCACTATCTTTTCACAATATGATTCATTATTTCATGATCTATGTCTTGATAAACTTGTCACTACCAATTCGGTTATATATCTCAATGCCATCCAAATGTTTTATTGCAACCTTACTCACAATGATACTCATCTATTTTTACGTGTTACAGGCATTGATATTTTGTTTGATGATTTTGACTTGGCCGAATACCTTGAACTTTCGAAGCCTGACTCATGGGAGAAACTTGTTGAAGCTCGCAAGTTTTAATTCCCCGATGGGTCATCCTTAGAAAGCTTTAAAGATGATTTGTGTACTCCTAACACACGTCCTCGCAATCTTCTCGCCAAGTTTCTCAATCCTCACTTTTATGAACTTCATCGCATTATTTTTAATACGATTCTGCCCAAAGCAGAATCAACTGATGAGGTTACATACTTTGAAATCTCTGCTTTGTACCACCTCCATTTTTATGTTCCTTTTAATCTTCCACGTACCATAATAGACTGGATGATTAATACAAGAAAGAAGCCAAGATCCTTAGTTTATGCTCTTTATCTTTCTATGATCTTTCGTGCCTTTTATGTTCCTCTTGATGAGTGCCAATTCTTTCCTGCCCCTGCCTTCCTCTCTAAGGCACGGCGGTTTCAGGCGTTAGTTGGCTCACCTGTTGTGTCTGAGCACTCTGACGATGAACCCGATGCACCTCCTCTTGGATAGGATGCGCCTCCTCCTTCTGCTACTCTTGAGTCACTACAGACTATGCTCCGCGATCGATTCACTTTAGAGGATGATCGCTGGACTCAGCTTGACTATCTGACCACCCTGCAGATGAGTGCCATCAACAACTCTCTGTACGATATTCGGTACTCTATGTCTCGGCATCCTTCTATGCCTATTCCTATGGAGCGGGACCCTGCTTACGATGGATACCGTATCGATGACCCTCGGGTTATCCGCTAACTGGATCCGGATGCGGCGTTCGTGGACCCTCGTCGTTCCTTCACTGATCCATCCGACGATGCTGGGCCTTCACGAGCTCGATGATGGATATAGATTTCTACTTGCTGCTGCTTCTGAGGATCGTAGTTTATGTTTTTTCTGCATTTTTAGTTGATGTAGTTGTTTTATTTCTGAACTTTGGTTGTATTAGCACTCTTTATGTGACTCTTGAGACTTTTTATTATTATTACTGTTGGTATGCTTGCCAGTCATTATTATTTTTTGTTGTTTGATAAATGCCAAAAGAGGAAGAAATCTTTTGCTATATTCATCATCATATCATTGTGTATCTTTGCTTTGGGAAAGAATGTTTGTATCAGGACGACAGGAACAGAGCAATGATTATGGGGGAGCTATTGATAGCTCTGCACTGATTACGGGAGAGCTATGCTATTGCTCTTTAAATGTGTCCAGGTATGAATATTGAATGTACAAATATCATTTTGTCAATTATCAATATGGGGGAGATTGTTGACACAAAATCACAGTAAACCAAATATTGATATAATTGACGACATGATACTTGTAATATTTCAATACGACATATGAAGACTGAACTCAGTACAAGACGGACGACAGCTCGCACCTGCTTTGTTAAATATTTCAAGTCTGTATTTTACACTTTTCTTGAGTCTAGACATATGTAAACTGAGTCGTACTGAGCAATTACGGGGGAGCTACGCTACTGCTCTTTAAATGTGTCCAGGTATGAATATTGAATATACAAATATCATTTTGTCAATTATCAATATGGGGGAGATTGTTGACACAAAATCACATTCAACCAAATATTGATACAATTGACGACATGATACTTGTAATATTTCAATACGACACATGAAGACTGAACTCAGTACAAGACGGACGACAGCTCGCACCTGCTATGTTAAATATTTCAAGTCTATATTTTACACTTTTATTGAGTCTAGACATATGTAAACTGAGTCTTACTGAGCAATTTGAGACTTAACCTATACCCATACCTTAAATCAAAAGCTCCACAAAAATCTAAATAAGCCCATTTACCCATTGGACCTGTTCTGTGCTCTAGAGACAAAGTTTGGGCCGAACTCTGCCTCCACATAGAGTTCGGGTCGAACTCTGCCTCCACATAGAGTTTGGGTCGAACTCTGCCTCCTAAAATCCAGGATCCTAATTTTTAGGGTTGGCTGGATGTAAGTTTTCCAACGGCCAAATTTTTGAATATTTGACCCAGAATTCTGGCCAAATTCTGTCTATTTGATATCCTATAAATAGGCCATGTATTCTCTCATTTTCAATCATCCAATCTTTTCTTCTCTTCTCTCTAAAGCATTATACAAGCCATACCCTTCTTATCTACTAGCCACAAGCTCCCTAAGCCTCAAAGTGCTCAGTACTTTTCAGTTAGCAGTTTGTGCAAGAGTTCAAGAAGTCGCTTGTACAATTCCAAGCATCGCCACTGCGATCTTTGTAAGAAGTTGACATGCTCTTCTGAAGAAAAGGCACGGGGTGTAACTACTATTTCACAAATAATAGATTTAATCCTGAGTTAGAGTTCTCAGGCCTGGACTAGTCCTCCACGAGGGAAACCAGGTTAAAATCGGCTGTGTTTGTATATACTTTCTCGCTCTTTACTATTTTCGCATTTACTCTGATTATTTACTGTTGGTGAAAGAGTTTAATTTTTTAATTGGACACTTTTGTCATAAACTCTATTCACCCCCCTTTCGAGTTGCCTATTTGTTCTTCACATATTGGACATAAGAGAGATGATACTCAAGAACAAGACTATTAGTTTAGTCCATGTTGCTTGGAGTCATCACTCTTTGGGTGAGTCAACGTAGAAGCGTGAGGATGATATCCGATCGCGATATCCACACCTGTTTGACTCATAAGGTATAATGTCTTCCTTATGTCTTATGCTTTTAATTCCTTGCTTGTATGAATGATTGCTGAATTGACCGATAGTCGTAGATTGCTCATGTTTAGTTTAGCTTGCCCCGACATCTCTAGTTTCTTAATTAAATTCCGAGGACATAATTATTTTAAGGTGGATAGAGTTGTCACTCTCGTTTCCCGTTATACATATTTTCAGTATACATGTACAAATTTTTGACCTGTATTTTGACTTGTATAGCATGGTTTGGTCGTGGTTTAGCTTGGCTTGGTTTAATCTTGTTTGGTTTTGGTCAAGATGGTTCATCATGTTGAACCCTCTTTATAAACCAACTTCTCTCTCTCTTCTCTATAACTCTTTCGTTTACTCCTTCTTCTCCATTACTCCTCCCACCCTCAAAAGAAACCCTAGCCAAGTGCAATCTTGCTTCATGATGGATCTCTCATTTTATATTTCCATTCTCTTCTCCACTTGATTCTAAGTCTCTTTAGAACTTGGCATTTTCGATTTTGATGGATGGATTTTTATAGATCTAAGTTTTGATCTTTTTTTGTTTTTCTTGGTTTTGATCTATTGAAGCTTGGTATTTCCTAAGACCAGTCATCCCAGGCTGTAGGAAATCTTGTTCTATGCAGTTTAGACCCATGGAAATCTCAATTCGGACTTGTTTTGAGTAAGTTATGGCATTTTAAAGTTTTCGGGTTCCATGGGTTCTTTGCTGTTTGGAGAAGAAAAACAGTGTCTGGCGCAACCTAGCCCAGGCGCCCTTTGGCCCTGGCGCAACCCAGTCAGGTATAACCTAGCCCAGGTACCCTTTGACCCTAGCGCAACCTGACATGGCGCAACCCAGTCAGGCACAACCTAGCCCAGGCGCCCTTTGGCCCAAGCGCAACTTGACCTGGCGTAACCCAGTCAGGCGCAACCTGAACTAGCGCATCCCAGTCAGGTACAACCTGACCTGGCATAACCTGACCTTGTACAACCCAATCAGGCACAACCTTACCTGGCGCACCCCAGTCAGACGCAACCTGACCAGGCACAACCTGAGCTGGCGCAACCCAGTCAGGCGTAACCTGACCAGCCGTAACCCAGTTCCTGGCGCAACCTGACTTGTCACAACCTGAACTGGCGTAACCAAGTTAGGCACAAACTGACCTGGCACACCCTAGTCAAGTACAACCTGAACTGGCGCAACCCAGTCAGGCGCAACCTGATCTGGCGTACCCCAGTGCCTGGCGCAACCTGACCTGGCGCAACCCTGTCAGGCGCTACCTGACCTGGCGTACCCCAGTGCCTAGAGCAACCTGACCCGACGCACCCTCGTGCTTGGCGTACCCCAGCCTGGCGTAACCCAACTTAGGTGCCACATGTCCCCTCCTTGGCGCCACCTGTCATTTCTCTGGTGGCACTTGACCAGCACCACTTGTTGCCATGATACCCCTTGGCCTTTGCCTCCATACATGTTCTCCTAGTTCGTGATGTATATGCCTGTGATCTTGCATGTAACTTGTACTTTACCTATCTTGTGATGACCCGACTCGATAACATGTTGGCACAACGTGACTTGCCAGTATTGATCATTACATAAACACGACATGATAACCCCTTGGGTGGCCCGTCGAGGCTCACTTTTGACAAGCACTCTTGACATGATAAGTAACTTGATAAGACATATATAATCTTGATAGTGGACCATTGAGGCACACTCCTGATAAGTAACAAGTAACCCGACATGAAATAATAATCTTGAAAGGCTGTTTCGACAGCTACCCTAACTTGCTAACTAACACTTGTCTTGACACCATGGTTGATTTTCCTGATTATGATTGTACAAGCTACATGTCTCATCTTGCATCATGTCTAGGATACAGATTCCTGGATACCACGGTCAGGGATTCATAATAAATATGACTAGGTTAATGACTAGATTGATCAAGTAGTTCATATAGAGAGATTTTTCCAGTTACAGGCGATCCCGTTATCTCGGCCACACCTGACTGGACTTGTAGCCTGCCGACGAGTAGGGCACATTCCCAACCCACTGTCATGTGGGGCACTCATTGAATTCATAAGTACTATAGCACACTGCCATGTGTTGCACCCAAGTCACCTAATGATTCCCTAACTCTTGGTAACTCTAAGCAACCTCGCTTGGATAACCTGGATAGCTGCAGGGCTTGTAACTGCTGGAACATCTCATTACATCTTGTAGTAACTAGGCTTGTGGTAACCCTAGTTAGTTAAAGTATCAAGCCATACAAATTGCTTGGCCGTGATTGATGGAAGGAGTCCAGTCTAGCCTTGTCTAGATTGTGCCAGTCTATGATTACTTTGGTACATTACTGTTATGCTTTACTCTTGTCGATAAATGATTGGAGACTAAGCTTTGTTCAGGTGAAGGGTTACAACCCCGGTCCTTGTTTGGTTTACGGGTTGTAACTTGGTTACCGGAATAGTCCTTTAGTTATCTTATCGTTTATTACCCTGTTTTTTCTAACTCATGTCTTTCGTTATCATTTATGTCTTTATGTGCTAATATGCTAGTTTTAGTTCTTAAGTGAAGCCTCCCTAGTGGCACTTGCTCTTTCTGGGGTCTGATCCAGCTGGTTTTGTATGCCAAATTTTTTAGTAGCTCCCGACACTACAACAAATATGGCCTACAATAGCATGCGGAGAACGCTATAGAAAGCCTTCTATAGCATATTCTGTCTGCTATAATCGCCCACGCTATAGTATGTCCAGACATGTGAACGCTATAACATTATAGCGTTCATGAATGCTGTAGAAGGTTTATAGCGTTCGTGTATGCTGTAGATAGTTTATAGCGTTTATGAATGCTGTAAATACTTTATAGCATTCTAGAACGCTGTAGATGGTTTATAGCGTTTGTGAGTGCTGTGGATTACTTATAGCGTTTAGGAATGCTGTGGATTATTTATAGCGTTTGTGAATGCTGTGGATGATTTATAGCATTTGATGAATTGATTATCATTAACGCTATAGATGGTTTGATTTATTATAGCGTTCATCATATGCTATCGTGGTAGCAGCAATTTAGACATTTTGAGTGCTATAAACCTGCTACAGAATTTCATATTATTACATATCTGCTACAGAATTTCATATTTCATAACCTGTTTTGTATCACATATAAATAACAATAATCGCAAACAATTTCAATCGCAACTTGCATTTCGATCAATTAAGATATATGAAAGATTTGCCAAAATATGAAATATTTCATTAGAACATTCAAGATGTACAAAAAGTAGTAGTCATTCAAACATTCAAGATGTAGAAAAAGTAGTTGTACGCCAAAATAAACCATTCCATTTATAAAGTATCTGTAGTCCAAAATAAACCATTCCATTTACAAATATCTGTAGGCCAAAAAATAGCTCGATCGCCTCTTTCTTTCTAGCAGCTATCCACAACCATCAAAAACATATACGCCAACCTGCACAAAATTGAGAAGAAAATGCATTATGATATAAAAAATAAGATAGAAATATTTGACACCATGAAATGAACTAAGAGATATCTAGCAGATACCTAGCAGTTTTTATAATAGAGTACTTAGATTTCGTACTTCAAGTATCCTAATGATCTTTTTCAGTGAGATTATCGTTTGTTGTCGCATGACTATTCAAGTAGGCTCTCTCTTAAGGATCCTTTTTCTTAGATTCCTGGCACAAAAACTATGATGCAACAAAAGCTATGTGGCTTCAACTCTATGAAATTCGTGGGGACAAGTGATCACAATGTTCACCATGTAGCTCTACTCTAGACTAAAAAAATACACCCCTGTAGATGCAACAAAAACTATGATGCAACAAAAGCTATGACTATTCAGTGAGATTATCGTTTGTTGTCGCATGACTATTCAAGTAGGCTCTCTCTTAAGGATCCTTTTTCTTAGATTCCTGGCACAAAAACTATGATGCAACAAAAGCTATGTTGCTTCAACTCTATGAAATTCGTGGGGACAAGTGATCACAATGTTCACCATGTAGCTCTACTCTAGACTAAAAAAATACACCCCATGTAGCTCTACTCAGTGAGATTATCCTAATGATCTTTTTCAGTGAGATTATCGTTTGTTGTCGCATGACTATTCAAGTAGGCTCTCTCTTAAGGATCCTTTTTCTTAGATTCCTGGCACAAAAAATATGATGCAACAAAAGCTATGTTGCTTCAACTCTATGAAATTCGTGGGGACAAGTGATCACAATGTTCACCATGTAGCTCTACTCTAGACTAAAAAAATACAACTAGCAACAGACTCCTAGAAGCAGACATCATCCTAGAAGCAATCATGACACTACATACATCATCCTAGAAGTAGCAAATTAATAACAAAATCTATATCAAGAAGAACAAATACAAGTAAACTCCTTAAACAAGTAGGCTCTTACTTTTCACATTTTCAAAATTCAAATGGATCAACTATGAACTGATTAATACTTCAGAAATTTCATAACTTTCGAGCATTTGACAATTATGTCGTTAGATGCATGTTTTCTTTTATTTTTTTTAACCACCCGAACATTTTCAGAAAGCTCAAGGTTATACCATTAATTCATTGCAGTTGTACCCAAATCCAATCCAATTGTATCTGTACTATCTTACAAAAGTAAACCAAACCACAGAAGTTTACATGACAGAAATTCATCTAAGTGTAGAAATGTGACCTTTAACTTAAGAAATGCATTAGGATTAGATACATCATAATTAGAATTCAAATGCAAAATTTGGTGTCGGGAATCTAAGAAAAATATAATCTTAGAAGGAGCATTATCAGTTTAGACTTTAGTATAGATTGGTGGCAAAATCAAAATGACTTGCCTAAGTGTTCACATAACCTGAATTACCTATTATCAGGGGACTATAATGATCTAAGATTCACTATATACTCTCGTCTTTCATACAATAGACTAAATAAGCCAAATTACCAAAAGGTACTTCTACTTACAGCTTTATCTTGTCCTTGGAGTACAATATTTTAACCATGTTACAATCCTTTCTCAACATGCACATTTAGATCCTTTTTCTCTGGGCTAAGCCTATGGCCATCTCCAAGGGATCGCCTAAGAGAAATAATTTAGTTTGGAATGGTAACTCATACCGTGATGAAGTCTTATTTGGAATTTCACGACCAATGTCAAAATAATGCATCAAAACAACACTTATCAGCTTAATTCAGATTAAAGAAAAAAAACATGGATGTAGAGTTACTAATACCAACACTATGGAGGTATATACTTTTTTGCTTCTTAGGTTGGCGTTGGGGGGGTGGCTTTGTGAAAAAAAGGTTGAGCATGATCCAAGTTGAGTTCCTGTTGCATGGAAAATACAATTGAAGTAATGCATAATGTAACTAAGCCAACCTTGTGCAATCCCGAGTCCTCAAGTTTGTGGGGGGTCAATGGAAAAATCCAATTGAATTCCAGCTAAACATATTAGATGAACAATAGTGATGGAAGAATATGATGGGCTACTCACATAGCCACATTACCACTAGCCATGAAGTGCATCACTAGAAAAGGCATCTGCGTGAGCTGCTACCATCCTCAAGAAGTAAAGAACCTATTGGTACTCAACTGAAACAATAAGCAAGAAAAATTGACACTACCACAAATGTACATATACTCAATATGAAAGAATGTATTATTCAACACCCTGATTTATAAATATAACATAATTAACTTAAGTTAAACATTCATATTACTTATTTAATTACCTGAGTCTCTTCAAAATTAATATACTTGTGTGGATGGTATGATTACAAATATTAAACTAGAGGGGAAGAGATTGCTTTGTTCAATTATCCCCAAAGAATTTACTCAAGTAGCTTTCAACTATTAAAATTTAACAATGACATTATGAATTGCAATTAAATAGAAGAAAAAAAGTTGATTGGTGGAAGAGAAATAAATGAGGGTTTGAGCACCTCAAAATAGTATGCCAAGTTGATGGTGACCTATTCCAACACCCTACACTTATAGATCCCTGCATATGCATAGCCAGTTAAGCCAATGTCTCGATCTTATGGAACTCTAATTACAGATTTAGAAAGAGACTTCACTTCTCTACACCAACTTTCCCAAACTATGTATTTAAAAACCAATCGAGCAAAACCACAATTTGAGAATAATTAGTGTCTTAGTTCTTGAATATATCAAGTCAAGACATATCGAGTCAGAGAGAGGCTAATAGAATACAACATTAGCAGCTAAAGCTAACTAGATGTAATAGATAGAAAATACATACAATACTAATGGGAAGAGAAGGATCCTCCACCAACAGAGTTAGTTCTTCATTCCTCTCTAGATTGACGCTCTTTTTTTTATTACTCTAGTCTTCAATGTCTGAAAAACAAATCAACTTGGACAATGAAAAATTAGGTACATGAGTGAAAACTATCTAGCGAACAAATCTAGGAAGTTTTGATAGCATAGTAGAGCACAATGAATATTCTTTTAACAGCTCAAAATTTCTACAAGTTTCTCATTTCAGACGTATCCAAATTACTTGAATCACAGACTGTAGAGTATCACCTTAAAAATAATTAAGAGCCCTGATATACATCCAAAAATGTTTTAACAAATTACATTGCAAATTTGAGAAAAAGGAAGAAGCAACAAAAAAAGAGAATAATATAGAAATGAAATCCTATTTAAACTTCCTATCCTTTTCCTCAATAACCTTGTACTTCAAAAAAATTGTGAAAATGTAACGCCATTGTGAATGTAAGCAATACTTAAAAAGTACATCATTTTAGATAAGATTTCAAAGGAAATGAATCATAGCATTAAGCCAATTTGCTTGTTACCACTATAAGGCATTGTAGTACTATGGCTAGTAGTTATATATTATAAGAACTAGACGAGCCCAATGAGTGTTGTGTCCTGATAAAAGTTTTCTTCTTTGTTTTTTAAGTAGGACTTGATTAAAAGTGATGTAAGTTAAGGATATGAAACTTCCATCTAACATGACATTTAAAAGAAGATACAACTCCAAGCAGGAAACATAGGGAACATATATAGAGAAGTAGAAAATTGAACTAAATTAATAAGAATCAATATTCCACCCCTTAATTCAATGACTAGTATCAGTCTTGATATGCATTGTTGGCCTACAACTTATTTTCTCGCTGAATACTTGGATATAATGCTTCACATACATGATATCAGAGCCCTAATACATAAGCAACTAAAATACATATATGTTGTTAGTAATGTTGATTGAGAGAGAGAGAGAGAGAGGAGAAAGAAACAAATGATATCTTCGAAATCCAATAATATGATAGATGAATATAGTGGAATTGTTTCATTTTTCTTCTTCCTTTAGCGTCTTTAAATGCAACTAAACTTGGTATTTACATTTCTGATAATGCATGCCATATATAAATGGAAAATTTGACAGGATATTGAATAACATTAATCTATCTGAATCTTTATTTTGTGGGGATCTTCCTCACCAGCCATTCAGCTATTTACATTTAGTGTTACTTGCTGATAGTATTAAGGACTTCCTTCTGGGGACAACTTATAGGTAGAATTATGTCCCTGTTTGTTGTAACTGAGAGAAAAATTAATATTTGGATAGCGAACAAGTCCAGGTGTTTAATTACATTACTACAAGCATCATATAGAGATAATCAATTCGCTATGCGTGTCCTTAAAGTACATATTAGGCACCTCATAATCGCTACATGATTTTAGTTTGACTTGTTATGTGCAAAAACTTGAGTTGTTATGGATTGAAAATGCTAGTCAAAAGCATATATTTTACTACAGACCAAAAGCAAGAACTGTGAAGATATTCATAAATGACCTACCTATTATAGTTACGCCATCCACACCGATCAATTACTGACACTCAATTTGGTGCTGGTGCTGATATATAGGGGACCCAGGCACGAGACGAGCACATGTTAACATCAGCTGGTGTCAGGCATACAAAGTGGCCCTTAATTTGTAGGGTATTTCCTATATACTTGGGAGTTGGGACCAACATTTCAGAGGAGTGGAAGCAATTTCCAAAGATATGGAAGAGTAGAACAATATATACACTTGTTAAAGAATGTAAATAGGAAAAAATTGATTATGGAGGCATCAAGTTGGTAGATCATTGATATCTATAAATATTAAAAAGTAAAATAAAAGGTAAGTGCTGGGTTATCATAATATAAGAAGCCTTGTGGAGTATGTCTCCGCATTGAAGGTTAAAGGTGGTTGATAATATATTCATGGTATAGTCCTGGCCATATGCAATTTGTAATCACCTCCTTAGCGATAATGGTAAAGTTCGACAACAGGTCTCCTTCCTCATTTTGGTCTCGCTTTTGCTCATGGAGCTCGTAGATTTACTTGAACTTGAGAGCCAGACAAGAAGCTTGAGGTGTAGTATGGATATCAACTTGATTAGGATCTTATGTCTCTTTCAGCTTCCACAAGAGTTTCAAATTCCAAATTGTGGCACATGCATATGGCAGGCAAATTGTATTAATAAGAAGAAATGATTGTACAACTATACTAGCCATATTTGTATACATTATTGAGAAAGATATTATGTGGGAGCTCATTTCAGACTCTGAAGGACAAGACAACACTAGCCTATCCTAAGTTAGAACTGTATCCTTCCTGACTAGAATAGAACTTGAAGACATGTGCTGAAAGGAACATCCCAATGTCAATCGAGTTATCTCAAGTCTTTTAAAGCAAAGAGATTTATTTTTTCTATAGTAGGACATAAAAATAGGTGACAAATTTGAGTCGACTTGTCTGAAACGTTGTCTTGTCGAATCCATGCCCGTGCAACATAGTTATATGTCAATAATAATTTTAGAGATGTCCACCCAGAACTGGAATTTCAATTGTCATAATAGTTCTGCCCAACTTACTAAAATTTATGCCAATTTCAGAAAACTGCTTTCTTCAAACCAATCTCAAAGACCGTAATGAGTCATAATGGATTGGTGTAAATTAACAACATTTTTTCAACAAAAAAATTCTAATTTAAGAAAGAGAAATGGAGAGAGACCTAGATTAATTTGCCATGAGCAGTCGTCGTGCCGATACTTCTTGACCAACACCTCCTCCTCCTCTACTATCAGCGGACTCCCTATTACGTCCTCCTTCTCCTCATCCATCCCCTTCGTCCCCTTAGCCGCGACCGAGACCCCATTCCACTCCCGGTCCAGCTGGTCGGGGCCGAACGGCAAGAACAGGAGGGCTCCCTGAACCCGATCGATGCCACTGAGGGATCGAACTCCGAATAGGAGTTCCAGAAGTCGAACGGGAGGTCCGATTTGAACAGGGCCACCTTTATCGTTGTCTCCGCTTCCGGAGGTAGGGTTAGGGTTTTGTTAGGGTTAGGGTTTGGAGATTTTAGGATTGGAAAGAATGGTAGGTCGTAGGGGACGGGGAGGGGTTTGGAGTAGAAAAGTTGGGAAGGATTTAGAGAGCTAAGGAGAGAGAAAAGGAAAGTAAAAAGTGAGACCAAGAAAAAAATGAGCAAAGGGCGAAGGAAAAACCTTCTCATGCCCTCTGCTTCATTGCCCAATTTTTGGTTGGGGGCGATAAAATAAAAATTTTGGGGACAGCAGTGGGCTGAAAGTAAAAGAAGACGGGGGGAAATAAATTTCTAGACAAAACTTTTCAAATGATGTATTTATTATTTCAAGAAGATGGATTTTATAAATTTGTATGCTTTTACATCAAATATGCTATAGTATGTTTTTTATCATGTAAAATAAAAATCTACGTTACTTCTCCTAGGATTCGAACATGAGATCTGCTTTGACATACAAACATATGAATGTTATAGATTCTACAGCATTCAGGAAACGCTATAAATAGATATTTTTATAGCACTGCAGAAAGAACGCTATTGTTGATAATATTCTATAGCGGGGACACTTGAAAGCTATAGAAAAACTGCTATTGCAGGTCCTATTTGTTGTAGTGCGAGGATCTACCTGTCATCCAGTCAGATGGTGAACACCAGGCGTAACCCTGGCAACGAGTGGGTTTTATTCTTTTGTTCCCCGCTCTATTGTAAATTATTCTTTTGAGGCATTTAGCCGCCCAGCAAGTGTTAGCTCGTGTTGAAACTTACTTCGTCTGCCTAAGGGCTGTAACATGATTGACAAATCCTAGGGTTGATCATGTATGACTTAAACTCTTGCTAGTCTTCATATTTTGTATGACTAGCTTCATGATCATCTCAATATGTAATGTTTGGGATGCCTTACCTTGTATATCTGATGATCTAATATCTTATAACATTTACTTGCTTGCTTGCGATTGAGACATTAGGCTTGTTCTTGACCATAAGAGACTGATGGCTTGTAGATAAACCCTCATGTATGTAGACAGTCGTGACCGTATTTCGAGGTGGGTTGCACTTCAATGTACATAGCTAGATATGTCCGTCCCCCGCTCTCTAGTATTCTGGTTCTGGGGCATGACATGTCGTCACGCATAGGCTTCAGCATTAAATGCCTTGAGGCGTCGCTTTATTAAAGTTGATCTTAATTCCTCGTTTCTAGGGAATGGTCATCATGATCCCAAATTTTTGTCCCCACGTTGTTCGAAGAGTTCCCTCGATCGTGAAGCGTTTTGTCTTCTTTAGCTGACATGGTTGCGCCCTATAAATAAGGGTTATTGGAGAGAGAGAAAAACTTTCTTGCTTTCACCTGCCTTCTAACATAAGCTTTTCGTTAGAGTCTTCTTCTTCTTTCAAATCCTAACTTTTTCCATCATGGCTCCCATGAAATCAAGAATTCTGAAAGCTCCCGCAGCGAGCTCCAAGAAGGTTAAAGAAAAGCGGCCTGCTTTTGTGGCCGGTGATCTTGATGACTTACTGAATATTGGTGTGGTAGTTTATAGCGACGTGCGGCTGCCTGTCGTAGGTAATAAACTTTGACTCCTTGCTCTGCTGATGCACATGAGCGGTCACTCCTCGGAGTATCATCTCGTAGATGTGCTGAAGCTTTTCCTGATAATGCGCATGGTCACTCGTTCTTTGGATGAGTGTCTGTAGATGTATTGGAGCTTTGTTCAACCGATGCACCTGGTTGTTGCTTTTAACAAAGTAACAATTGTAAGATGTGCTGAGGTTCTTGTCGACGTGCAGGATACAGTACCTACACGGATGCTCTACTGTTGAAATACAGCTCTACTGGGTTGTATCTACGTGGAAGCTCACTTGCAGAAGTGCAGTGCTATTTGGTGATACCTGTGCGAAAGATAACTTACTGAGGCACAGTTATCTGGTAGTACCTGCACAGATGCTTGGCTTCACTAAACACAAGTCTTGGACTCATGTTTCTTGCTTTTGTGTAGTTTTTGTGACTCTATCTCTAAATGAGATTCTTTACGACTTCTCTGTCTGCGTGCTGGGGACAGCCAAAAGGTTGATTACGGAAGATCAGCCAGTGGGACGATTGAATGAAATGTAGGAGCAGCATCTGGGCTATTTTTGTCGTATGCTAGATCAGGGTAGGCTGACTCCTTCTTTTGATGCCGACGCAGGAATGTTCAAGCCCCAATTTCTCTTCGGTGATCAGTTGGCTCTGAAGGAAGCGGAGCTCCTTACATTTCAGTTGGCCTGGTATTTTGAGAGCAATAGCCTCCCCATGTATGTTCCGGCGACTGACCGTCATCTCATGTTGTCTGTTTTCTCATGTTTCGTCGAAGGACGACGTCTGGAGTGGGATCTGACGCCTAGCCAAGGGGGGTTTAATCGCAGGCCGTATCAAAGTAGATAAGAGCTCCAAGGGGAAAGATGCTTTTACGGCCGTTCGGGTGGTTCATCGTTCTCTTTACGGTTGTTACTTCCTGGTTGTAGGTTCAACGATATTCCCCTGGATGTGCATCCATTTGGTGCTTCGATTTTCGTAAATAAACATCTGGCGGCCGGTTGTACATATCCGACGGGCACCTACCGGGTCGAAGGCTGGGTTCATTCTGACAAAAAGTGGGGTGACTTGATTCGGTGGGCATTAAGCACTTTTAAGGAGGATCTAAGTGGCAATGGCCTTCGTCGTGCCATAAAGGGTACTGAGTATGGAATCCCCATCAACCAGTCCTTGTTCCTGGCTTTGCGGGAGTTGTTTAATCACCACACTGGGACTTTCTTCCTGCCATATGGGGAGATGTGTAAACCCCCTAAAATTTACTATGATTTTTTTTAGTTTATTTTGATAATTGTTTTATGTTGGTATTCGTACGTCTAGAGCGAATCCGTATATACGAAGTATTTAAAATTCTTTTTACAAAGGTTTTAATTACAAATATTTTTATAGGAAATAACTATTGTGGATCAATATCGTAGCAGGTAAATATTTTTATATGCCATAGATTCTTCAAACTTGATTTTATTTTACTACTACGTAGAAACTATTTTTACTTGTTATACAAGTATTTATGATAAGTTAGAAAATAATATTTTTTTAAATAATATGTTCTATTCGCATGCGAGGTACATGAAGTTAAATTCATGTATATTTTAGTTTTTAAAAAACTAATTGTTATTTATTTTATTTGTTTACAAAGAGATCTTAAAACTATTTAAGTAATTATTATCATGAATTTTGAAATTAATTATTATTGTTTTTTTACTATTTATAAAAAGATAAATGAAAATTTGTTAGATTTAATTATTTAATTGTCATGATAATTTAAATTGGAAAATTAATTTTTCTAATTTTGGTTTAAATAGTTTAAAATAAAGATAAACAATATCTAGTTTTTTTTTATGGATTGGTTGAATTGGTTTCAAAAAAGGTTAAATTAATTGTGAATTATCTAGCGGGGTTTAACCAATCATAATCCTTATCTAACCAAGATTTTCATCCTACTTATATGTTAGCTTGCCATTATTTTCTTCACACAAATTTCTCTCCCAATTTTCTCCACCTACAAATGTGTATGTGCATCGTGTCCATGCACACCAAGCCATATCCATTCACTTCTTCTATATTTACCCAAATTGATTAATGTTCAAATTAAAGAAATTCTCTTTTCCCTTCCATCTATTCTCTTATCACAAATTCTTACAATCTTTTTACCGATCAACTACGTCCGTCCATTCTAGTAGTCCTTAAATTTTGAGGATAAAATTTTTCTAAAGTGGGTAGATTTGTAACTCCTGTTCCCGAATTTTTAAAAAATTATTTCTATATATTTTAATTATTGTGTTTAAATGTAATTTTTGTCAAAATTTTGTAAAAGATATTTTGTGATTACTTTTGTTGTCAAAAATAAGTTTTAAATTAATGGTTTGAAATAATGTTTCTAAAAAAATGTTCTCGAATTTTGTTATTTGAAATATAAAATATATTGTTATTATTTTCGGTCTTCTAAAAATTTGTTTAAAGAAAAATTAGCGATAAAAGATTTTTTGTCCATTTATTTTTAAATAATAATTTGGATATATAAAAGTAAGTATGATAATATTTGATAACATTGAGTATTATTTTAATATGATAATCAGTTATTTTATTATATTTGAATTTATTTAAATTATCTTGGTGGTTATAAACCATACTTTAAATTATGTTGATCATTTAAATATTGTTTAAAATACACACGATGACTAATTGTGGCATTATGATTTGTCTAATCTAGATTTGAAATGTTATTTGATTTAAAGATTTAACTTTTATATGATTTAAATTGTTTTGATAAATATTAAATATTATTTTAAAGTTATTATGTTGAGTTTGATTTGGATTTGGATTCATATGATTTGAATTATTTGATAATATAGAATAATACTTAAAATTATTATGGCAATCATTCAAAGGATTGCAACTAAATTGATTTGTTTTTAAATAATTTAGTTGATTTAAATTTATGGAAAGATTTATCCATTAGAAATTCTTATCCTATTGGAATCATATCTAGCATTAATTAGATCGTTTCTTATTTAAACCAATCATATTCCTATCCAAATTAGTCGGTAATCATAATCATCCTTATTGATTTAATTCTAATCCTATCATAATTAGCTAATTGCTAGCCATTATATATATATATATATATATATATATATATATATATATATATATATATATATATATATATATATATCAAATCTATGAATAAAATTATCTTTCAAACCATTCTTGTCAAAATTTCTCTCTTTTTTCGTCATAACTAAGCCCAAAAATCGTCATAAATTCAGCCTCAATTTTTAAAGGTTGTAGCAACTACGAATGACCATAACTCCCAACTCCGGACTCATTGAGGTATATTTTTTGAATATAAATTTTATTTTCATAAATTCTAAACTTAATTTTCTGGAAAATTTGTGGAGTGCCACTTGTCTGAAATCAGACAAGTTTTAGTGTTTTCGAGATTCTAGGAGAACCAAGAATCAGAATCATGAACCATTTGAAGTTTCGGAATGCTGACGAAAAAATACAAATCATATATTTTTCTCAGAAAATTTCCAGAAGATTTTATATTTGGTTTTTATTTTAGAAGTTTTTCACATCGTCTGAGTTTATCTTGTGTAGCCCTGTAACTATTCTGTACCCAACGGGATTATCGGTTTCACTAGCAAGGACCTCAGGCAAGATACTTTGTCATTTGCTATTTATTTATTGTAGCTCATATTTCATGCATTTACTTATTATTTACTTTCTACAAAATAAACTGTGATACATGGCATAATTTGATCGAATCTTACTGTTTAGTTCTATTTCCTGCTATGTACTATTTTCTTACGCATTGAACTTAGAATTATGGGACCACCCTTTGTGTATTGCATTCATAGGCCTTGACACATTTGTACCACGTTGTTGCGAGTCGTATATAGAAATCGGACATGCGTGACTGGCTAGCCACCAGTACATATAAGTCGTGCGATAGGATTAACCGCTAATAGTGTTTACATGAATAGTTTAACTTAGCGGTTAATAGAGGTTCTGTCTTGTGGATATGACATAGTAGGCATTAGGCGGGGAGGACAATCCTTAGCGTATGGGATACTATACAATTCCATTTTGTGATCCGGATGCTCCGCTGGAGATACGATGTGAGATGACCCTTTTTTTACTAACGGCCACTGATGTTCTTTGAAATGTCACGCTCTTACTGATTGCACTACAAAAAAGGCTTTTAGCGACGGCGGGATCCGTCGCTAAAAGTCATTTTTTCGTCGCTAAAGCCAAATAGCGACATATCAGCGACGGATATGGTTTGTCGGGAAATCAAGTGTCGCTATTTTAAATGAGTCACTAGTTTGTCGAAAATAGCGACTGATTAGTGACGCATTTAGCGACACGCTATTTATTGGAAAATGCGACATAATAGCGACGAAAACTCTGTCGCTATAGTTACCGACGAACTACCGACGTTGCAGCGACGTAATTCAGCATGAGAGTAGCGACGGGCTAGCGACGGAAAATTACGTCGCTAAGATGTTTTCGATACGTTTTTGGTGTCGGACAGGAACATAGCGACGGAATAGTAAGTAAAATTTATGTCGCTATTCAGTCGCTATGCTGGAATATAATATTTTCTAGAACCTTAGCGACGAAAACTACAGTCGCTATTCCGTCGGTATCCTGCAACGTAAATTTTCCAGGCATGTAGCGACGAAAAAATCGTCGCAGTTCCGTCGCTAGCCTACAATGTTTCAGGTTTTCTGTCGCTGTTCCGTCGCCATTTCGTCGCTAAATACAATATTGCATGTCAGTATTTATGTTTCCTGCACTCCACATCCCTGTCGACAGTTACACACACAATATACAGTCATATAAATAGTTTTCAAATACAATATCAGTATTCGTGTTTCCAGCAGCCCTGACCCCTGTCGACAGTTTTACAGTAGGCACACATATTAGTATTTGTGTTTCCTGTAAATTCTCAGTTTCATGCACATGTATCCCAAATATTTTAATACAACACATACACACATATCCAAAATTAGCTTCATACACAAATATGAATAATGTTTTAATATAAGAAATATTAATACACATATCCAAAATATTTTAATACAAGAATGTACTGGTACAGTAAATCTAGGTCGTCGGGCGTGATGGAAACCTCTCGACGGGCATGATAAAGACCTCTCGGCGGACATAATGAAGATCCAAGCTGCAAACGTGAATGTCGACCTCTCTGCGCCATAGAAAAATCTGAAAGAAATAATAAGTGATGATGTGTTAAAAATAAAAACTACTGTCATGTCATTATACTGATGGAACTCTTATATTAAATTAAAACGTACGTACTCGTCTGATTCATCTTCCCAAGAGTCTTCTGAATCATCGCTTGATTCCGAAGTGTCTTCTTCTGCTTCTTCATTTTCACTATCACTATGATATTCATCTTCATCTTCCAATACTTCTTCCTCAACATCTTCCAATTCTTCATCAACGTTAACCTCCATAACGTCATCTACCGCAACCTCCATATCTTCTAAATCCTCTTCCTCAACACCAGCCAAACTTATATATGTTGGTTGAGGCTTGACCACCTCTTCCTTTAGGTAGGCTACATCCCCAACATTATATGTATTTCTTGCTATGGTTTTGCATACAGCCCACCAATCCAGGGTACTGCGCCGTCGGCTAGGACAACTCGTATAGTACACTTGAACGGTTTGACTAGCCAACACAAATGGTTCAAAACCTCCATATCTTTTTCTATGTTTTATATCAACAAAGCCAAATTGTTTGTCAATCTTCCATCCTTGCTTGGGTGTTGTGTCGAACCAACGACATTTAAAAAGCACAATCTTCGTATCAACAGAATATTCAATCTCTATGATATCTCTTAGAACACCGTAGTAGTCGAATTTGGGATCGACATCGTAGACTGAGGTTCTCACACAAACTCTCGAATTTTTGGTATAATTAGCCTCCTCATCAATAAATGAATAATTGATAGGCTTATCAGTAGTTCTAAAGTTAAAGCCATTGATTGTATATCCGCTCCAACACTTCGCCTTCTTGCTCGGTCCAATAGCAATTGCTCTTAGCCCTTTGTTCTGCACCTGTGTACCATGACGGAAGACCTAGTGTGGGTAGTATCAGAAAAGTCATTAGACAAAGTGTGGGTAGTAACATATCGAATTTAGAATGGCTAATGATTATAATCCTTACATAATTTCGGAACCACGACGGAAACTTCATATCGACCTCTCTAGCAATGTCATCATCATCAATATCAGGTCTTTTCATTCTAATCTCAGCTCTAAAAGTACTGTAATAATAGGGAGAAACGTTAGCCCACTTCTAAATATCAAATTTAGAATGACTAATTGGTGTCGTTTACTTTTCAATATCTTCCATCTCTTGGATACCGCTATTGAGGAATATATACCGATGTGCGGCTTCAAACTCATCGTCATCCAACCACCGTAATTTAGTCGCACTTGTCGGCTTGCCCCCCACATTGAAGATTGTACGGATCCTTTCGTTCGGTGTATTGATATCACCTTCATCATTCCTCGGCGCTCTATTTCGATTTGTTCGGACATGAGTATCGAAATAGATCGAGCAAATGTTAGAAACCTCCTCAATGATGTACGCTTCGCATATTGAAGCTTCTACATGAGCCTTATTGCCCACTTTCTTCTTCAGGTGACCTAGATATCTATAAGAAATATATTGAATATTAGAATTATTTAAATAAATATTACAATTAGAAGATTATTTTATACATCTCAAATGGGTACATCCATCGATAATGGACGGGAGCACCGACACGTGCTTCGTATACAAGATGAATCGACAAATGTTCCATACTATCAAAGAAGCCGGGAGGGAACACCCTTTCTAACTTGCACAACATTACTACAACTTTCTTCTCAAGTTCTAGCATATGTTGCACCGTCAACCTACTTCAACACAAATCTCTAAAGAAGATAGATAACTCGGCCAGCGGAGTCCATACATGAGAAGGTAGCATCTCTCTAAAAGCGATAGAAAGTAATCGCTCCATGAAAACATGACAATCATGACTCTTCATCCCTATTAACCTGCGTTCGTTGAGATCGACACATCTCACCAGATTCGATACGTAACTGCCAGGAAATCTCAAATTTGAAATCTATTTACATATTATCAGTTTATCATCTCTACTCAATGTAAATGGTGCTGGAGGCTTCACCCAGTTACCATTGGACCTTTGCGACAGATGCAACTCTGGACGCTTGCAAATAATTTCTAAGTCCTTCCTTGCTTTAATATTGTCTTTCATTTTTCCCTTAATATCCATCACAGTATTAAATATGTTGTCAAATAATTTTTTTCAATATACATGACATCAAGATTGTTTCTTATGAGGTTGTCCGGCCAATAAGGCATATCCCAAAAGATACTCTATTTCGTCCAGTTGTGATGTTGTCCGAAGCCTTCAATGTGATGGCCCGATCCCGAATTTTCTATGACAGTCGGTAAATCTCGAACCTCTTCCCAAACTACATCTCCCGTTAATATTAATGGGGAAGAGATACTTCTCATTTAACAGCCCTAAAGTCATCTCTGTTCCTTCTCCACGAATGTGACGGAGGAAGAAACTGGCAGTGGCAATAAAAAAACACGCATTTCCTCCATTCTAAAGGCAGAATGCCTTACTCTTCCCCATGCATATCGGACATGACATAATACCATGAGTACTCTACCCCGATAACATCCCGTAAGCTAGAAAATCATTGATGGTCCACATTAGCATCGTCCTCATCTGAAAGTTCTTCTCCATCGATATATCAAACGTCTGGACGCCAAACTTCCATAATTGTTTCAACTCGTCCACCAACGATTGCAAGTAGATATCGATGTTCTTCTTTGGATATCTTGGACCGGGTATGATAAGTATGAGGAACATGTAAGGAGTTCTCAGGCACATCCATGGTGGTAGATTGTACGGGGTCAAAATCACCGGCCAACAAGAGTATTGCATCCTCGACTGTCCGAATGGAGTGAATCCATCAAAACATAAAGCCAATCGAACATTCCTAGGCTCTGCAGCAAAATCAGGATGACACCGATCAAAATCCTTCCATGCTTTTCCATGGCAGGATGAGATAATTCTCCTTCATCCATCTTCCGTTCTTTGTTATGCCATGTCATGTGTTGTGCAGTATTTGCAGACATATACATCCTCTACAGCCCCTTTGTGATTGGCAAGAACTGCATGTACTTGTACGGGCGCATCCGCGTCCGGGTAATTGATTTTCCTTTGTCCCGGATTGGCTTGTACCGGTCATCGTCACAGAAAATGCATTTGTCTTTATCACTGTTCGCCTTGTAGTATAGCATGCAACCATTTTGACAGCAGTCTATCTTCTGGTAGCCTAATCCGAGTTTCTGCATTATCATCTTCGACTTGTAGAAGCTTTCAGGCAAATCATTTGATCCTTTTGGCAACAACTCTCTTACAAGTTGAATTATCCGGTCATAGAATTCATGCGATAAGTTAAAATCAGATTTAATGTTCAACAGCCGCATCACCACCGACAATACCGAATGAGAATCACAACCTGGATATAATGGAGTATCAGCATGTTTGAACATATCGTAGAACTCCTTTGCATCAGGATTCGGATCCTCACGGGCCACAGAATACCATCTTACGTGCCAAGTTTGTTGGTTATCAATATTCAAAATAATCTCCGAGAGTAGAATCTCTCACCTCGGTATTGAAAAAAGACTGAGATTGCGAAGTCGAAGATTCTCTTTGATTAATCTACAGGTTGTAGTTCGATATAAAACCCTTCTTGTAAAGGTGCTCTCTCACGAGTGACACCTCTCTAAATGGTATATTCTTACATTTGACCCAAGGGCACTTTATGTGCCTTCTGTCCATGAAATCGGCATGGCTACTTGCATATATAAGAAATTGCTCGACGTCCGCCTTGAAATCGTCCGTCAAGCCAATCATACTCTCATGTTGCCGATTGTACATCCACTAACAGTCAAGTAAGTATCGACTCATTGTTCTAATCCACGTGAATGATTCTGCACCTAGAATTAAGATGCTATATATCACTTGGTATCATAAAACAAACATAGTATAACTTGGTATGACGTACCCCTCACGTACATTCACTCATAAAACAAACCTAGTATAATTAGGTATCACGTTGATGCTCAAGTATCAAATTGATACTCAAGTATATATCACATAGATCAATCAATTACCTTAGTAATCTAAAACTACTACACCTATTTATTTCGTGTCCGTGTCCCGTCAAATTTCTAAAACTATTATACCGATAAATTTCTATTTATCTACTATACCCACTACTATACCGATAAATTTCAAACACGAAATTGAAATTGAAAACCTAGAACATGTTGAGAAAACACAAACAAAGCATAAATAAAAATAAATACAAATTAGGGTTTAGGGTTTCAGACCATGAAGAGGTTGGTCACGAAGAGGATCTCGGAGAAGGGGGGAGGTCAGAGGGGGGCACCGGAGGGGGGGACTCCGGAGGGGGTGGTCGCCGGAGGGGGGGTCGCCGAAGGGGTGCACGACGGAGGAGGAGAAGAAGGAGGGTGTATAGGGTTTCGAAGGAGAAGAAAAGGGGAGACGGAGTGGGGAAGCATGCCGGAGGGAGGTGGTCGCCGGAGGTGGGGGCTCGACGGAGAAGGAGAAGAGGAGGTGATTAGTGGGTTCGATCAGAGGAGGAGAAGAGGGAGGGGACCGGAGTGGGGGAGGGCGCCGGAGGGGGCCGCCGGAGGGGGCCGCAGTCGGGAGGGGGGATCGCCGGTCGGAGGGGAGGAGGAGAGAGGGGAGGAGAGAGAAGGATTTTGAGAGTGAGAGAGAGATTAGGAAATTTTCGAAACTTAAGTAAATTTCAAATTTTTACAGCAAATTAGCGACAAAAATTTTCCCTACCTACGCCGTCGCTACATGAAAATGTCACTAAGTAGTCGCTACCTTTATGCAAAAAATTTAGAATAAAAATTAATCCTTCCATTTCGACATTTACAGCGGCTTAGCGACGTATATATCTGTCGCTAATCAGTCGGTTGACATATTCCGTCGCTTAATGGTCGCTGATCCGTCGCTAAACTTATAAAAAATTTAAGTGAAAAAACCGTCGCCCGTAAGTCGCTTGTCGGTCGCTAATTGGCGACTGATTATGCCGTCGCTAATTTTAGTCGCTATTTGCCTGTATTTTGGTAGAGTTGGGCCTCTGGTGCCCCAAGGGGGGACCATGTCGATCCTATTTTAGCTATGGCCCATGCGTTGGAGGATGTTCATAAAACTGCATACACTTAGACTGGTTAGGCTACCTTATCCGTTAGGAAAGAGTACTCTTGGTTTGGGTACTCGTATCTGACCGTGGCTTAGAACAGTAACTTGTCGCAGACTAGTTTGCCACATCTTGTCCTTGTTTAGTTGTAGGTGTTGCTCACTACTCCGATGAGAAGGTACTGAACCTTGTTGTGGTCCGGATACCATATTGGATTCGTGACTTGGAAAGATACTTCATCATGGGTTAGTGTTCTATCTCATGTCCTTGTTTGGTTGGAGGATGGTGCGCTAATTCAAGGGTGAAGTGTTGGACCATTTTATGATCTGATTGACTTATTATTTAGCAGTATTTATTCAGTTTATATGGCATGATATTATGTATCTTGTTACGTCCCTCTGAGGACCTGGTTATCTAGCCAGGTGTGTGTTCTAGTCTTCCGCAGGTATTCTAGCCGAGATCGTGATCTTCTCCATCCCTTCGAAGATGATGTGTCTTGGGTCTTTCTTGCTACCTTCGCTAAATCATTTCATATGTCTTTTACTTCTTTTCTTTTAAATAGTTGGCAGTGGATTTGTCTCCGCCCAACATATTGTATAAAGATAAATCTTGGTTATTATATGATATCTTTATTTCTTTCATTTTGTGGATGAGATTAGTAGCTGTGGTTTTACTGCATTTGCAGCTTACATATATTTATTATACGGCTGGCATGTCTACGTAGTCCTATGTATTTTGGGACTGGGACGTTACTTATTTTTGTGGTGGCCCATGCAGGTCAAGATAAATTGTTTGATTACTTAACCGTACCAAGTAAGTGTGCGTATAGAATTAGAGTCTAGGATCTCATCTACATACTTGACCTCTTTCCTCGATTCCGTCTTCGAACTCTCGCTTGACTCCTTGATTTGCATCTTACTTGATTCCCTCAATCGTAAATTCTTATCCTTCTTTCGTGCTTGATAGTGGCTAGGAAAAAACACAAACTAGATAGATATGTTCCTTTGTTCCATCACACTACTAGTTAACTCTTGTAAGTAGGGTATAATGCCTCAAGACCTAACAATCCCTTGTCCTTGTGAACCATATTAATAAGTTTACTTAGATTCTAGAATTTAGAGGACCCTAACCCATCTAATCAATCAAGCCATAGACAAGAAGAAAATAGGACGACTGTATAGGCCCAAACTTCGGACGAGACCTAGATTGAAGGATCTTGGACTATTTGATTTCTTTTATCATTATTCCCCTACTTATATTTTGACTATCTTGACTAACGCTGCTAATATAGCCTAGTTTTACAAGCTTATTCTTTATCGTGCTTGTTCATGACATATGTTTATTGGAAGAGCTCCCAATAACGTATTGTCTAATCAAATTGGTGCATAATGGTCTTATCAACCAAGTGTATTTTGGTTCGCCTTTCTTACGATTACTCTACGTGGATTGAGATATAGTTAACAAATGTACTAGCCCTTTAAGATCTCATCCACGTTTGCCTTGACAATCCCTTTTGAAACTATTCAATCTCCTTTGAAAACCGTAACTGTATTCGATCGTAGCTTCTTGAACACTTTATTACTTTTGTCTTTCACCTATTTTAGAAGGACGAAATCACTCATACAGAGTATCCCCTTTAGTTGCCCTATCACCTATGGCCACGTGTAGTTAGCCATTACCAACCCGTGACTATATTCTCGTCTTAAACTACTCATCCTTTTCTTCGACCTTATATCCACTATCACGACTTTCTAATCGTTTGGAAACCTAAGAATGATTAGAAGGGTTTCCTTAATCGTACCCAAACATAGACGACTATCATATAATTTACTCTCAATGAACAAATACTCAATTCCTTATTAATCTTCAATTTTTGTTCTTGATCTACTTAAAACCCCTAATCTTTTCTTTCTTGCGTTAATTAACCATGTCCATGATTTATTAGCTAAATCACGATTTTCTAATTGCGTGTTTTGATTAAACGTCGTTACTTTGCCTCGACCAATCATTTGATCGTGTTTCCATATGGATAAAATCTTTTTAACTCCTCAACCCTGCCTACCGAATTATTTCTTAATTTTGAGGATAAAATTTTTGTAAGTTGGGTAGGATGTAAACCCCCTAAAATTTACTATGATTTTTTTAGTTTATTTTGATAATTATTTTATGTTGGTATTCATACGTCTAGAGCGAATCCGTACATATGAAGTATTTAAAATTCTTTTTACAAAAATTTTAAATACAAATATTTTTATAGGAAATAACTATTGTGGATCAATATCATAGCAGGTAAATATTTTTATATGCCATAGATTCTTCAAACTTGATTTTATTTTACTACTACGTAAAAACTATTTTTACTTGTTATACAAGTATTTATGATAAGTTAGAAAATAATATTTTTGTAAATAATATGTTCTATTCGCATGCGAGGTATATGAAGTTAAATTCATGTATATTTTAGTTTTAAAACACTAATTGTTATTTATTTTATTTGTTTGCAAAGAGATCTTAAAACTATTTAAGTATTTATTATCATAAATTTTGAAATTAATTATTATTGTATTTTTACTATTTATAAAAATATAATTGAAAATTTGTTAGATTTAATTATTTAATTGTCATGATAATTTAAATTGGAAAATTAATTTTTCTAATTTTGATTTAAATAGTTTAAAATAAAGATAAAGAATATCTATTTTTTTATGGATTGGTTGTATTGGTTTCAAAAATGGTTAAATTAATTGTGAATTGTCTAGCGGGGTTTAAACAATCATAATCCTTATCTAACCAAGATGTTCACCCTATTTATATGTTAGCTTGCCATTATTTTCTTCACACAAATTTCTCTCCAAATTTTCTCCACCTACAAATGTGTATGTACATCGTATCCGTACACACCAAGCCATATCCATTCACTTCTTCTATTTTTTACCCAAATTGATTAATGTTCTCATTAAAGAAATTCTTTTCTTCCTTCCATCTATTTTCTCTTATCACAAATTCTTACTATCTTTTTACCGATCAACTAAGTCCGTCTATCCTAGTAGTTATTAAATTTCGAGGACAAAATTTTTCTAAGGTGAGATTTGTAACTCCTCTTTCTGAAATTTTTAAAAATTATTTCTATATATTTTAATTATTGTGTTTAAAAGTAATTTTCGTCAAAATTTTGTAAAAAACTAGTTTTAAATTAATGGTTTGAAATAATTTTTCTAAGAAAAATGTTTTCGAATTTTGTTATTTGAAATATAAAATATTTGTTATTATTTTCGTTTTCTAAAAATTGGTTTTAAAAAAAAATTTAGCGAAAAAAGATTTTTTGCCCTTTTATTTTTAAATAAATATTTGGATTTATAAAAGTAAGTCTTATAATATTTGATGACATCAAGTATTATTTTGATATGATAATCAGTTATTTGATTATATTTGAATTTATTTAAATTATCTTAGTGGTTATAAACTATACTTTAAATTATGTTGATCATTTAAATATTGTTTAAAATACATACGATGACAAATTGTGGTATTACGGTTTGTCTAATCTAGATTTGAAATATTATTTGATTTAAAGATTTATCTTTTATATGATTTAAATCTTCTTGATAAATATTAAATATTATTTTAAAGTTATTATGTTGAGTTTGGTTTGGATTTGGATTCATATGATTTGAATTATTTGATAATATAGAAAATACTTAAAATTATTATGGCAATCATTGAAAGGATTGCAACAAAATTGATTTGTTTTTAAATAATTTATTTGATTTAAATTTATGGGAATATTTATCCATTAGAAATTCTTATCCTATTGGAATAATATCTAGCATTAATTGGATCGTTTCTTATTTAAACCCATCATATTCCTATCCAAATTAGTTGGTAATCCTAATCATCTTTATTGATTTAATTCTAATCCTATCAAAATTAGCTAATTGCTAGCCATTATATATATATCTAGGGATGGTAATGGGGCGGGGATCATACCCCCCATCCCCGTCCCCATCCCCGGTTGGGTTTAAACTTTTATCCCCATCCCCGTCCCCGTTTAACAATGTACTCCCCGTCCCCGTTCCCGCAATCTGCCCCATTAACACTTTTGGGATTGGATTTTTTTGTCCCCGTCTGCCTCTCCGTTAATAATTATTTCTGTATAGTATAAACTATTTGATTCCAAAAAATTTTTACAAGACATGTTGATAAAATATTGATTTAATAAAAATATATCTAGTACTAGATAGATCATTAACTCATACAAATGTGTTGCACATATAAGTATAAGTAATCGGGATCGGAGATTTATCGGGGCGGGGAGTTCAATACCCATACCTGGCCACGAATACGATCATGGATTTTGTTTAATCCCCATTCCAATCCCCATCCCCGTTTCTATATCCCCAAACCCGTCCCCATCGGGAAAAAAAGTCGGGTCCCCGTCGGGATCGGGGGAAGTTACCATCCCTATATCTATCGAATCTATGAATAAAATCATCTTTCAAACCATCATTGTCAAAATTTCCCCCGTTTTTCGTCATAACTAAGCCCAAAATTCGTCATAAATTCAGCCTCAATTTTTAAAGGTTGTAGCAAGTTCGGATGACCATAACTCACAACTCCGGACTCCGTTTGACCTCCAGTTTTTTTTGTTGGAATCGTATTGAGGTATATTTTCTGAATATTAATTTTATTTTCATAAATTTGGAACTTAATTTTTTGGAAAATTTATGGAGTGCCAGTTGTCCGAAATCTGACACGTTTTAGTGTTTTCGAGATTCTGCGAGAACCAAGAAGTTCGTATAGTGCCAGTTGTCCGAAATCTGACACTTTATTTTAGAAGTCTGTCACATTGTTTGAGTTTATCTTGTGTATCCCTGTAACTATTCTATACCCAACGAAATTATTGGTTTCACAAGCAAGGACCTCAGGCAAGATACCTTGCCATTTGATGTTTATTTATTGTAGCTCATATTTCATGCATTTACTTATTATTTTCTTTCTGCAAAATAAACTGTGATGCATGGCATAATTTGATAGAATCTTACTGTTCAATTCTAATTCCTGTTATGTACTATTTTCTTACACATTGAACGTAGATTTATGGGACCACCCTTTTTGTGTTGCATTCATAGGCCTTGACTCATTTGTACCACGTTGTTGTGAGTCGCATATAGAACTCGGACATACGTGACTGACTGGCCACTACTACGTATAAGTCGTGCGATAGGATTAATTGCTAATAGTGTTTGTATGATTAGTTTGACTTAACGGTTAATAGAGGTTCTGTGTTGTGGATACGACATAGTTGGCATTGGACGGGGAGGACAATCCTTAGCTATGGACTACTATACGCTTCCCTTTTGTGATCCGAATGCTCCGCTGGAGATACGGTGTGAGATGACCCTTATTTTACTGACGGCCACTGATGTTCTTCGAAACGTCACGCACTTACTGATTGGGCCTCTGGTGCCCCAAGGGGAGACCATGACGATCCTATTTTAGCCAGGGCCCATGCGTTGGAGTATGTTCTTAAAACTGCATACACTTAGACTAGTTAGGCTACCTTATCCGTTAGGTATGAGATTAGAAACTTATCGTAGACTAGTTTGCCACATCTTGTCCTTGTTTGGTTGTAGGTACTGCTCACTACTCCGATGTGAAGGTACTGAACCCTATTTTGGTCCGGATACTATATTGGATTTGTGACTTGGAAAGATAGTTCATCGTGGGTTAATGTGCCATCTCCTATCCTTGTTTGGTTGGAGGGGTGGTGCACTAATTCAAGGGTGGAGTGTTGGACCATGTTCTGATCTGATTGACTTATTATTAAGCAGTATTTATTCAGTTTATATGGCATGATATTATATATCTTGTTATGTCCCTCTGAGGACCCGGTTATCGCTCCATGTGTGTTCTTGTCTTTCGCAGGTATTCTAGCCGAGATCGTGAACTTCTCCATCTCTTCGAAGATGATGTGTCTTGGGTCTTTCTTGCTACCTTCGCTAAATCATTTCATATGTCTTGTACTTTTTTACTTTTAAATAGTTGGTAGTCAATTTGTCTCCGCCCAATATATTGTATAAAGACAAATCATGGTTATTATATGATATCTTTATTTCTTTCATTTTGTGGATGAGATTAGTAGCTGTGGTTTACTGCATTTACACCTTATGTATATTTATTATACGGCTGGCATGTCTATGTTCCTAGTCCTACGTATTTTGAGACTCGGGCATTACAAGATGGGATTGGCTCTCTATGAGATGTTTGCCATCTCGAAGCTGCCTTGGGGTGAGCACCCATACGAGGAGTATTGATGAGCTCGCGGGGTTGGAAAGCAAGTATCCGAAGATGATGGCAGTGTACAAGAAGCTGCTTTGCCATCATCAAGTTTGTGTGTGCCAGGACTTTGTAAAGGATTAGCCTCACTTCAATGCATGGAGGAGGTATTTTTTTGGCGACGATCCGTCAGAACGCAGATCAGTTCGTCTTTCCTTTCGTAGGGCGTATACCACCGCTGAGGTAGAGGAAATGGAGGCAGAGGCCAAGACACGAGCTCCCTCGCTGGATGCTGATGGAAGACCCGACTCTATGGTTCGTAGTTGTTTTTACCAAAATTTAACTTCCGTAAGTCCGAAAGCGACGCTAGCTGCTTCCTGATGATGTGGTTGAGGAAGGCTGTAGTGCCTGGAGGCTCAGGCATTGTGGGGCGATTGACTAGGGAACTTATAATGCCGGCTGTGAGGTTGGCTTTTGGTCATTCTCTTGTGCTGCTTCCAGCCATGGTTTGTGATATTCTTCGAAGCCTACGGGACCTCTCATAAAAGACCATAGAGTATCGTGGGTGTGCCAACGAGTTTCCTTAAGCGAAGTTACCCTATCATTATTTGATGGCCTGGTTGGCATTGCATCATACTGGTTTGATTGTCTCTGCCACCATAGACGGTCACGAGGAGGGGGATACGCTTTTGCGCAACTACCAAAAGGTGAAATGGTCTCATGATGGTGTTCCTGCCTGTAGGTAGGCGTTGAACCGCTTGGACATAGTTTTAGCAGGGTTTCACCTTTCTATGGTTACCATGAAGCTGGTGACGATCTGGTTGACTGGGCCGGCAGAAGGGATGAGTTAACTGTCGGTGCCTTTCGTTGGTTGTTATCCATTCGTCCTTCATACCTGGTGTTTTGGAGCCAGAATAAGGCATATCTGGAGCCCTATCTGTCGAGTCATTTCGTGCGACAGTTCGTTTATATCCAAACTATTATGGGCAATCCAAGCCCGTATCTTGGCTATGAGGAAAGTTTGTTGGACGGCGCCTGCTCTTAGAGTTATTACAATGCCAAATCTTCTCGGGCAGTGTTTATATTTCCTGACGTGCATGGGGAGCCCCGTGTCTTGTATTCTGTTGTAAAGGTCCAATGTTTGGTGAATAACTTCTTTTCGGGTTATGACCGAAAATGGAGCTTTATTATGGGTACAAAGTTTGAGAGGCCTCAGCGGCGGTCTCAGGAGTCTAAAGCTGCAGGATATGGGTCTTCGGATGAAAATAGTGCCTCTCGGGAGTGAAGGTAAGATGTGGCACCCTTGATTTCCCCACTGAAATGTTAAGCTTGTTCGACAACAAATCTTCTTTCTGGCAAGAAGGGAAAGGAATGGCATCCAAGGGTCATGATCCTTTACGGCCTAGTGCACCGCCTGTTGCGTTGACCTCAAGGGTATATTTTAGTTCCTTTTTTTATTTGAATTTTCACTCGTAGCTTTTCATTTATCCTTGTTTTACTGGTGCAGGCGAGCGAGATGCCGAAGCAAGAAGAGGATTACCATATCCCTAAGGAGGGCCCAACTACTGAGGCAGAGGGGGTTCCTCTTCCTGCCTCTTTTGACTATGAGGTAATGGCTTCCCGGGGTGGCTCCGTGGCAATACCCGAAGTTGGCCTCGTGTTTCACGAAAGTACCATTCGGGAACCCAGGCTTGAGACGTTTCATTCGACTGAGGATGCTGAAGGCGCTTCAACTGGTTCCTTTCGAAAGACTCATCCTTACGGAGGCATCGAGGGACCAGTGTTGAAAGATTTAGCCCTGTAGTATATTGCACCTCAACCCCGAGTGGCAGTTGAAGAAAATGTCAGAGATCTGGTGGTAGACATTGCCGACGAGCGGGCTGGTCGAAGCGATGTGGTCACTGATGAGCTGCCTGCCAAGGCTCTAGCCGGGGCGGTCACTATCGACGGTATTATTGATGATCCCGTAGATGAAACCCCTAAGGGTCCGACTGAGGAGGAAGAATTGGTCGAGGAGGCTACTGATAAATCAGTTGAAGAACCCTTCAATGTAGTCTCTCCAGGACCGTCTGAAGAGATTATGCTTGAGCCAGCTGTTCTGGGTTCGGTCGAGGAGACTATGGACGAACCGACTGCTGACACACCGATTGAGAAGGCTGTTGAGGAGTCGGTTATAGTGACCATTGAGACGTCGACTGTTGTGATTGCTCCAGCTCCAATTAGCGAAGTCTTAGCTGAAGGATCGGTATGGGAGCTTACTGAGGAGTCAGTTGTGCATCAGATAGTGTTGGCTCCTACTGTCTCTGTGTCGCTTACGACCTCGTCGCAGCGCCATCTATTTCAGCTGCGGTATCTATGCGTGTGTTGGCTGCTACAGCCACCGGGCCTTCTGTCGCAACATCTCTGGTAACCCCCATGAGTTTGGTTGATAACATATACAATACCAATCTTATGCTGAGCATAATTCGTTGTGCATTGATGCGTGGCATAGAAAGTGTTTTACGAAGCAACCAATCTCTCAGACGGGTCCACAATATAGTGGAGGCCTAGTTGGTGGCCTTGTACGACTATCCAGAGTGTGAGGCTAAGGCCGATGCTATAGAAGATCTGTTGGCTAAATTGGAAGCTGCTACCTTGGAGCTCCAGAATCTGGAGCGTTGTCTTCTGACACTAGCCGCTGCAGAGTTAGAGAAGATGGTCCCCAAGGCATCTAAGTATAAGCAAAAATGTCGGGCACTAACTGACCGGCTTGCCGAGGTTGAGTACGAGATTAAAGCAGTGATCGATCCCAAAGTGGCTCGGGTTGTTCACCGTGCAGCTGTGGAGGATCAGTGCAAGGCCCTCCGGGAGCAGATCCAGAAGTTAGAAGAGACTCTGGCCCTTGCTAGGAGTGACCTGGTAAATTCTAAGGACCAGAAGGAGATCCTTCGCCAACGTTCCGAGACCCTGGCTCGGGAGAAGGAAAGCATTGGCATTCGTTAGGCCAAGCTGGCCCTTGCGTGCCAAAGCCTCTATTCTACTGAAGATGAAGTCGCTCACCGTCTGGAGGCCGAGCGTTGAGCCCGAGCATTGGTTGGCACCCAGGTTGCTCTTTTGAAGAGTCAGCTGGAAAATTTTTAGCGCTGGTCATCTCAGCTTTGATCTGCTTTCTGTCTTCTTGTCTCGGTTTGTAAGAGACAAATTTTTGTAATCAAAGAAAGAAAACTTTTGCACTTTATAAATAAAAATATTGGCTTTGTTTCTCTACTTGTCTTTTTACTTGTAAACTTTTTCTCTCACAAGAACGTAGATTCCCTCAGAGGTAGCATGTCACGAGGGGATGGAGATAACTCTGTTGGGAATAGGGTACTTACTTAGAGGTTATATGGACTTGGTAAACACATAATCCTTTGGTGGTAGACGTTTCCTTACTCAGAGGTGATATGGGCGTGGCAAGGATAGACTCTACAGGTGTATAGAACGACTCAGAGGTAATATGAACGTGAAAGGTTCTATAGATGAATATGACAATTATAGTGGATTTTCATGGAAGATACGTCTACTCAGAGGTAATATGGACATGGTAGGCACATCTTCGCTAGGGTATAAAATGACAATTCAGAGGTATTATGGACGTGAAATATTTTCTAAAGAGTTATGACAGCACGAGGTCATCATAGAAGAGACGACTACTCAGAGGTAATATGGACATGGTAGACGTGAACTTCGCTAGGGTGTAAGAAGATAACTCAGAGGTGATATGGACGTGAATTGTTTTTCTACTGGGGTAAAGTATAGAAGAGGTGAATTCCTTTAACAGAATCCACGAATACCTACAGGGGATGTAGAAGCCTATGCTGGCTTGAAACTCAGACATTATTTTTTCAGGAACTTGTCATTGATTGGCATTATTAGCAAGTCGACATTGGGTTTGGCCAGTCGGTAGGCACCATTGGAGTAGAACTTCTCTATGACGAATGGTCCCTCCCACTTGAGCTTGAACTTTTCCGTCGTCATGTGAGTCATTACCATCTGTCTTCGAACTGATAAGACAAGGTCACCAACTTGGAATGTGCTTTCCCAGACTTTTTTGTTGAAGGCCCTGGAAATCCGAGCTTGGTAAAGCTCGATTCGTTGTTGAGCTAGCAGGCATTTTTCATCCAATGCCTCTAACACTTGTAGCCGTCGGTGTTGTTCATCCTTCGTCAGTCAGCTGGTTGGTGATAGTTACCCGTAAGGACGGGATCTGGATCTCTACGGCAAGCACTACCTCGCTTCCATAAACAAGAGAGAATGGTGTGTTGCCCATGGGTGTTCGAACGATCGTACGGTAAGCCCATAGACATTCGTTGAGCTTCTCATTGCAGTCGCACTTATTAGAAGAAATGACTTTATTAAGTAGTTTGACGATAGTCTTGTTGAACGCTTCGGTTTGTCCGTTTGTTGTAGGATTGTAAGCCGTTGATGCCATATTCCATATTCGATTTTTATCGCAGAACCGATGGAAAGCATGGCTCACAAACTGAGGACCATTGTCGTGGATGATCCTTCGAGGAACATCGAAGTGGTATATGACGTGACGTTTGACAAAGCTGATCACATTTGTAATTTTTTACTTGGCCACAGATACTACTTCCACCCATTTAGAAAAGTATTCGGTGATGGCAAGTAGGAACCGATGTCCTCTGGAGGATGGTGGACTGATTAGCCCAATGATATCCATTTCCCATGCTTTAAACAGCTAGGAGACCGTCGTGGGGTGTAGGAACTCTGAAGGCCGGTAGATGAAGTCAACATACAACTGACACACCCGGCACTTCTTTACGTAATCAATAGCATCTTCCATCGTAATGGGCCAGTAGAAGCCCATGCGACGCAATCGGTCTTACAACATAGGACCCGGCTGATGGGCTCCGTAGGTGCCATCGTGTGCTTCCGTGAGTTCTTCTTGTGCTTCTATCATAGATAAATATCGCAGGAGAAGCCTATCGTATGAACGACGATACATTATCTTGGTAGCTGTAATGCCTCGCTCCGCGAAGGTACTAGATAGACAGATAGATTGGATTGCTGGCTCAACAACAGAAGACGATTGATCTGGGTGAGTGGACGAAGTCTCATTTGCTGATTCGTTTACGCCTAATAAGAAGCTAAGTTTTTGATTAAATGCGATTGATAATAACAAGATAGTAAATCATTGAGTATGCTTTAAGAGAATCCACATGTTGCCATGCTAAGAACAAGAAAAGAGATAACATGTATGCTAAGAAGATTTGATACCTGCTAATAAGAAACGAATTGATGCCTGTATGCTAAATTAGAGATGATGCCTTTAATCACAGAACTGTTGCCATGCTTAATAAGAACAGAAAAGAGAATGCTCAATTGTCCATAACAGTAAGCTATCAAGAGTAGAGTTCCTGCTTGTTGCTACTTGCTTAAATAAAGATTGTTCATTGTCCCTTGATTGTTGCTATGAAATGACAGAGATGTATAGTGATGGCACATTATGCAAAAGAGATGATATGGCTCGTCCGTATAGAGAAAAGAGTAGAGCTACTTGCTCGATTACATGAAAAAAAGAGATGAATATGTTTGCAAGTTGCTTGATTGATGCATGATTATTTATATGATAGTTGCATTTGCATTGGTCTAGACGGCTTGTGCACAAGTGGTAGTCTCTCGACGATTCTGGGGGCACCCGGAGTCGATCGGCCTAGGAGAGAACAGGACACCTGGGGCTAGAAGTCCCCGCAGTAAGAGAGGGTGTCAATCTATTAGTAGTTGGGCAAGATGTTCCGACTGCTAATATGGGTATTGCCCATGGACCACAAGAGTTATTGTCATGCTACATATTGATAAGAGTCAAAAGAATGTTTTACTAAGAGCTAACAATGCAAAGACGAACAGGGAATGACAATGTTGGTTTTATAATGTTTATGCTAATCCTTGTCTTGTGCAGGGATGGACGGTCGGCTATGGTAAGAATCACTGAAAAAGTGATACACATGTATTACTTGAGTTTGCTATATGAATTACTTACAAAGATTTATCTGTTACCAAGAAGTGCTATGTTCTACTAAAGAAAAGAATGCTAAAGCTGTTGTCCCTAATGAAATGATATGCTCATAAAATACGCTACACACTGCACAAATGAATACTCATCGTGCTCGAATTAAGTAGTCCCTTGTATGCTTGAAATGAAAGGAAACAAATGCTGGCTTTTCAAAGATGTTTTCAAAATAGATGTAAATTGACTCTGTATGCATGAAATGTACATAGGTAAAAAGTAGCAAGATCACATCACCAGAAACGTTTTCTTACTAAATGAACAGTGATCGTTTCAGACAAATGTAGCTCTTTGTTCACAATCACCAGTATGTTGATATACTGACCCACCATCAGTCTACAAGCAGGTGCACTATGCATCGAAAAGGATAGTCCGAAGCCATAGCCCGAGCCTCATCCTCAGGAACTAGAAATCAGAAGAGATGCCAAGAGATGACATCTATTGCAAGAGTTGTTTTTATATATAAAGGGATGTAATGTATGGGAACAGGATCATTGTAATCTGTAAAGTTCTGAGTGATTGTCATATTGTATCAGAGAGAATCGAGAGCTTGTAATCTGTTCAAATGAAATTAATAAAGAGAATTGTTTCTTGTTACCATTGTGTTCAATGCTTATATTCTGAATTATGTCCGCTGCTGCTTTAATTATCTGCAATATGTTCCGCTGCGTATTGTCAATCTTGTCTATCTTGTCTTGTTCCAGGTCTTGGCCTTGTGTAAGCGCAACTTAGGCTTACACGGCATCACGCCTTAGCGAGGACGAACGGTCTTACAGAGTCCAAAATGAGGACGAAAGAACTCTGCGGGATTGGGACGTGACAGAATGGTATCAGAACAACACGATCCTCTGGCCAATTTTGATTTAAGTGAATTTGTACATGTCTTCTGATCAAAATTCCGTTGCCTACTCGATATCAATAATGAGATGAACGTTCCATACAATACGTCCATAAATATTTTTATGATGCCAGCATATATTTTATCGATTTGATTGATTGAGATTGAAATGCTTGATTGAACAAGAGTTTTGATATGATCTGAATTATGATTTCATGGATTGATGATGGCAAAGGATGAGGACTATCGCTGCTAAGGATATCGTAAGTTTCTCCTTAAGTTTCGAGGACGAAACTTCTTTTCGGTGAGTAATTATGTAGTGCCCCGCTCTGCGAAGGCACTAGATAGATAGAAAGATTGGATAGCTGGCTCTACAACAGAAGATGATTGATCTGGGTGAGTGGACGAAGTCTCATTTGCTGATTCGCTTACGCCTAATAAGAAGCTGAGTTTTTGATTAAATGCTATTGATAATAATAAGATAGTAAATCATTGAGTATGCTTTAAGAGAATCCACATGTTGCCATGCTAAGAACAAGAAAAGAGATAACATGTATACTAAGAAGATTTGTTACCTGCTAATAAGAAACAAATTGATGCCTGTATGCTAAATTAGAGATGATACCTTTAATCACAGAACTGTTGCCATACTTAATAAGAACAGAAAAGGGAATCCTCAATTGTCCATAACAGTAAGCTATCAAGAGTAGAGTTCCTGCTTGTTGCTACTTGCTTAAATAAAGATTATTCATTATCCCTTGATTGTTGCTATGAAATGACAGAGATGTATAGAGATGGCACATTATACAAAAGGGATGATATGGCTCGTCCGTATAGAGAAAAGAGTAGAGCTACTGGCTTGATTACATGAAAAGAAGAGATGAATATGTTTGAAAGTTGCTTGATTGATGCATGATTGTTTATATGATAGTTGCATTTGCATTGGTCTAGACGGCTTGTGCACAAGTGGTAGTCTCTCGATGATTCTGGGGGCACCCGGAGTCGATCGGCCTAGGTGAGAACAGGATACCTGGGGCTAGAGTCCCCACAGTAAGAGGAGGTGTCAGTCTATTAGTAGTTGGTCAAGAAGTTCCGACTGCTAATATGGATATTGTCCATGGACCACAAGAGTTATTATCATGCCACAGATTGATAAGAGTCAAAAGAATGTTTTGCTAAGAGCTAACAATACAGAGACGAACAGGGAATGATAATGTTGGTTTTATAATGTTTATGCTAATCCTTGTCTTGTGCAGGAATGGACGGTCGGCTATGGTAAGAATCACTGAAAAAGTGATACACATGTATTGCTTGAGTTTGATATATGAATTGCTTGCAAAGATTAATCTGTTACCAAGAAGTGCTATGTTCCACTAAAGAAAAGAATGCTAAAGCTGTTGTCCCTAATGAAATGATATGCTCATGAAACACGATACGCACTGTGCAAATGAATACTCATCGTGCTCGAATTAAATAGTCCCTTGTATGCTTGAAATGAAATAAAACAAATCTTGGCTTTTCAAAGATATTTTCAAAAGAGATGTAAACTGACTCTGTATGCATGAAATGTATATAGGTAAAAAGTAGCAAGATCACATCACAAGAAACGTTTTCTCACTAAATGAATAGTAATCGTTTCAGACAAATCTTGCTTTTTGTTCACAATCACTAGTATGCTGATATACTGACCCACCATCAGTCTTCATGCAGGTGCACAATGCATCGAAAAGGATAGTCCGAAGCGATAGCTCGAGCCTCATCCTCAGGAGCCAGAAATCAGAAGAGATGCCAAGAGATGACATCTGTTACAAAAGTTGGTTTTGTATATAAAGGGATGTAATGTGTGGGAACGGGATCATTCCAATCTGTAAAGTTCTGAGAGATTGTAACATTGTATCAGAGAGAATCGATAGCTTGTAGTCTGTTCAAATGAAATTAATAAAGAGAATTATTTCTTGTTACCATTGTGTTCAATGCTTGTATTTTGAATTATGTTCGCTACTGCTTTAATTATCTACAATAGGTTCTGCTGCGTATTGTCAATCTTGTCTATCTTGTCTTGTTCCATGTCTTGGCCTTGTGCAAGCGCAACTTAGGCTTGTACGGCATCACGCCTTAGCGAGGACGAACGGTCTCACAGAGTCCGAAGAGAGGACGAAAGGACTCTGTGGAATCGGGGCGTGACAGTAGCTGTGTCGTAGAAGAACCAGAGAGAGCATCTCTTGACAGAAGTAGCTTCCTTCGGGTCTTCGTGTAGGATCCCGTAGACTGCATAGTCTGTGAACAAAAATTGCCAATCCCAAACTTCTATATTAGTATCTATTTGTACTAAGTAACTCAGACACATATGTAGATTATTCCTCTGCCAAACTAGCTTTCGACCCATTACCGTGACGGTATATTGGGTTCAGACAGGAGCTGCTAGAGAAACGGCGAGGACAGCGAGTGCGTCAGCCTCGAAGTTTTATAATCGAGGTATATGTTCTATAAAGAACCCTGTGAAGGTATAGATGAAATCGATTGCTGCCTGGTGGTATGGAACCAGATCTTCATGTCGGATATTGTATTGTCCCCGAACCCGGTTGATAATCAATTTCTAGTCGCCATGGGCTTCGATGCAGTCAACCCCCAACTGTTTAGCGAGCTAGAGTCCGATGGTGAGAGCGTTATACTCAATAACGTTATTGGTGCATGACTCCATACAAGAATATATTCGGTTGATGACCAAGCCATCGGGAGTGAGGAGGACCACTCCGACACCTACGATGATCTCGCCTTTGGGTCATGTTCTTGAAGCACCATCAAAGAACATGTGCCAAACCGAGTTATCTAAGATGACATTGGACTCTAGGACTTCATCTGGGATGTCGTCATAGAGCTTTGATGTCTCTGGCACGAGGTGTGCTGCTAAGAAGTCGACCAATGCTTGGCCCTTGACTGCCTTTTATAGGACGAACACCATGTCATAAGGAGTCAAAAGTATCGCCCATGTGGCTAACCATAAGTTCAAGGCCCCTGGCTTGGTCACGAGGACCGTGAAGGGGTTGACTCGGGAGATGACGTGGATCGTCTGTCCGACCACATAATAATACGTCTTTTGGATGGCAAAGAGCAGGACACGACACTTCTTCTTGACAGGATTATACCGATGCTCGGCCCCAATCATGGTCCTGCTAAGATAGTAGATTGCATGTTCGTGGCCATCATTACTCCTCTGGGCATACAAACCACCGAGAGAATGGTCTATAGCTCGAACGTATAGCAGGAACGGTCTCCACATGACTAGTACTACTAGTACTGGAGGACTAGTGAGGTACTGTTTGAGGTCGTTGAACGCACGCTGGCATTATTCTGTCCAGATGAAAGAAACCCCTTTCTTCATCAGTTTGGTGAAAGGTTGACATCTACCAGAGAGATTTGCTATGAATCTTATGAAATGTGCTAAGCGCCCTTACAAGCCTCGGAGCTCGTAGAGATTCTTCATAGGAGCCATATCCAAGATCGCCTTAGTCTTCTTAGGGTCAATATGAATACCCTTCACTGTGACGATAAAGCCCAAGAATTTGCCACTGGAGGCTCCCAGAAATAACTTGGTTGGGTTCATCTTCAGTTGATGTGTTCACATTAAGTCAAACACTATTCTTAAGTCGTCTAAGTGATCGAATTTTTTTTTGCTTTTGACGGCAATATCATCAACGTAATATTCTACCGTCTTTTGGAGGTGCTTGCGAAATATGGTGCTTATTGCCCGCTGTTATGTTGCTCCCGCACTCTTCAACCCGAAGGGCATCACTGTGTAACAGTATATCCCTTTTGGAGTAAGAAGTGAAGTATGTTTCTCGTCTTCGAAAAACATCATGATTTAGTTGTAGCATGAGAAACCATCCATAAAGGTCATACGTTCAAAGCTACAAGTGTTGTCGATTACCACGTCGATGATCGGGAGAGAAAACTCGTCTTTTGGATAGGCCGAGTTGAGATCCCTGAAGTCTATGCAGACCCGAATTTTTTCGTTCTTCTTAGTGACTGAGACAATATTGGCCACCCAATCAGGTTGTTATTCTTCGCGAATGAAGCCACTCTCTAAGAGTTTGTCGACTTCTTCCTCGATAGCATCCATGATGTTGGGTGGAAACGTCGTTGTTGTTTGACAGGCTTAGCATCGGTTAGGATGTTGAGACGGTAGAGAGCAACTTGCGGGTCTAAATTCGGCATGTCTTTGTAGCTCCATGCAAAGACATCGATATATTCTCGGATAAGTTGTATCAGAGATTCTTCGTCTTCCCCAGTCAAGCTTTTGCTAATGAAGATTGGTTTGGGGAAGCCTAATCTCCTAGATCGGCTTGGACGACTTCATCTTCGGTAGGAGGTTCGTGCTGTTCGAAGCATCATTCCCATTGGGATCCCAGGCATTGAGCCAAGGGTTCATCCTCGAAGCATTCGAGTATTTTCTCATCATCTTCGACTGGGTGATCTATAGAGACCATATTAATGGACAATATCTTCTTGAGGGCCTGGCCGATACTGGTATCAGAGTTCCAGGTTGAGGAATCGGAGGAGTGTGAATGCATCATGGCCTCCAGCTCTGAGCTCTCCGAAGTTGTTGTGGGTGTAACATAACCCAACCCACGGTAATGCGTTGATTATAGTTTTCAGACTTTTCCTTTGGAGCATGAAGTCTGAAGAAAAGGCATCGGCCTTTGCCATAGTTCAGTCCTTTGTCACCGTTCAAGTTATAACCCATTTTCTGGATGAGGTTTTTGGCTTGAGCTAGTAGTGTTATGGTAGAGTTGCATCTTGCCGTTATCGGGTTCTGGTTCTGCCGTTGCCAGTCGTTTAGGATGCTCCAATTGGCCGAAGATGGTAGGTTCCTCCTTTTTCTTCTTTGCTGGAACTAGGAAGTAGGCGCCTTGAGAAGGGACAACTCGGCTTGCAAGGTTGACGATTGTCACTTGTGCTTGCAGCATACATAGAGCGTTATATAAAAAATACCTAATGTTCCAATGCGTACAAGAGTAATTCAAAGACAACTTCCTATTAATGAAATGCAAAATTTTATTCAAAGGGATTACATCATCTAAAGAATGCACTTCGGCATTGGCGCATATATAGTCTCCCAACTCTTCAAACGTGAGCACCAGGGCTATTCCGGGAAAAGGTAGAGGACGTTTCCCCTTCAGCTTGACCACAAAGGGGGCTGCAATCGGATGTTTGTGTGACCTCAGAGTTGGCTTCGGAGTCATCCGGGAAAGACTTATTTGCATAGGCTCCTGGCTATCCTTTGACAGGATCGAGGATGATATAGTCAGAGCTTTGCCTCGAAGCTTGATGACGAGAGGGGCTGATGTATGAGGAGATTTCCTGTCACGACCCGCACCCTAGAGTAAGGGCACGAGACATGGGTACGTCCAGCCTACGCCACAGTGTCGGCTGTAGAATGCTGTCTTAGGTTACAACATCTAACAATATAAATTCTAAGCAGTTTATACTCCCCGAATGGGGTGACATAGCAGAATGTAAACTCAATGACAACTAAGGAAGAAGAAGCACGATATGATATAGAACTCAAGGAAATACAGGTGATCAAAAAGTCTAAGATAACATCTCAGTAAATATCCAGAAATATATGGTCTCAGCTACTGAATATGAAAGAATATATACAACTCAGATCTCAAAGACAGGAATATAAAGTCTAGCTAAACCAGTCTCAAGACAACATAAGTAAGATAAAGCCTAACTAAGCTTGTTTAGGCAATGGGGGTAATGTCCTCAGCTAGAGCTGGGTCCTCATGAGAGTCCAGCTCACAAGTGTCGTCTACGGCTGCCCCGTAGAAGGTATCCATACAAGCCTTCTTTTCGTCCTCTATAATATTTTTATCAGGTCCAGTCAGGACAGGAGCGAGCACAATACATCTCAACAGTTCATAACAGGTTAGAAAATATAATCATGCAGTAAAGTAAGATACAGGTACTAAAGGAAATACAGTATGTAAACAGAGAGAAAACTGTAATAGAAATATCTACTATAAATAGAGACTAACAGTGGCTAGTGAGTCAGAGTACAATATAGACATGTAAATGGCATAGGAGATTCTGATGCTACACTATGGAAAGATTCTGATGCTACACTACTTGGATAATATTCACATGTCTACTTCTACTCCCCCGTACCCCCAATCAATACACAAGGATCCAGCTAGGTTATGTTATGATTCCATGCAATGGCCCACAAGGGGTGATACATGGATGCCCATAAATGGGTGATTCTGGGAATGCCCATAAATAGGAGATTCAAGGAAACTCTGTGAACATGAGAGTACATGTCACAAGTGATCAATGAACCATGAAGCATAGTGATACACAATGTAAGTGAAACGCACAGAACATGTAGTATCCGATGCTCCTAAAGGATAACATCTCAAAAAAGGATCCATATAGTACCAATCTGTGTGACCAATATGACAGTATCAAGTAAAGTAATTTAAAGCAGGAAAATAATTCTAAGCAGAATATGAAATGATCAGAAAATGTACTCGCCTGGTATCTAAGTGTCCGGATGAAATGAACTGTCCGAGGAGAGGTGTCTGGCTCCTAAACAGAACAGCACAAGTCACAACAAGTCTAAAATGATAACAAGATGCAATTCAATGCATTTTATATGAATCTAGGTCAATCTAGACCAAAGTCAACTCTTGGTCAACTCTGGTCAACCCTAGAAGTCAAACTAGGTCAACTTTGGTCAAACTAGGTCCAACAAGTCTAAACTAGGTCAAACAAGTCATTCTAGGTTTCACTAATCCATACTAGTCTAAACAAGGCTAAACTAGCCTATGCTAGTTTACCAAGTCCATACAACCTATACAACATAAGTCAAAACCAAACATCACAAAACCTAGTTTGCATCTAGTCCTACACATGGAATCACATAGTAAATATATATATATATATACATAATACATTATATACATTATATTACATCTATAAAGCTACCTACATACATATATGCATTCCATAATACCTATAGACACATACATATATATGTGTATAGAGAGGAATAGAAAAAGGAGTGAGTGTGAAAGTGAACAGGAATGTGAGCATGTAAATGTGTGTGTGTATAATGTAGAGGACTGCGTGTGAGTGTTAATGAGAGAGTGAGTAACAACAACATATGATTTCAGTTGACAGTGTGAAATATGAAGCATACTTAGAATTAATGTGTGTTCAGTTTAGGAATATAGGTAATGTGCCACAGGAAAATAGTGTGCTGATGTGCTAGAGTGTACAAGAATGTGTGATTGAAAACAGTAACAGGAAGGAGAAGGATAGGAAACTATTATCATTCAGCCTATTGACAGTTTTCAGTCCCAGCATTCAAGACCCCATTTTGAATCCAAAACCCAACCAAAATCACCCAAATTTGACCCATAGATAGATTATAAGTAGAAGAACTATATTAGGGTTAAAACCAAAATTTAACAGTATTTAAATAGGTCAAATTAATTGCCAAAGTTCGATTTCAAAACTGGGAAAAATACAGGAATATACACAGTTTTAGAATTTTATGGTAAATGCTAAATACCCATCGAAAACAAACTAGAATGCCAATTTAAAGGTTGGTAATAATAATATAGGGTGTACACGTGTCATAGGGAGTGCCTCGTGTCCGCCACAAGGACACAGACGTGTCCAAATACAATAAAACCAAAAACCAACACCCAGGACACTGCACAGTAGTGTACTGCCTCGTGCGTGTGTGCACCTAGGTCTAAGATACGACACAAGTGTCCAAGTGTCTTGTCACTACCACATTTCTAGTTTGAGGGTATTTTTTTCATTTTTGGGCTTATTTAAATTTACTAGAATTTATTTGAATTTATAGGAATTTTTAGGATTTATTTTGGAATGGTTTGAATGAAGGTTGACTTTGACTAGCTTTGACTTGATAGGCTAACCTAGAAGCTAACCCTAGTTGGGTATGAACTTGGTTAGGTCATGTAACCCTAGTTAGACTAGAGTTAACCTATGTTTTAGTCATTTAAACCCAAGTTAGAATAGAAGGCATTTAGACACAAGTCATGACTTATGATTTGAACCATTGATTAATGACTAAGCCCAACCCATTAGCCATGAGCCAAACCCTAACCCTAACTTAATATGGCCGGCCACTTAACCTATCATTGGGATTCCCCCTATAAATAGTCTCCCCCATTTAGGGCTAGCCTCCTTAGAAAAGAACAAGTTTTAGAAAGAGGTATTTTTCCAACTTCATAAATTCCTAGAAAATCTATTTTAACTCCTTTTTAATCCAAACAAATTGCAATAGGTTTTAGACTAAGTTTTCTTGCTGTTTTTGGTGTTCAACCTCAGCTTTGGGGCAATTTGAAGAAGTTTGCTAGCAAGGAAAAACCCCTCTATTGGAAGCTTTTCTTACATTTTGACACGAATAGGTAAATCTCTAAAAACACCATTAAATTTCAGTTTCTTTGCATGATTAGAAAGCCATAGGTCTACCCTAACTGTAGGTATGTCTAGACCTAGGTTTCGTTTCCATTTTATGTCCCATTTGGACACGTATCAGTCCTAGGGTTTAAGTGTTTGATGAAATGCCCCAAAGGGCATTTCGAATTGTTTTTAGGAATGTTTCTGATTAGGAAATCATGTTTTAGTGTTGTTTACATGTTTCTTGTCGACTGAGGTGGTTTTGGCCTTATGTCGTGTCGGTTTTGACACTTGGACACGCCGTGCGCGCACGAACTGCATTATCCTGCTGTTTGGGGGCTGCACCGGACACGACACGCGACTAGCGAACACGAAACTTGATACACACCACGGGACACTGACTGACATGCCACGTGTCAAGTTTCAGATGACCATGTGGCATGTTGAGAGAGAAATCATCATTGTATCGATTTTACACACACACGCGCACACGTACAATGGGCCACTGATACGGGTGGATAACTCTGGACACGACACACTAGGACACAAATTAGGGTAATGGACACAAGGACCTACCCTAGGCATATCCTTGTGCACGAGCACGAGGGTTGGTCTGTACTGTGTCGAGCGCACGACACGCGTGCACTTGTGCACGAGGCTGCACTGGAAATTCAGTGTCCAGTGCTATTTTTTGGTTTTTGTCGATTTGGAACGATTGTGTCAAAATGGTGGACACGTGTTGGACCCTGGGACACACTTACATAATATATTTTCATTACCAACCTATAATTTCGTATTTTGGTTCATTTTTATGTGTCAATTGTCATTTACCCAAATTTTTGATTCATGAACATTCCAGTTTTGTTCCAGTTTTCATAACTGAACTTTGGCAGTCTTTTTGACCTGTTTAACTGATGTAAAATGTTGGTTTTAGTCTCTAATATAGTTCTCCTACTTACAATCTAACTATGGGTTGATTTTTGGGTGATTTGGTTGTGAATTGATTTCAAAACGAGAAATTGAAGTTCCAATAAAACTGGAACTAATTTTTGAGTATGTCCTTCTTTATTTCTGAAATCTAAGATTTGTTTAGGGGACTAAAGTCGTGGACCGAGACTGAATTGTAATGTATTGGTTCCCTTCTTTCCTTTCATGTACACTCATTCCTCACACACACATTGTCCCTCATGTCTTCACATCACACACACAATTGCCACACATACACATGTGACACTCTACACTCACAAACATTAGCTCACACACACACTTTGACACTCACATTCACCTGTCTAACAGTTGACACCCTATTTCTGGAACACTACACTAACAGGAAACACACACATTCCTCTCATTCATACACACACACTCACTCTCTATATCCCTATCTTCCTAATGTATGTATATGTATATATGTAATGTATATATATGTAAAATGTGTATCTAATGTATAGGTTATACTATGTATATATAATATTTGAATATCAATATATGTATGTAGGTAGCTTTATAGATGTAATGTATATATATATGTATGTATTATGTAAACTCCATGTGTAGGCCTAGATGCAATAATAGGTTGTGTGTTGGTCGGTTGACCTTGTGTTGTATAGGTTGTATGGACTTGGTATGCTAGCATAGGCTAGTTTAGCCTTGTTTAGACTAGTATGGACTAGTTAGACCTATAATGACTTGTTTGACCTAGTTTAGACTTGTTGGACCTAGTTTGACCATACTTGTCCTAGGTTTGACTTCTTGGTTGACCATGGTTGACCATGAGTTGACTTTGGCTTAGGTTGACCTATATTCATCTAGAATGTATTAAATTGCATCTTGTTATCATTTTAGACTTGTTGTGACTTGTGCTGTTCTGATTAGGAGCCAGACACCTCTCCTTGGACAGTATATTTCATCCGGACACTCAGATACCAGGCGAGTACATTCTCTGATCATTTCATATCCTGCTTAGAATTATATTCCTACTTTAGATTACCTTACTTGATGCTGTCACGACATTATCACGGATTAGTACTATATGGATCTCTTCATGCGATGTTATCCCCCTCGGGAGCATCGGGTACATTGTGTCATGTGCGTTTCACTTTCATTATGTACTTCTGTGCTTTCACCATACATGTACACTCCTGTGAATCATGTACTCTCATGTTCACGGAGCCCTCATGTATACTATCATGTGCACCATTTCATGGGCCCCCATGTGATATCATGTATAATAACATAACCTGCTTAGATCCTTGTGTATTGATTGGGGAAAGCGGGGGAGTACTAGTAGTCATGTGAACAATTCCATAGTAGTGTAGATCATGTGAAACTCTTTAGTGTAGATCATGTACAAATCTGTTCTGTTCACATGTGTTATCTTGTACTCTACATCACTAGCCACTATTAGTTCTCTATATACAGTAGCTATTTATATACTGTTCTCTTCTGTTACATCATATACTTCCTTTCAGTTTCATGTATCTTACTCAACTGTATGTTTATATTTTCTAACCTGCTGTGATCTGTTGAGATGTATTGTGCTCGCTCCTGTCCTGACTGGACCTGTTGAAAATATTACAGAGGACGAGGAGGAGGCCTGTGTGGATACCTTCTACGGGGCAGCTCTAGACGACACTTGCGAGCTGGACACTCAGGAGGACCCAGCTCTAGCTGAGGACATTACCCCTATTGTCTAGACTAGCTTAGTTAGGCCTTATCTTACTTATGTTGTCTTGAGACTAGTAGTTAGACTTTATTTCTGTCTTGAGATTCTGAGTTGTATATATTCTTTCATTTTCAGTAGCTGGGACCATGTATTTCTGGATATTTGCTGAGATGTTATCTTAGACTTTCTGATCACCTGTATTTCCTTGAGTTCTATATCATATCGTGCTTTATTCTTTCTTAGTTGTGATTGAGTTTACATTCTGCTATGTCACCCCCATTCGGGGAGTATAAACTATTTAGAATTATAATGTTAGATGATGTGACCTAGGACAGCGTTCTACCGCCGACACTGCGACATAGGCTGGACGTAACCACGTCTCGTGCCCTAACTCTAGGGTGCGGGTCGTAACACGTTTTTAGTGGTGGCCCATGCAGGTCTAGACTAGAAGTGTAGTGGTATTCGAACCATAGTATCACTACAGCCTGCAGTAGGATATAGGACATTAATTTTCAAGGTACTCAATCACATTAGGAAAAACTCTATTATTGCCATCTAAATCCATATTGTCAATCGATTCTTTTAAATTTTAACTGTACGCCTTTGTTATATCGCTTCTTTCTCAGAAATTGATACTCTTGTTTGGTCTGTCTTCAGGATGGTAGAGACTCGGTCGCAGCGTACCATTCATGGGGATGCTATGGAGGGGACTGCTATCTCTCAGCCAGTACAGCAGGGCCAGGAGACTGCAGCTCCTGCTACCTCTGTTCGTATTGAGGCTCCAGCAGCAGCAACATGGGGTATGCCTCCACCGGCTCGGAGGCAGGACCCAGTCATCGCAGAGGAGCCCTTCCAGCAGCAGCCGCCTACAGGATACGTGGATGCGGCACATATGTTCGCATATTTCCAGCAGTTCATGGACCGGCAGCAGGCTCGACAGGACAGGGGCATGGAGTTGGCCCTTACGACGGTCGCAGCTCGACCAGTAGTCCATCAGCCGAGGACACCGGGGATAGAGCAGTTCTAGAAGATGAGCCCAGAGACTTCCTGGGGATAGAAGGGATCCTATATGCTGATGAGTGGATCGAGCATATAGAGGAGATCTTCCGTCTGGCCCGGATATCGGTAGATCTTCAGATTGAGGCAGCAGCTAGCCGGATGCGAGATCTTGCTCGCACCTGGTATCAGTCAGACCCCAGGGTGGGGTAGCTGGGCAGACTTGGGAGGAGTTCAAGGGCTTCTTCAAGAAGAAGTTCTTTCCAGATTCAGTGCTCAAAGCCTTAGAGTCACAGTTCGAGAGCCTAGTTCAAGGGTGCATATCAGTGGAGGAGTATGCTGGGGAGTTCGGCCGCCTCGGCAGATTTGTAGAGGGCTTGAGCGAGACGGCGAAGGCCCAGAGGTTCCGGAAGGGTCTGGTCAAGGAGGTCAAGTCCTTGACAAAGGGCAACAGGGATGCCACTTTTGAGGAGATCTTGACGGGAGCCTTATTGGCAGAGGATGATCTTGAGCTTAGGCTCAAGAGGGGGCGAGACCCAGTTGGGGGCAGCAGTAGCGGAGGCCAGGCCAAGAGGCCTCACTTGCAACACCAACAGCCGAGGCAGTTCCAGTCGCAGCCGATCAAACAGAGGCCAGTTCACCAGCAGCAGTTTCAGCATCAGACACCCAGGCAGCAGACAGTCAGTTGCACATTCTACAAGAAGTAGGGCATGGATGGAACGAATGCAGGAAGAGGCTGGGGAAATACCTTCTTTACGGAGTGGCAGATCACCAGCTGAGGGATTGTGCTAGGTCTGGAGGACGAGTAGCCCAGGAAGGAGGAGCCAAGGCTCCAGCTGGCCAGCAGAGGGGACCAGCCCTGCCAACACAGCAGCAGAGGTTCGTCCAGCACCAGTAGCAGGCCAGGGGAGGCCGGCAGGGGTGAAGATTCGCCATGGCAGCAGAGGATACGGAGGCCATCGGAGAGCTGATCGCAGGTTCTATCCTTCTCGACTCCAATCCAGCTTTTGTATTATTCGATTCCGGTGCTTCGTATAGCTTCATATTAATATCTTTTATGATTAGACACGGTATGATAGATGAATTGTTGCCTAGGACTTACAAGATCACGACCGGGGGTGGCATTATCCTCGTGAGTGATGTTTGTAAGGGTCGGAGTGTAGTTTTGGGAGGCCGTGAGTTGGAGGTGAGCCTGCTCGTAATGCCATTGCCGAACTATGATATAGTACTCGGCATGGATTGGTTGAGCAGGCACCACGCCAGCATTGATTATAGAGGGGGTAGAGTTCTCTTCAGAGCGCTGGGGGAGCAAGAGTTCGAGTACTCCAGACGTCAGGCGGAGTAGAGCAGCAGAGTTTTCTGCGGAGTCTCGGTTGAGGAGCAGACGATTCCACACCCCTTGATAGCAGAGTATATGGATGTTTTCCAGAGGAGTTGCCTGGATTGCCACCAGACGGAGACATTGAGTTCTTGATAGACTTGGTTCCAAGAGCAGAACCCATCTTTTAGCATGTCTATCGAGTGAACAATAGTGAGTTGGTGGAGCTGAAGAAGCAAGTTGATGAGCTGTAGGACAAGGGCTTCATCCGCTTGAGTTCGTTGCCATGGGGTGCACCAGTCTTATTTGTGCTGAAGAAGGATGGGTCAGTATGGATGTATATTGACTATAGGGCAATCAACAACCTCACGATCAAGAACAGATACCCACTGTCGCGGATCGACGATCTTTTTGACTAGTTGAGCGAAGCTTGGGTATTTTCCAAGATTGATCTAAGGTCGGGATATCACCAGGTGAAGGTGAAGGGGGAGGATATTCCCAAGACCGCTTTCAGGACGCGGTACGGGCAGTTTGAGTTTTTGGTTATGCCGTTTGGGCTAACCAATGCACCAGCAGTGTTTATGAACCTAATGAACAAGGTATTCCACCAGTACCTGGATCAGTTTGTGGTAGTGTTCATTGACGACATCTTAGTATATTCCAAGACTGAGAAGGAGCACGAGGAGCATTTGAGGATCGTGCTGGAGACTCTCAGGAAGGAGCAGCTTTACGGAAAGCTCTCCAAGTATGAGTTCTTCCTGGACCGGGTGGACTTCTTGGGGCATGTGGTGACTGGAGATGGTATCTCAGTTGACCCTAAGAAGATCGTAGCAGTTGAGGCATGGGCAGCGCTGACTTCAGTGGCAGAGATCAGGATTTCCTGGGGCTGGCAGGATATTATCGGAGATTTATACTGGATTTCTCCCGGGTTGCAGAGCCATTGACTCGATTGACCCGGAAGGATGCTGAGTATGTTTGGTCAGAGGAGTGTCAGGCAGCTTTTGATGAGTTGAAGAAGCGGCTTACGACAGCTCCGATTCTGACATTGCCTTCAGGATCAGGGGGATTCACTATTTATAGTGACGCTTCAGGGAAGGGGCTGGGTTGTGTCTTGCAGCAGCACGGGAAGGTGATTGCCTATGCTTCCAGGCAATTACGTCCCATGAGAAGAACTACCCTACCCACGACCTGGAGCTGGCAGTAGTGATATTTGCTCTGAAGTTGTGGAAGCATTATCTGTATGGAGAGATGGTAGAGATTTTTACAGATCATATGAGCTTAAAGTATATGTTCACTCAGAAGGAGCTGAACATGAGGCAGCGCAGATGGCTATAGTTGATGAAGGACTTTGACATCCTACTTCAGTATCACCCAGGAAAGGCCAACGTGGTTGACGATGCCTTGAGTAGGTATCCGACAGCCATGTGTTTGACCATGGACCGTCACATGCTTGCTGATTTGGAGAGCCTGGGGATTGAGGTGATCGTGCCCGGAGTGCAAATGCAGATGTGGGGCATGTAGACTCAGTCAGACTTGGTGTAGAGGATCAAGTCGGCACGGTTTGAGGACATTGCTCTGCGGTGTCTTCGAGAACAGGATTGCTGGATGGTGAGTTTTCTCTTGCAAAGGATGGTGCCTTGAGGCACGATTCCAGGTTATGTGTGCCCAGCGGAGAGCTCAGGGAGCAGGTTTTGCAGGAGGCCTACAGATCTCAAAACACGATACACCCTAGTGCCAACAAGATGTACCGAGATCTGAGGGAGCATGTTTGGTAGTCCGAGATGAAGCGGGAGGTGGCTCGCTTCGTGGCTAGGTGCTCGGTCTGTCAGCAGGTCAAGGCAGAAAGGCAGAGGCCCGGTGGATTGTTGCAGCCGCTGCCCATTCCCGAGTGGAAATAGGATCGTATTACTATGGATTTTGTATCTGGATTGTTGCGTACGCGAGAAAGAAAAGATACGATTTGGGTCATCGTTGGCAGGTTAACCAAATCGGCCCACTTCTTATCTTTCAAGGTGGGTACGTCTACAAAGAGGCTGGCGGAGATGTATATGCGGCAGATAGTCAGGATTCACGGGATTCCGGTCAACATCATCTCAGATTGGGATAGTCGCTTACTTTCTATTTCTGGAGGAGTCTGCAGACTAGCTTGGGCACTCAGCTCAAGTTTAGTACTGTATACCACCCCTAGACGGACGGACAGTCAGAAAGGACTATTCAGACACTTGAGGATATGCTGCGGACGTGCATCCTGGACTTTGGAGGTTCCTGGGAGGATCATCTACATTTGGTGGAGTTTGCTTACAACAATAGTTTCCAGGCCAGCATTGAGATGTCACCTTTTGAGGCTCTGTACGGGCGTAGGTGTCGTACACCCTTATCTTGGGATGATGCTGGTGAGCGAGCTTTACTGGGGCCAGAGATGGTTGTTGATGCAACCGAGAAGGTGAAGCTCATCAGGGACAGACTTCGTGTGGCGCAGGACAGACATCGGCACTGGGCCGATAGCCACCGGAGGCCGTTGGAGTTTGAGGTACATATTAGAGTAGGATCAGATTTAGGTTTGTTGTTGTGTTTTTATTGATCATGTTTGTTTATCATAATTAATTGAGACCTTGCTTGTGATTAGGTTGAAGACCAAGTTTTTTTGAGGATATCTCTGACTCGTGGTACGATACGTTTTGGTGGAGGCGGGAAGCTTAACCCGCGCTTCATTGGCCCTTTCGTTATCAGCGGAAGAGTCGATGATGTGGCATACAGGCTAGACTTGCCACTTGTACTTGTGGGGGTCTATAATGTATTCCATGTATCACAGTTGAGACGGTACGTGTCTGATCCTAGCCATGTGCTCGATCATTCGGAGATTGAGGTTGGACCTTCTCCCAGCTATCCAGAGCAGCCAGTGGAGATTCTGGATCGACGGGAGAAGGTACTAAGGAACCAGGTGATACCCTTGGTACGCGTCACATGGAGGCATCATTCTCCAGGAGAGTCTACCTGGGAGCGGGAGGATGAGATGCACGAGCGTTACCCATATCTTTTTGGACCGTGAGGTATACTTTCTATCCTTCTCATCAGTTGCATTTCGTCTTTCAATTTCGAGGACAAAATTCTTTTAAGGAGGGTAGATTTGTCACTACCACATTTCTAGTTTGAGGGTATTTTTGTCATTTTGGGGCTTATTTAAATTTATTAGAATTCATTTGAATTTATGGGAATTTTTAGGATTTATTTTGGAATTGTTTGAATGAAGGTTGACTAGGTTGACTTTGACTAGCTTTGACTTGGTAGGCTAACCTAGAAGCTAACCCTAGTTGGGTATGGACTTGGTTAGGTCATGTCACCCTAGTTAGACTAGAGTTAACCTATGGTTTAGTCATTTAAACCCAAGTTAGAATAGAAGGCATTTAGACACAAGTCATGACTTGTTATTTGAACCATTGATTAATGACTAAGCCCAACCCATTAGCCATGAGCCAAACCCTAACCCTAACTTAATATGTCGGCCACTTAACCTAGCATTGGGAATCCCCCTATAAATAATCTCCTCCATTTAGGGCTAGCCTCCTTAGGAAAGAAAAGTTTTAGAAAGAGGTATTTTTCTAACTTCATAAATTCCTAGAAAATATATTTTAACTCCTTTTTAATCCAGACAAATTGCAATAGGTTTCAAATTAAGTTTTCTTGCTGTTTGTGGTGTTCAACCTCAGCTTTGGGGCAATTTGAAGAAGTTTTCTAGCAAGGAGAAACCCCTCTATTGGAAGCTTTTCTTGTATTTTGACACCAATAGGTAAATCTCTATAAACACCATTAAATTTTAGTTTCTTTGCATGATTAGAAAGCCATAGGTCTACCCTAACTGTAGGTATGCCTAGACCTAGGTTTCGTGTCCATTTCTGTCCCATTTGGACACGTATCAGTCCTAGGGTTTAAGTGTTTGATGAAATGCCCCAAAGGGCATTTCGAATTGTTTTTAGGAATGTTTTTTATTAGGAAATCATGTTTTAGTGTTGCTTACATGTTTCTTGTCGACTGAGGTCGTTTTGGCCTTTTTTCGTGTTGGTTTTGACACTTGGACACGCCGCGCGCGCACGAACTACATTGTCCTGCTGTTTGGGGGCTGCACCGGACACGACACGCGACTAGCGGACACAAACTCGACACACACCATGGGGCACAGACTGACATGCCACGTCTCAAGTTTGAGATGACCACGTGGCGTGTCGAGAGAGAAATCATCATTGCATCAGTTTTACACACACGCACACGCGCACAATGGGCCACTGATACGGGTGGATAACTCTGGACACGACGCACTAGGACACAAATCAGGGTAATGGACACAAGGACCTACCCTAGGCGTATCCTTGTGCACGAGCACGAGGGTTGGTCTGTACTGTGTCGAGCGCACGACACGCTGCACTTGTGCACGAGGCTGTACTGGAAATTCAGTGCCCAGTGCTGTTTTTGGGTTTCTGTCGATTTGGACACGATTGTGTCAAAATGGTGGACATGTTGGACCCTGGGACACACTTACATAATATATTTTCATTACCAACCTATAATTTCGTATTTTGGTTCATTTTTATGTGTCAATTGTCATTTACCCAAATTTTTGATTCATAAACATTCCAGTTTTGTTCTAGTTTTCATAACTGAACTTGGGCAGTCTTTTGACTTGTTTAACTGATGTAAAATGTAGGTTTTAGTCTCTAATATAGTTCTCTACTTACAATCTAACTATGGGTTGATTTTTGGTTGATTTGGTTGTTAATTGATTTCAAAATGAGAAATTGAAGTTCCAATAAAACTGGAATTGATTTTTGAGTATGTCCTTCTTTATTTCTGAAATCTGAGATTTGTTTAGGGGACTAAAGTCGTGGACTGAGACTGAATTGTAATGTATTGGTTCTCTTCTTTCCTTCCCTGTACACTCATCCCTCATACACACATTGTCCCTCATGTCTTCACAGCCCACACACAATTGCCACACATACACACGTGACACTCTACACTCACAAACATTAGCTCACACACACACTTTGACACTCACATACACCTGTCTAACAGTTGACACCCTATTCGTGGAACACTACACTAACAGGAAACACACACATTCCTCTCATTCATACACACACACTCACTCTCTATATCCCTATCTTCCTAATGTATGTATATGTATATATGTAATGTATATATGTAAAATGTGTATCTAATATAGGTTATACTATGTATATAATATTTGAATATCATATATGTATGTAGCTTTATAGATGTAATGTATATATATATATATATATATATATATATATATATATATGTATGTATATGTAAACTCCATGTGTAGGCCTAGATGCAATAATAGGTTGTGTGTTGGTCGGTTGACCTTGTGTTGTATAGGTTGTATGGACTTGGTATGCTAGCATAGGCTAGTTTAGCCTTGTTTAGACTAGTATGGACTAGTTAGACCTAGAATGACTTGTTTGACCTAGTTTAGACTTGTTGGACCTAGTTTGACCATAGTTGTCCTAGGTTTGACTTCTTGGTTGACCAAGGTTGACCAAGAGTTGACTTTGGCTTAGGTTGACCTAGATTCATCTAGAATGCATTAAATTGCATCTTGTTATCATTTTAGACTTGTTGTGACTTGTGCTGTTCTGATTAGGAGCCAGACACCTCTCCTCGGACAGTACATTTCATCCGGACACTCAGATACCAGGCGAGTACATTCTTTGATCATTTCATATCCTGCTTAGAATTATATTCCTGCTTTAGATTACCTTACTTGATGCTGTAACGACATTATCACGGATTAGTACTATATGGATCTCTTCATACGATGTTATCCCCCTCGGGAGCATCGGGTACATTGTGTCATATGCGTTTCACTTTCATCAAGTACTCCTGTGCTTTCACCATACATGTACACTCCTGTGAATCATGTACTCTCATGTTCACGGAGCCCTCATGTATACTATCATGTGCACCCTTTCATGGGCCCCCATGTTATATCATGTATAATAACATAACCTGCTTAGATCCTTGTGTATTGATTGGGGAAAGCGGGGGAGTGCTAGTAGTCATGTGAACAATTCCATAGTAGTGTAGATCATGTGAAACTCTTTAGTATAGATCATGTACAAATCTGTTCTGTTCACATGTGCTATCTTGTACTCTACATCACTAGCCACTATTAGTTCTCTATATACAGTAGCTATTTACATACAGTTCTCTTCTGTTACATCATATACTTCCTTTTAGTTTCATGTATCTTACTCTACTGTATGTTTATATTTTTAACCTGCTATGATCTGTTGAGATGTATTATGCTCGCTTCTGTCCTGACTGGACCTGTTGAAAATATTACAGAGGACGAGGAGGAGGCCTGTGTGGATACCTTCTACGGGGCAGCCCTAGACGACACTTGCGAGCTGGACTCTCAGGAGGACCCAGCTCTAGCTGAGGACATTACCCCTATTACCTAGACTAGCTTAGTTAGGCCTTATCTTACTTATGTTGTCTTGAGACTAGTAGTTAGACTTTATTTCTGTCTTGAGATTCTGAGTTGTATATATTCTTTCATATTTAGTAGCTGGGACCATGTATTTCTGGATATTTGCTGAGATGTTATCTTAGACTTTCTGATCACCCGTATTTCCTTGAGTTCTATATCATATCGTGCTTTCTTCTTCCTTAGTTGTGATTGAGTTTATATTCTGCTATGTACCCCCATTCGGGGAGTATAAACTGTTTAGAATTATAATGTTAGATGATGTGACCTAGGACAGCGTTCTACCGTCGATACTGTGGCGTAGGTTAGACGTAACCACGTCTCGTGCCCTTACTCTAGGGTACGGGTCGTGACACGTCTCGTGGTCATGTCAGTAGCTAGGTGGGCTATTAGGGTAGGTGTTTAAGTGCCTGAGTTGTGTCCACGAAGTGTCCAGCTCCGTGTCCAAGCCCGTATCAGTGGCCGAAAAGTCGACTGAATGACTTAGTGCAAAAACCAGTACAATGGTGATTTCTCCCTCGACACGCCACATGGTTATCTGAAACTTGACACGTGGCATGTCAGTCACTGCCCCAAGACGTGTGTTGAGTCTCACGTATCCTCGTGTCCTAACCAGTGAGCAATCTGCCCCGAGTAGCAGGACACGCCAACTGCCTGCGCGCATGTGTACCCGCATGTGTACGTGTCCAATCTGACACGAAACGACACCAAATCACTCCCAGTCAGTCAGAAACATGCAAGCCACATAAAAATACGATTTCCTATTCAAAAACTTTTCCAAACCAAATCGAAATGTCCATTGGGGCATTTCATCAAACACTATCACACTAGGACTGATACGTGTCCATTTAGGACACAAAAAGGACACAAAATCCTACAGAAATCTAGGGTTAGCTAGGGGACCCTTAGATCTAGTTCATTATGCAATAAAACAACATCTAACAAAGAGTTTTAGTGATTTACCTAATGGTGTCATAAGTCCTCAAAAAGCTTCAAAGAGGGGTGTCTCCTTGCTCCCCAAATTCCACCAAATTGCTATAAAACTGAGAAATAAATATACCAACAGCAAGAAAACTTAATTTAAAACCTATTGCAATTTGTTTGGATTAAAAAGGAGTTAAAATAGATTTTTTTGGAATTTATGAAGATGGAGACTTACCTCTTTATAAAACTTGTTCTTTCCTAAAAGAGGCTATCCCTAAATGGAGGAGACTATTTATAAGGTGGGAATCCCTAGGTTAGGTGGTCGGCCACAATGGATTAGGTTAGGGTTTGGCTAGTGGATAATGGGTTAGGATTAGTTAAAAATAATGGTTCAAAACCACAAGTCATGACTTATGTCTAAAAGCCTTCAATTCTAATCTTGAGTTTAATGACTAAACCATAGGTTAACTCTAGTCTAACTAGGGTTACATGACCTAACCAAGTCCAAACACAACTAGGGTTAGCTTCTAGGTTAGCCTACCAAGTCAATGGTAGTCAAAGTCAACCTAGTCAACCCTCATTCAAACAATTCCAAAATAAATCCTAAAAATTCCCATAAATTCAGATAAATTATAATAAATTCAAAACCTAAAATTGACAAAATTACCCTAAACTAGAAATAAGGTAGTGACAAATCTACCCTCGTTAAAAGAATTTCGTCCTCGAAATCGAAAGGCGAAATGCAACTGATGAGAAGGATAGAAAGTATACCTCACGGTCCAAAAAGATATGGGTAACGCTCGCGCATCTCATCCTCCCGCTCCCAAGTAGACTCTCCTGGAGAATGATGCCTCATGCGATGCGTAACAAAGGTATCACCTAGTTCCTCAGAACCTTCTCCGTCGATCAGTATCTCTACTGGCTGCTCTGGATAGCTGAGAGAAGGTCCAACCTCAATCTCCGAATGATCGAGTACATGGCTAGGATCAGCCATGTACCATCTCAACTGTGATACATGGAATACGTTGTGGACCCCCACTAGTGCAGGTGACAAGTCTAGCCTGTATGCCACGTCACCTACTCTTCCGCTGATAACGAAAGGGCCGATGAAGCGCGGGTTAAGCTTCCAGCCTCCACCAAAACGTATCGTACCATGAGTCAGAGATATCCTCAAGAAAACTGGTCTTCAACCTAATCATAAGCAAGGTCTCAATTAATTATGATAAACAAACATGATCAAAATAACAACAATCAAACCTAAATCTAATCCTACTCTAATCTGTACCTCAAACTCCAAGGGCCTCCGGTGGCTATCGACCCAGAGCCGATGTCTGTCCTATGCTACACGAAGTCTGTCCCTGATGAGCTTCACCTTCTCGGCTGCGTCAACAACCATCTTGTTAGTGCCGAGGCACAATTTTTGATAGAAAATTCTGAAACTGAAACAATTGTACACACAACGTTTCAAATGCAGCACCTTAAAGAAGATGTGCAACAGAGATCCTGGAGGATTCTGAATTACGAGGATCTAAAAAGATTCTACGTAATACACAAAAATCTAAAGAGACTTTGTGCAAGCAACTATCGGCAGTAGAGCTTCTAAAAAGAAGTTACTGTAAAAGGTAACAGCAGCGATGACAGGCATGAGAATGAGATGATGGGGTGAATGAACCACCGTTGCTCAAAGCTTTATTCGCCCCACACGAGCACAAACAGCTTTCAGGAACCAGCAAGTTCACGAAAAACTTCTGGAACGCTCGTAAGTCAATATTTGAGACTTGAATGGGCTTCCTGGACTTAACAGACTCCCTCAACTCTTCTTGGTGCATCATTCAAATGAGGCCAAGGGGCTCTATTTATAGAGTGGAGTTGAGACTTAACCTCTTCTTCTATCCGATGTGGGACTAAAATACCAATACTCAAAAATAGAGTTTGATATTTTAGATCATCCCATAATCAGCATAGAAGTGTGCCAGTCCACACCTACCCCCCCAAACATTCCGTGCATGCACGAGACATCCTAGAGTCCGTATCCGAGTCCGAGTCCGCACAACAAAAATTAACTTGCATCCTTGTTGGATTTAATCTTTTTTCTTCTAGAAAAATACTTCTACATGGCACAAACTTGTGCCCCACTACACCTCATGTGCACACCTCAACACAAGCAATGCATTATTGAGATACTCACCATTTGGTGTAGCCAATATGGGACTATCTTTTCTAGTCCAAAGGCAAAAACACCAACAATCCCCTACATATCTCAATATATGGGTTGAGCGTTCCCCACAGTTACTGTCCATCATGCATTAGGAGAGATGTCGCTACGACTTAAATCTTCCTGCATAGGTTAAATAACAGTATGATACAAGAATAGACTAAGCCTTGAATTCTGCCATAACTGCAATTCTTCCTACTCACAAATGACATCAACTGTGCTTCTGCTGCACATTGAAGGCCTTGTGCCAGCCTGGTTTTAGTGTATAATTTTTGGGGTCTACAAGTTTACCCTCAAGAGACGGCCTGATATCTCTGTCCATACACTATAGGTGAGTTCTTTATAAAGAGTCATGGCACGAAGCATTGCGCTTCTTTGCGATGCTACGCCGCTATGACATGGCTTAAAGCCGAGGCTTTACCCCACCTGGGTACCTCATCGTAGTGTCATACTACTGTAGCATGAGGTCACAGGCCTCTTTGTAGTGCCAAACTACCCAGCATGAAGCCTTGCGCTTCCGTACGGTGTTACGCCGCTATGACATGGCTCGCAAAGCCGAGGCTTTACCCTACCTGGTACCTCTTCGTGGTGTCATGCCACGGTAACATGAGGACATCGTCCTCTTTGTAGTGCTGTCTACTTCTTTTATTACGATTATCATACAGCATTAGGCTACCTGCCTGTCACGCCCCCCTCCCAGAATACGGGAGCCGAGTACGTACAATATCCCCAGGCTACGCGACCATACAACATGAACCCAATTGCACCCCGCGATTGTCGCCTGTAAGGTCCTAGGTAGGCATAGAGTTAAGGAAATAATACAATTTTTCCACAAAAGAGCATAACATTCATTTATCCAAAATGTTACAACATAATTCAAGTCTCATCATCAAACACATATACATTTTGGATTCATTGTTCTTCAAAATACATAACTTACATATTGCATTCATGTTTCTTCAAAATACATAAGTCACATAGCTATGAAGTTCCAGAATAAAGCTACAACCCTCAGTCCTACATCATTCATAAAGTTCTGCCTCAGTGTATGCCTGTTCCCCATCCTGTTCTTCAACAATCCCTAGTGAAAAAACTAGGTCGTCAATACGACGAGCAAGCCCTCAGTCAAAGGAGAAGTATGAATACGTAAAATAAGACAAGTGAACAAGATTTAGTATCTAGAGTGATTAAATTATACCTTGATATTAGTCAAAATTAGGTAAATCTCATAAATGTCACAAGGACACGACAAGATCTTTTAGACCTAAATGCAATTTAGAGAAACTCATGGATCACACACACTCGCCTAGCATCTCAACAATAACCCCATTTGCCCGGGATCAGGCTCGTACAAAACGGGTTGGTGCTTAGATACTCCAACCTATACTATCACATATTGATGTGATTACAAGCAAGATAACATCATGAGTGGTTTCCGAATCATCTGGGTCGAATCATCGCATCATGTGTTATAATCAAGAAGTTCGTATGACTTGGACTTTTCCAAGAATATCGAACCCATTCATTAGAGAGCTGAGCTGAACTCAGGGCCTGGATATCTAATGAATTAAAAATATTCTGAGCTGAAACTCAGGGTAATGTGCAAATGGATA
>JANAVB010029984.1:0-96506 GCA_029216955.1 Iris pallida
AGAAGAAGGTAATTTTAATACTGTTCCCAATCGGGAACAGTATATACAAAATCGAGAGCACAACGCCCCCTTTCCCGATATATAAAGAGAACGAGAGATCGAGAGGGGTTCTCGAATCCAAACCCTAATCTCTCAACACCCCTCATGTACTCTGCCGCCTGAGGCTATCCTCGACCACCGGCGCACAGCCCCGCTCGCCGTACCGCCGCCCCAGTCGCCGGAGAAGTCCCGTTCGACAGAAATAGAGTATACTCTGTTCTCAAACCGAACCCAGGTAACCCTGTTCACCTTCCTCCGCCGCCTCCACCTCGTGATTAAATTTCGAGCCAACTGGTTCGTTGCAACTCAGCATATAGGACTACAAGCCAGGTTAATTAGATCGGGCTAGATACCCCAGACCATCCCGATAAATCATCGAAAGTTGACAAAAAGTCTGTGCTTATTCACCTGAACGAAACAGTTTTGAGGCTGTTTTGGAAGCCAAAAATTCCTAATCTATTAACAGCTTGCAAAAACTAATTAAAAATAGTCGAAGACAACACAAACAAGATTAAAATGCATCTGGTAGTTCTAAATTTTAGTATGTATACATGAAGTTAATTGTTGTTAAAGTTAGGAGAAAAATTGTTGTATTGAAACCGAAATTCGGAAAAAAAAAATTTCCCGATATGGCGTGCCCCCCGACAAACCGGGCGATATGGTCGTATACTATACGTATCGAAAGGCGTGTATAGATGTTGTCGACGTGTGGGAACTGACGTAACTCGATTTCGTTGCGCGTGCACGACGAAATCAGTACGTATCCGTCGAGATACCCCTCTATCGACCTTTTGCAAACATGGCCATAACTTCGTGTACGTTCGTCGTATCGAGACAAAACTTGCGACAGTAGGACAGTATCAAAATTTTGGTCATGTGTGCCAAGTTTGGTCTGAATCTGAGAAGGTCGATCGAAATGCCTATTTGGCGAGCCCACGATCCGATCCAACGGGCAAAATTGTATACGGTCTGTCAGAATCCAACTTTGGACATACGGTTGGGTTCGTCTTCTCAAGTCGAATCTGTAGACATATAGTTTAACGACTTTAAAGACCATAGACACTGGCACGTATTTCGATGCAAAACAGGTCCAACGACGGACATCGTTTTGACCCGAAATTATGATTTTTCCTCTGTTCCAGAATTGGACTTTTGGACAGGCATTTCCTAGATATATCTTACACCGAAAATGTTTTTGATGTCTGTTTCAGCATCCAGAGCCATTCGTGGATTTTGAGATTTCTTGTTGACGTGATTGATTGCTTGGAGTTGCTATTCCCGTTCTGCCAGGCAAGATACCTTGCCACCTTACTATGTAATTTACTTATTCTTATTTTTAGTTATTTATATTCAGCATTACTTATATATTGTAAGTATTATATCACTGTGCTTCCAAGTCACACTTGGGTGCAAGCGACTGTATGAGTCGTTTTACTTGTTTTATTCTATTTTCTTGCATTGACTTAGACTTGTGACCACCCATTGGTGATGAAGTATTGGTATATCTCATATTATCTTAACACATGCTTTATCATGTGTTATGAGTCACATGTAAGACACGTACTCGTGTAGTCGGCTGGCCACCGATACGTACGAGGCGTGCGACTGTTAGAAGTAACTGCCAATTGAATTACATTCTAGTGGACTTGGCAGTTACTAGAGGTTCCTATGGGACATGGATGTGACCCTATTATACATTGGGTGGGAGGACAGTTCCTTAACGTATGGGCCACGTATGCACTTTTCTATTCCTAATCATGCTGGCCTCTGATATTCGATGAATGTTATGCTTTGAGGTCCATGGTATCCTGGTGGGACCATACCTGAGTTTTCTGTACCTATAGCCAGAGTGCCCATGCATCGACGGTTTGTTTTTAACTGCATTATCCCTATAGAACTGGTAGGCACCCTATTGCATGCATCCTCTTTTATTCTCTATTATATATTACAGTTTATATGGCATAGTATTTTCTTGTATCTTGTTATGTCCCTCTGAGGACCTGGTTATCTCTCCAAGTGTGTGCTTTTTATGATGCTTCACAGGTGCTCTAGCCCAGATCGTGGTCTTCCCTTTCCATCGAAGATGATTGCTTCTGGTTCATCTTACCATCTTTATTGATCAACTCTTTGTATATTCATCTCATTTAAATTAGTTGGTAGTAGATTTGTCTCCGCCCAACTACATGTATAAATGATAAATTCATAGTGATTATATTATTATTCTTTATTTCTGTGGATGAGATTTAGTTATCATGATTTACTGCATTTTACAGCTTGTGTATACATACGAGGATTCTGTACATTGGAGTATACTTCGTATGTATACATCTGGCATGGCTACGTACTTAGTCCTAAGTATTTTGGGACTAGGGCATTACATATTTTTGTGGTGGCCCATGCAGGTCATGTTTATCACCTCGGTTACGTTATTGTGCCGATGTGAGCCTGCATATAGGATTAGGATCTAGGTATCTCATCCACATGCTTGATCTCCTCCCTTGATTCCAATTTCAAACTCTCGTCCGACTACCTTGATTTTCTTCTGCTTGATTCCTTTCTACTATAAATCTTACCGTCTCCCTCTGTACTTGATAGATAAGGTAGGAAGATGACTCATACTAGATATAAGTGTCATATTTCTCAATCACTCTATCAGTTGACTTTTATAAGTTGGGTAGTATGCCTCACGGTCTACCACCCCGTGTTCTTATAACCCAATAGTGAAGTATAACTGGGTGGCACTGAATATATGCTAGTATAGGAAGAGATGTTTACTTAGAATAGAGTTTTAGGAGCCCATACTCCATTGGTCATCCACGGCCCGATACAAGAGACAGTAGGATGACTGTATAAGCAGAAACACCGGACAAGACTTAGATTCTTGTAAAACTTGAACTACCTAGACTTTTCTTTCATCAATATCTAGTGTACTTATATTTTGAGAACTATCTTTGCTAAAGCCCCTATTATATCCTAGTTTTGCAAGCTTATTCTTTATCGAGCTTGTTCAGGACATATGTATACTGGGGACACCCACTAACATATTGTCTAATCAAAATTAGTGTATTATGGTCTGATCAACCTTAGTGTACTTGGTTCACTCTTCTTATGACTATTTAATGTGGATGGAGATATAGAGGTATCCAGGATCTCATCCGCGACTGTATTGGCAATTTTCTCTTGAATTATTCATTTGCCTTTGAAATTGCGTATTTGTATTCCATAACCTCTTTTTGGAGCTCTTTATTGTTTTTGCCTTTCACTAATCTGGAAAGACAAATGCTTGTATTTGATAGACAGAAATGGAGTATCCCCCGTGGCCACGATAGTTGTGTACACAAATGTAGCTGCTATCGGCCAAGCCATGTGACTACAACCTTGCCTTGAGCTACTTGCATTGTCCTCTCCTCGGCCCTAAAACTAATAACATGACCTTCTAGTCATTTAAATTTGAGAACGATTAAGGTCTTACCCTTAGTCAAAACATCAACCAAGGGGACTATCTATTCTCAAAGAACCAATTATTGTGAGTCTCTAATTATTTTTCTTGATTCTTGCTTTAACTATCAACCCGTATACCTTAAAACAACCCTTACTCGACCCAGCCCCACAGCTAGACATAAGAGGAATAAAGAAAAAGTAAGGACAAGCATTTACCATGACTATAGTAGACATCCATCCCAAGATTTGAGTCCAACAGGTATTATTCTAGTTATGCAGATCTTGTTATTAAGACCTGACTTAGCATTGGAACATCACAATCACTAGCTTAGCCAATACCATAGCATAATACCCTGTCATATGATGATTTACTAGTTATTAACATCAATGCATGAGCACTACATTCGACACCATTAGAAACCTTATGACCGTATTCAGGCAGGCTTTACACAAATAAAAATTCATAACTTAGCCGTTAGAGATCTTTCATATGACGTGCCTTAAAATTCGTTACCCCACCAATGAGCTCTCGTATACTATAGAAGAGTGGATCCTTCTATTCTATCGACTCATATATCGTTGTACGCAATCATTTCCATTTATTTAAAATTGGGGTACGATCCTCGAAACTGATTCATAACTACCATATCATGTTATCGATCATATCGTGACTTATTATTACCAAAGGTCAAGGTACGATGTCACGACTAAAATATTCCTAACCTCATTATTCCTGAAACCATGTCCTAGTCTCTAGAGTGAATAGATTGTAAGCCATTCTTACTTTTAGGAATTATGGGATCACTGATTGATTGAGGTAAATTAGTTATCACTAGGATGATAAATTATTGACTCGTGAACTCCTACTTTTTTTTAGATCTTTTGGTGTTCCTTACCGTGACTTTGATATTCGGAGTGTAACACTAGCTGTTACCTTCCAAAAAAATCATATGCAAGACATAGACGAGTCCACCTTCAAGTAGACATATCATGTCCCACTCAAACACATCTCCTTGTACTCTATTTTTATGATACGACTTTCAGATCAAAAAGGACTAGCGATAACCCTTACTATAACACTGATGTACTTTCCGACTGTAACTAGATATCCAACCTTGACTTAAAACTTTTGTCCCAATATATGGTTATGATCTGCTCGAAGTCCCCTACGTACATGGCAATAGTGTGCCACTCAATTGAGTTTTCTTGTGCTACTTAAACGCAAAAGTCATAGAAGGCGTATTCTCGGGCTTAAGGAACCTGGTTAACCAATACGACTGAAAAATTAGTCCAACCACTTGACTTGGAACCTATATGAATTACCCTAACCTACTAAAAATATCTCAGATCGATTTCATAGCATCCCACCCAGTCAATATAGATCAAAAACCTATGATTCATTCAATCAAAGATCGATGTCCAATTAGGGAATCCATTAAGACCCAGTTAAAACCATCTTTGCATATCGCCATATTTGGGCTATAAAAGCCAAACTTGATGAAATAGATCCTTATACCTATTATGTAGTCCCCATCTATGCTTGACTAAGACCTTCCTACTATCTTGGTAAAATGTAGTCAATACATGGGCAATGTTAAATGAGTAATACTTAGGCTTCCCATAGAGACCATGACTATGATCAGAAGTAACTCATATCCTCAACACCTCTTTGAAATTTGATCTTCTTAGGAGTCCTGTTACCATGTTTTCTATGATTAACCAAATTTATATAAGTTAGGTAGTACCTTGAACTTAACATACTCTCTCTTTAGATAGAGTGACATTTGCAACCGTTGTATCAGCTGGTTAGAGGTTACGATGTGATCTTCGTACTATATTTATATTCCTTGCTCGAATGTTTAAGATAACATGAAAGACATAAACCTTAATTCTCCTATTCCGTTCTATCATATAATCAAATCCTAGTTTCAACTTCGAGAACAAATTTTTTGTAATGTACAGGCCAGCCTCTCTGAAAGTTAGCAATGATTGGGATAGATTGGCTCCAATTGAACTAGTGAAACAGTAGTTCATAACGTCTCCTATCTGTATTATTTGATACCCTCACTCGCTACATTGATAATTGAAGCATAACACAAACTTTCTTCTAACGAATTTCGCCCTCGTGAACTAGGCCGGTCAAGCTACACACATGACATGCATGTCCCACACAAACATATCTTCTTGTGCTCCATTTCAATTGTGCTACAGGTATGATGTATTTCTCCATAAAACAAAACCATAGTGGCCTATTTCCTTCCATTTGGATTTAACCATGCAAATATCGACCCATTCTCTAACTACATTGTATACACATGATCCATGCAAGGAACATGACACCTATAACATATGCATTCTACTTAGACAAGCACATGCTTTCTACAACACCAAGCCTCGACCCCGCACACCCTAGTCTTTATGAGTTAAAGATTCCGCAATGCATGCCTAATCACGCATGACTATCTAATGAGATAACAAGTTTTTTGTGCTTGTTTTAGACTCTCACCTCTTCGCCCGTGACTTCTTCTTTCTTAAAAAGTTCTTTAAACCTCATCTTTATTTACCCGCGTTAGGCGAAGGGTGAATTCCTTGAACCGACATGTTTTAGTTACCTTCGAACAAGAGATGCCTACCATCTTGTGGGAACACAACCCCTATAGGAACGACGTTAATTTGCAATAGTCCTTTATAGAAGTTATTAGTTAAGAACTCAGTGGCAATAACTAGCCTCACCTGGAACCCGGGACTGTGGTCAAAGGTGTCCAATATTCTTGTGTCTCTCCTTAGAAACTTTCCCAGAAGTTTTGTAACGACAAATTCATGGGTGGCCAACTTCTATAAGTTAGGTAGGGCCTTGAACAAGGATACCCCATTTTGTGGAATATAACTTTAATTTGGATTTTATGCCCTCCATGTTTTTGAAAACCCAGATGCAGTTTAACATACGTACTCTCCCTTCGTACTAAAATCTCGTTATCCTTAGAAATTAAGATTGTTTTTAATTTCGAGGACGAAATTTTTATAACTTCGATAGGATGCAAAATCCCTAAATTTTAGAAATATTTTTATTATTTAATTAGGAATTTCTAGAATTTTTTTTCTAAGTTTTTTTATTATTGTTATTATTATAGATGACCTTAGCCATGGTTGAGTTTTGGAGTACAAGACGGCTAAGAATCGCGGCACAGAGAGTATAAACAAGTGCCTTGACTAGCATTTTAGCCATGATAAGGAAGGCCAAGCCAAAAGTGGGCCCTAACTAGAAAAACCAGGCCAAGTTGCGACTTAAACCCCACCGACGATTTATTAAATTGTTAGTTAGAATATTGGCTTTTAGGTGACCCGGTTGTACATTAGTCCAAACTGGGCCCAAACCAAATCCAAGCCCATGTAGGCATGTAGTGATACCAAATACGACCATGTAGACATATTTTGGTAGAAGCAAATAATTTGTATCTATTTTTTGAAATTTGTAAATATTTTCTAAATATTTATTGCATGCACATTATAGGTATCATTAGTGCTAAGCAGCGTTTTACAATGTTGGTACGATTTTCTAGTGCCAAATAAAGAGTGAGAAGGATTTGTCTACCAAAACTATTATTGGGCTATTTTAGTTATTTATTAGAATTATTATTATTATTATTGTTATTGCTGTGGTTACTAGTATGATCATTTATTATTATTATTTTATTTATATATATTTAAATATGGCTATGAATAAATCCTAGACTAGATAAGGATAAATTAGAGTCAAACAGATTTTTGAGATATATATATATATATATATATATATATATATATATATATATATATATATATATATATATATATATATATATATATATATATATAAAGTATAAAGTTGCGTTTATATAGATATATAGGTATATATATCTATATATAGCTATACGGTATTAATAGATATTAATAGATAATGTTGTAAAAAGAAAAAGGTAATTTTAATAATGTTCCCAATCGGGAATAGTATATATACAAAACCGTGAGCACAGCGCCCCCATCCCAAATATATAAAGAGAACGAGAGATCGAGAGGTGTACTTGAATCCAAACCCTAATCTCTCAACACCCCCTCACGTACTCAGCCACCTGAGGCGATCCCCGACCCCCGGGGCACAGCCCCGCTCGCCGCACCGCCGCCCCAGTCACCGGAGAAGCCCCGTTCGACAGAAAACAGAGTATACTCTGTTCTCAAACCGAAGCCAGGTGACCCTGTTCACCTTCCTCCTCCGCCTCCACCTCGTGATTAAATTTTGAGCCAACTATTGCGACCTTGACATATAGGACTACAAGCTAGGTTAATTAGATCGGGCTAGATACCCAGACCGTCCCGATAAATTTGTCGAAAGTTAACGAAAAGTCTGTGCTTATTCGCCTGAACGAAACAGTTTTGAGGCTATTTTGGAAGGCCAGAAATTCCCAACCTATTAACAGTTTGCAAAAACTAGTTAAAAATAGTCGAAGTCACACTTGGGTGCAAGTGACTGTATCAGTATTCTTATTTTTATTTTTAGTTATTTATATTCAACATTACTTATCTATTGTTAGTATTATATCACCGTGCGTCCAAGTCACACTTGGGTGCAAGCGACTGTATCAGTCGTTTTACTTGTTTTGTTTTATTTTCTTTCATTGACTTAGACTAGTGACCACCCATTGGTGATGAGGTGTAACGCCCCAGTTCCAAAATACGTATAGGACTAGGATACGATACATGCCAGCAACACTTCACCAATGGGCCAAATCTCAAAATAAGCCCATTAGCGAAATGCTTAAGTTGTAAATCATGATAACAACCCAGCAATACAATACAAGTCACTGGTCACAGCTAATCTCATCCACATAGAAAATAAGACACGAGATATCAAGTCCAATAAAATGATACTAATAAGAAAGATCTGTCCAACATGAATTAGAAATAATAACCGTGTGGGTAAGACATCTCGAAACTACAGTATAAAGAAATAAATAATCCACTACATGTCCACTGAAAAGAAAGAAAATAAAATAGCAAGTCTATAAATAAAGAGACATGTCTCAAGAGAAGTCTTCGGCCGCTATTTCGTCCTCCTACGAAGGTACATCATCCGCCTCGACTCCAGAACTGTATACCTCCGGTAGTCCTCGTCTCTAACTAAGCCTGGAGAGATCACCAGGTCCTCAGAGGACTAGAAAGACACATAATATACATGCCAGCTATAGCAGTAATAAAATACGTGGATGGATGAAAAATGATATAAGAAAAGAAGGATTAAAGGGAGTAGTGCTAGAACTAAAACATAAAAGAAATGGCATGCCTGGAGAATCGTGCTAATAAACATGACTACAAGTAAATCGAGGTAAACCGCAGCCCGGTGGTTGCTAACGGCCCTATAGATTGCAGCCCGGTGGTTGTTAAGAACCTATAGTTAGTCTCAATCGCAGCTCGATGGTTGCTAATGATTGAGAGTGGTCAAGTATAGTCACGTCTATAAGAAGGTCCTCGCCTAAAACTATGAGACAGTCAAGTCAAGTCAAATATGTCAAGTCCAAGTCATGTCTAGGTCACACAGGTCAGGGATACATGACATAGACAAAGAAATTCTAACTCTAGACATGAACAAGATAAGAAAAATAAGACAAGTAATATGGAGAAAGAATAAAATCTACGTGCACGCAAAACTAGAAAGTAACCAGAACGTGGAACATGAGAAGTATGGAACTAAGTAAGATATGAAAAACAATAATATGGAAACACTTGTAAATACTATAAAGCTTGGCAAGGTGTACTTGCCTGGTGTCAGGCTGTGAATCTGAAACGTCACTCCCGCGTCCACGCCGCCGGAACCCGACGCTCCTAGATAATTAATTAACTAAATTAACCCACTACTCATGAACTTACAATATGACTTAATTAGTCAAGATAATATTTTAAGATTATATTCAATTTATCGTGGAACCCTTTAGACCCATACAATCACACACATGCTCCACGAGACACCGAACACAGTTTTTGGGTTTCCAACTCCCAATTAGTCAGTTATGTTCCTACTTCAATCATATACTTAAAAATCATATAAAATCATAAGAATTTTTTTAAACTAATTTTCTATAGATTTATCTCAGAATTTCCAGAATTTATATTTCTAAAAATTATACTACTAGTTGTCTATCGGGTCGACTAGTCTACCCGAAATTTGTCTAGAACTTCATTAATTATCTAAAATTATGAAAACCCTCAAAAATACAACTTAAACAGAATTAAAATGTCCTAAATATCAGCATATGATATTTTGATGCAAGGGTTTCACGGTACTAATGGTTTAGAATCTTCTTGGTCAACAAGTCACCCGAAAATGACTAGTTTTGACCTATAATTTTCACGACCAGAATTGAATTGACAAATTCATGGAAAAATTCTTAAAAATCCTAATCTAAATATACTAACCTACATAAAATTTATTTTTGAAAAATTCCTACAGAAACTTATAGTTCCTTCACAACGTGGTAAGTTTTGGCTCTACCGAAACATGAAAATAGCTATCATAATTCATGAAACTTTTATGGGTGAAAATAATACCCAAGAGACATCAAAAAAATAATTTTACAGAATTAATACCATAATTTCTACATATTTATGAGATGGGCTTGAACAGGAAAAGTTAGGGTTTCTTACCAAGGTCATTGCTAGTTGGGTTGTGGAGGCTTCTCCTTACCAAAGTTCTCATCTTTATTGCTATTCTTGCATGCTAATACTCTCTTGATGAGTTTGGAGGGGTTGGTAATGGCTCTAGATGGTTGGATGGAGAAGATGGAGTTTTAGGGTTTGTTTGGTGGAGTTTGGATGGAAGAAGGATGAAAGAAGGATGAAAGAAGAGTTTTTATGGAGGAGAAAGAGTTGTATGATGGAGGGAATGAAGATGATAAATTTGGATGGAGGAGGTGCTGCCAAAATTTTGAGGGGGAGAGGGGGTTGGTCGGCTATGGAGAGGAAGAGGAAGGGAGAATTAAGTTAGGGTTTTGGTTTGGCTAAAAGTAGGTTTATATATGGGCTTTTTGGGTTGCATGCATGTAGTATAACAGGAAACCTATTCCTAATGGGATGTTGGCTGAATATTATAGGATGGGGTCCACTTAGTTTGTTTGGTTATTTGATGAGTTGACTAATTGATTGATTAGGGATTTAAATAAAAGGTTTCCTAATATAGAACTAGTTAGATTTCTGAATATAAATACAATCTAAATCTGAATTAAATATAAAATATATATGGTTATTAATTTATTTTAATGTCCAACATACCCACATATGTTTGGGTTTGACTTTGGGTCAAATATAAACTAATGTCAACTAAGATTACACTATGATTACACGTACACACTTTCTATAAATAGAAACTTTCCAAAATTGAAAACATATTAATATTAATAAAATATATATATAAAATATATATTAACATGAAGGTATTTGAGAGTACTACATGTCTATTTAGATTTGGATTTGGTTCGGGTCAAGTCGGGGCTAAATTGGTACAACCGGGTCTCATAGAAAGTCAATAATCTAATAATTAATTAAATAAATCATCGGTGGGGTTTAAGTGACAACTTGGCTTGGTTTTCCTAGTTAGAACACACCTATGGCTCGGCCTTCCCTATCATGGCTAAAACACTAGTCAAAGCACACGTGTACACTATCCGTGTCACAATTCGTAGTCGTCTTGTACTCCAAATCTTAACCATGGCTAAGGTCATCTATAATAATAACTATTTAATCAAAAATATTCATAAATTCCATAAATTCCTATTTAAATCAAATAAATAATAAAAAATAAATTCTAAAAATTCAAGGGTGTTATATTCTACCCCCCTTAAAAGAATTTTATCCTCGAAATTAAAATCACTCACTAGGGTAAAGAAAACATGTCTATGGTTCAAAAATATTTCTAATGGTGTGCTATGTTTCTATGGTTGTTCCTAAGCAAGCAAGCAAGTATGTAACAAGCAAGTATAACTAGCATTCTTTTATAAACTAAGTTATTACCTTTATTTGCTCCTTGGGTTGCTGCTCTGACTTCAACTGTCATGGCAAAGGCCTGTCCTGGTCGCTGTACTGCCTGCTGTCTCGCCTGTACAAACTGAGTTGCCTGGTCGGGAAGTGGTCCACGCGGATATCCTCCTTGTGTTGTGGGTTGAGCTGAAATTAGTGGTGCTGGGGGTACTGGTCCTTCAGTACGTTTCTCGGAACAAGTTTGAATATGGTGTTGATCAGAGCCACAACGTAAACAAAGCTTTAACCTCCGACGACAATCTTTTTGGACATGTCCTCTTCTGTTGCAATATTGACAAATAGAAATTTCTAGAATTGGGTATGGAGCAGTTCTTGGTCGTGGATGTATGATGATGCGTCTTTCAGGTCCTTCCGTTGATTCATTTGCTGATGGTATTGTTGGATGTGGTCACTTCTCGCTGGTTTTCTTTTGATGGACTCGTTCTAAACGTCGTGCTGCAGTAAGAACTCCAGAGTAAGTGGTAGGTGCTACAGCCCTAATAAGCTCCTGTAGTAGCTCAGTCCTTCATAGAATTTTTCGGCCTTCTCTTCTTCAGTTTGGATCAATGTAGGTGCGAAGAGGCTCAGTCGTAGAAACTCGGCGTTGTATTCTTCCACTATCATGCTTCCTTGTACGAGATACAAAAATTGTCTTCGAAGCTCTGCTTTGAAAGTGGCAGGGATAAACATCTCTTTGAAGAGTTTGGAGAACTCCTCCCAAGTGACCTTATCCTGTCCAAGTCTTTTCTCCTCTGTAAGCTACCAGTGGTACACATTGCCGGTCAGCTGCATCCGGACGGCAATCATCCATCAATCTCTCGGTAATTTGGCTGCCTCCAATTGCTGCTCAATGTTGGTGAGCCATTCATGAACTTCGATGGGCTCCTCCTTGCCCAAGAACTTGTCTAGCTTCAACTGGCGAAAGATTGTGATGGTTCCCGTCGTTGTTTGGGGAACTGGTGGAGTGGCTCTCTCTAGTGCTGACACGATACGATCCTCGATGTGCTCCGTCTATCTCTTCTGGGCCTCTATCTGAACTTGTTGTTGCGTTTGCATCATCACGTAGGTGGTCTGGAAAAGCTGATGGGGATCCATTGTCTGTCCAAGCTGGGGAAACATCGTCGGTGGCAACGGTGGCAGTGCTGGCATGGATGGGATGTCATCTCTCCTGACCCTCGGTGGGTGCGAAGCCGCTGGATCGTCTGGTTGGGTAGAAGAAGCTCCAACCGGTGGCGGGAGGTGATGGCGGGGTTCTTGTCACTGGCTTGCTGGTCCATTTTACTGCACTCGAACGAAACTTATAAGCTAAAGGAAAAATGATATCAAGCAGGATGCATGTCAAGGAAATAATTTCAAAGTCGAAATATAGAGTTCAAGGACGTAAAACAATATAAAGATGTGGATGAGATTCTAAGGGTCTTTCTATCCTATTCACAGGCTCACGTCGGTACAGTAACGTAACCGAAGTAATTAACATAGACCTGCAGGGCCACCATAAAACATGTATCGCTCCAGTCCCAAAATACATATAGGACTAGGATACGATATATGCCAGCAACACTTCACCAATGGGCCAAATCTCAAAGTAAGCCTATTAGCGAAATGCTTAAGCTGTAAATCATGATAACAACCTAGCAATACAATACAAGTCATAGGTCACAGCTAATCTCATCCATACAAAAAATAAGACACGAGATATCAAGTCCAATAAAATAATACTAATGAGAAAGATCTGTCCAACATGAATTAGAAATAATAACTGTGCGGGTAAGACATCCCGAAACCACAGTATAAGGAAATAAATAATCCACTTCATGTCTACTGAAAAGAAAGAAAATGAAATAGCAAGTCTATAAATAAAGAGACATGTCTCAAGAGAAGTCTTCGGCCGCTATCTCGTCCTCCTGCAAAGGTACATCCACTAAAACAAAAAGACCTGTTAATGACGCTTGATAAGTGGATTTCATGACGGCTGATAAAGAAGCGTCATCAAAGTTTGGCAAAACTATATTCTATGATGATTTTCTATATAAACGTTATTGATTGTCTCTCAGTGATACGAGCATTATGAAAAAATACCAAATTTTAAGTCGAAACCTCGACTCTCCCGCACTTAAGGAAAAGTCTAAATCCCTTCTCCTTCTCTCTTTCTCCTCCTGCTCCCCAACTCCCTTCAGCCCGCTCCCCGCTCCCGAACTCCCCTCAGCCCGCTCCCCGCTCCCGAACTCCCATCAGCCCGCTCCCCGCTCCCCAACTCCCCTCAGCCCGCTCCCCGCTCCCCAAGATTTGTCCTAAATTAAGTCTCGATTATTTCTTATTTTATGCCCTAAATTCTGCCTCGACATGATTTTAGTAAAATGCCCTAATTTTTGACCTAATTTTTGACCTATTTTCTATTTCCTAGTTTTCAAAAGATGGCTGAAATCTTTGAATACATGTTTGGAAATCTTTGAATGAATTTTCTTTTTTTTACTAATTTGTGAGGCATTTTCTTTGTCCGCGTATTGGTTCATCTTCTTGTTTCTTTCTCTGTTGGTTCTTGCAGTATGGAAGGGTGTTAATTCTATTACTTTCAGACGAATACTTACAAGTTGAACTTCATGGAGATACGTTCGAGTAGCAAGGTTTGTTTTGATTCATGGAGACACGTTCTTTTCAATTGCCCTATTTTCTAGAAATCATGGACAAAAAAGAGATCAATGTCCCTGTAACGTCGTGTATGACACATGTTGAATACGGCATTTTTACACTCGAAATTACTCCAGGTCATGCAGAAATTGGTACCATGTCTGTGTATGTGTCATGTCATATTGTCTTTAAATCAAGTCCTTGCAATACAACTTATTTTTTATAGTATGCACATTGCTCATGCATTGAGGGTGGGATGGATCTTTGACATCAATTTGTAATTGTTTGACTGTACATCTTTAGATTAAATGATATCGGTCATGTTGGATGTAAGCATTGACCAACTCTTTTTTTTAAGTTTATTTGACCCTCTTTTGTAGTTATGTAGATGATTCATATAGACTTTCTCAATATATATTCTTACATATTTTGACATCTTGTTACCTTTTATACCCGTATGCACATATAGGCTATTGTTTTAGGCTATAATCTGTTTTAGGCTATTTTATGTTTCATGCTATTTCAAGCACATTTTAGCAAGATTAATATGAATCTAATTATGCCATTAATTTGTTACAGGCTACAAAGCACATTGAGGATTCCGGAGAACAAAATTGTAGCCAAAAAAAAGGTAGAAGGGCATCAAAATCCAAAAAAGTCAGCAAAATCAAAGAGAATGAAGGGAGGATAAAGATCATTTATAACGATGTTGGGCAACCAATTGGTGAAGAAAAAATTAATTTGGCAACTTACTGCGGCATCACAGTAAAGTCCTTAGTAAAAATAACTTATCCAAATTGGCATAAAGTGCCAGAATCAGTTAAATAGAGCTTATGGACTGTTATTCAGGTAAAACATATGCTTATTCCTCATCAATATATATATATATATATATATATATATATATATATATATATATATATATATATATATATATACTTCTTCCTCTTCCATACTCAGGTATGTACATTGATAGTAATGTGTGTTAGGAGTAGAGATTACTGCCCTTTGGTTTCAGTTTGAATGTTCTTGTATCGAATTTTGTGGTGACTCTTAGTATCTGTGGTTTGATATTGGTTTAGCCCACATATGGATAAGTGTATTGCCATTCAGTTCAGTGCTTACCATGAGAGCTCAGTCCCTTGGTTGCAGTAACAGATGGATAAGTAAATTTTGTGGTGACTCTTGGTATCTGAATTCTAAGATACCTCTATCTATTTATTATATGAAAAGGTTCATACTTGACACATGACAGCGATTACCTTATTTTCTTTTGCTTAACAAGAAGTGATGTCCACCAAAATTCTTCAAAGGCTATAACTTTTGGATGATCTTGCTTTTTTTATCAATCAATTTGGTGCCTGCACCCAGGGGTTAGAATATTATATTTCTTTTTGAGAAGGGCACTTAATGTCATGCACTGCAGATTCCCTCTTGCATATATGCATTGCCTGCACATAGAGAGCTCAGGTCTAGACATCAAGTTCAGATAAGTAAACTAAGTTCAGACTTGAATTCACTTGTTCACTACACCATTGAATGCTTGAATTCAAGTCTGAACTTATTCAGACTGGAATGCTTTACATGTTATGCACTATTTTATGCACTCATGTATAGATGCTGAATATTTATTTTCTGTTGTAGGCCAAATTTGACTTGGAACCAAATAGTAAAGCCTTTGTGTTAGCATCCATGGCTCGAAGTTGGAGGGCATTCAAAGGTCAACTCACAAAGCATTGGATTTATCCGAATGAGGGCAATCTTGAGCTTCTCAAGCACCCTCTACCAAAGTACTCAGGGATCTTGAAACAATCTATATGGGAGGAATTCGTTAAAAGCAGACTGTCTGCAAATTTTAAGGTTAACTTGTCAAAATTATTTTTTATGCATAACAAGGATGACTAGGTCCCTATTATATAAATCTTATTTCTTCTCTACTTTTATGTGTTGTAATCATAAGAAAATGAGCAAGGAGCAAAGTGCACGGAGAGCCAAGGGCAAGTTTCCTTATCGTTTAAGCAGGAAGGGATATGCCGGTCTTAAAGAGGAGCTGGTAATGCATATTTGTATATCAGTTAACATGATTTACATGTGGAAATATATATTATTATAACGTGGTTTTTTCTTTCAAAACAGCAACGACAGTTGGGAAAAAATATATAGATGACAGAAGTTTTTTTTGGACAAAAGCACGAGTTAGTAAGGACGGTACATTTACTGACGAAGGGACCAAGGACGTAGCTATGAAAGTGGTGAGTATATATTGTCCAGTCTATTAAGAGGAATCCTGCTTATCAACATGCTTATATTTCTAAAACCTTGTACTTTTTATAGGAGGAATACATCAAACAAAAGGAAGATGGGAGATATTAAGTTGTTTTTCAATATTAAGTTGTTTTTCTAACCTTGTACTTTTCTAAAACCTTGTACTTTTTAAACTGAGAGGAGATATTATGTTGTTTTTCAATACATGAGTGAAATTATTATTATTATTATTAATATTTTAATAATGTGTATATTCTGATGTTAGTATATATAATTATTTTCTACTAGTGGCCTCAACACAGCATATATTGGTGGTGAAAGATCAAATAGAAGTCCTACTTGGAAATTACACAAGGTAATCAAACTAATAAATGACTTATTATAATCATGGACATTATATTCTCTTACAAATAATATCTTCATGTAGGTCCCGAAACAACCTGGAGGTTATGAATGCGGATATTTTGTTATAAAATATATGCGGGATCTCATGAAAGACCCCTCTCCTACTATTGAGTCAAAGGTAAGTTGTTCATTAATTTAATTCTTAATTACTTTTCTGAAATTATACAAAGTAATGTAACTATTTTTTGACTTTTTAGCTAAAAAAATTGGCTGGAAAATCAACATACACGCAGGAAGAAATAGATGATTTCCGATACGAATTCATCGAATTTGTTGCCAATCATATGGATACATGAGGGTCAAGGTAATTTCTTTAGTTTTGTTGTCTTTTTACCAAAGTATCGAGGAAGTATCACGTGTTGGATACGTTACAGGCTTACAGATGACTGACATAGACATAATTGATTTGTTATGAAAATTTCTTTTACTTCGTAAAAGGAAAAATACCTCGGATTCTTCTATCCATTGTTTTGCTTCTTTATCATGTGGCATATTTTTCTGTTTGAGTACAAATCCATCTTGTGCACCTCAATTTATTGACACTGAACATATATAACAATGTCAACCTTAGAATTATGCCATGATAAAAGATGGTTTACTACTACGATGCTTCAGGCAATGAGGACCAGTGGACTCTCAAGGAGAATAGAGAAATGTTCTCAAGGATTCTGTAAGCACTCTCGATTGATATGAGTGTTTTATATTCCATATATTTTTAGATTTCCATCTATTGCAAAAGGAGAGGCAAAATCATTTTATTGTTGATAATTAGGCCATTATGAGCATCAGAATCCATTGATTTAAATAGCACCTATGCTCTAAGATTCTGGCTCTTGTAGCCCATATCATGTGAATAAGTATGAGGAATTCATGGCTAAGGTATATATCTTTCTACATAGTGATGTATGTATCTGTTCGTAACAATGTGCTAACGGATACTGAACTCTGATACAAAGGCTTATTTTAAGAGGAACGGTACCTTAGTGAAAATTGAAGTTTTTGGTTCAACTCCAATCCAGGCAAGCCAACAAGGATCGCTTATGATATCTTTCGATGTCATTTGGTTCGACATATGACAAACAAAAAGTGGACAAGGATGCAACACAAAGAGCACAGGATTTTTAGCTTATGATATCTTTCTTGTTCATGCTCTCTTACTAATTGGGTTCTTAATTAACCTTTGCTCACTAGTGTAGTTCTTTCTGATAGTTACATATATATACACATAGATGAATCTGATAGAAATTCCACACAACAATTTCCAACAACATATGTTGAATTGTGATCTTAATGTGTGTTTTTAATCAGGACTTATACATCATTCAAGATCCGATAGTTACATATATATACATCATTATATCACATTTATTAAACCTTGTTTTATCTTTTGTGGGGTACATGTGCCGTGGACACAGGTCTTCATGTGACTAAGTTGAAGCTAAAGTGTGGGATGTATTCATGTGGATAGTTTTGATGTAGCTAAAGTGTACTCTATACTGGATACTCTATATATTTTGAGAAGATGTATATGGTCTGAGAAATGTAGAATGATAGCTAAAGTACTCTATTTTGAGACAATGGAATATAGCTAGATAAAGTACTCTATATTCTTGAGATGTTGATGTACCCTATTTTGAGACAATGAAATAGAGATTAATGGTACTTTATGTTACATTTCAATGTTTTGTTGTGAATATGGTTCAAAGTAGTTGTTTTTGAATTGAATTGAGCAGTGTTTGGAATGTATAACATGCAGTATAGAGCATTATAAATGTGATACAATGACCATTCATAACGCTTTCAAAATGTCCTAACTTCTAAACCATATTAACTATTCATAACAGTTTTACATAACTATCCATAACGCTTTGAAAATAAAATGTAGCAGAAATTCAACCTATTAATGACGTTTTCGGAAGAATTATCTATAACGCTTTGAAAAACATTTATAACACCCGATTTCATAACGCTTGGATTAAGAAAAAAAGAGTCATGGTTCTTAATTAATGACGGTTTTTAGCCGTCATTAGAAGGTATTTTTGTTGTAGTGATCACCCGCCTCGACTCCTGAACTGTATACCTCCGGGTAGTCCTCGTTTCTAACTAAGCTTGGAGAGATCACCATGTCCTCAGAGGACTAGCAAGACATATAATATACATGCCAGCTATAACAGTAATAAAATGCGTGGATAGATGAAAAGTGATATAAGAAAAGAAGGATTAAAGGGAGTAGTGCTAGAACTAAAACATAAAAAAATGGCATGCCTGAAGAATCGTGCTAATAAACATGACTACAAGTAAATCGAGGTAAATCGCAGCCCGGTGGTTTCTAACGACCCTATAGATTGCAGCCCAGTGGTTGCTAACAACCTATAGTTAGCCTCAATCGCAGCCTGGTGGTTGCTAACGATTGAGAGTGGTCAAGTATAGTCACGTCTATAACAAGGTCCTCGTCTAAAACTATGAAACAGTGAAGTCAAGTTAAATATGTCAAGTCCAAGTCATGTCTAGGTCACACAGGTCAGGGATACATAACATAGACAAAGAAATTCTAACTTTAGACATGAACAAGATAAGAAAAATAAGACAAGTAATATGGAGAAAGAATAAAATCTACGTGCACGCAAAACTAGAAAGTAACCAGAACGTAGAACATGAGAAGTATGGAACTAAGTAAGATATGAAAAACAATAATATTGATACACTTGTAAACACTGTAAAGCTTGGCAAGGTGTACTTGCCTGGTGTCGTGCTGTGAATCTGAAATGTCGCTCCCGCGTCCACGCCGCCGGAACCCGACGCTCCTAGATAATTAATTAAGTAAATTAACCCACTACTCATGAACTTACAATATGACTTAATTAGTCAAGATAATATTTTAAGATTATATTCAATTTCTCGTGGAACCTTTTAGACCCATACGATCACACACAGGCTCCACGAGACACCAAACACAGTTTTTGGGTTTCCAACTCTAGTCAGTTATGTTCCAACTTCAATCATATACTTAAAAAACCATATAAAAATCATAAGAATATTTTTTAAACTAATTTTTGATAGATTTATCTCGAAATTTCTAGAATTTATATTTCTAAAGAATTATACTACTAGTTGTCTATCGGGTCGACTAGTCTACCTGAAATTTGTCTGGAACTTCATTAATTATCTAAAATTATGAAAACCCTCAAAAATACAATTTAAACAGAATTAAAATGTCCTAAATATCAGAATATTAAATTTTAATGCAAGGATTTTATGGTACTAACGGTTGGAATCTTCTAGGTCAACAAGTCACCCGAAAATGACTAGTTTTGACCAATAATTTTCCCGACCAGAATTGACTTGATAAATTCGTGGAAAAATGCTTTAAAATCCTAAATTAAATATATTAACGTACATAAAATTCAGTTTTGAAAAATTCTTACAGAAACTTATAGTTCCTTCACATGGAAAGTTTGGCTCTACCGAAACATGAAAATAGCTATCATAATTCATGAAACTTTTATGGGTGAAAATACTACCCAAGAGATATCAAAACACTATTTTTATAGAACTAATACCATAATTTCTACAGATTTATGAGATGGGCTTGAACAGGAAAAGTTAGGGTTTCTTACCAAGGTCCTTGCTACTTGGGTTGTGAGAGCTTCTCCTTGCCAAAGCTCCCACCTTTATTGCTATTCTTGCTTACTAATCCTTTTTTGCTGAGTTTGGAGGGGTTGGTAATGGATCTAGATGGTTGGATGGAGAAGATGGAGTTTTAGGGTTTGTTTGGTGGAGTTTGGATGGAAGAAGGATAAAAGAAGGAGTTTTTATGGAGGAGAAAGAGTTGTATGATGGAGGGGATGAAGATGATAAATTTGGACGAAGGAGATGCTGCCAAAATTTTGAGGGGGAGAGGGGGTTGGTCGGCTATGGAGAGGAAGAGGAAGAGGAAGGGAGAATTAAGTTAGGGTTTTGGTTTGGCTAAAAGTAGGTCTATATATGGGTTTTTTGGGTTGGATGCATGTAGTATAATAGGAAACCTATTCCTAATGGGATGTTGGCTGAATATTATAGAGTGCGGCCACTTAGTTTGTTTGGTTATTTGATGAGTTGACTAATTGATTGATTGAGGATTTAAATAAAAGGTTTCCTAATATGGAACTAGTTAGATTTCTAAATATAAATACAATCTAAATCTGAATTAAATATTAAATATATATGGTTATTAATTTATTTTAATGTCCAACATGCCCACATATGTTTGGGTTTGACTTTGGGTCAAATATAAACTAATATCAACTAAGATTACACTAGGATTACACGTAGACACTTTCTATAAATAGAAACTTTCCAAAATTGAAAACATATTAATGTTAATAAAATATATATACAAAATATATATTAACATGAAGGTATTTGAGAGTACTACATGTCTATTTAGATTTGGATTTGGTTCGGGTCAAGTTGGGGCTAAATTAGTACAACCGGATCTCATAGAAAGTCAATAATCTAATAATTAAGTAAATAAATCATCGGTGGGGTTTAAGTCGCAACTTGGCTTGGTTTTTCTAGTTAGAACACAACTGTGGCTCGGCCTTCCCTATCATGGCTAAAATACTAGTCAAAGCACACGTGCACACTATCAGTATCGTAATTCGTAGTCGACTTGTACTCCAAATCTTAACCATGGCTAAGGTCATCTATAATAATAACTATTTAATCAAAAATATTCATAAATTCCTATTTAAATCAAATAAATAATAAAAAATAAATTCCAAAAATTCAGGAGTGTTACATGAGGTATTGGTATGTCTCATATGGCCTTGAGACATACTTTATCACGTGTTGTGAGTCACATGTAGGACACATACTCGTGTAGTCGGCTGGCCATGGCCACCGATACGTATGAGGCGTGCGACGGTTAGGAGTAACTGCCAATAGAATTGCATGCTAGTAGACATGACAGTTACTAAAGGTTCCTTTGGGACATGGATGTGACCCTATTAGGCATTGGGTGGGGAGGACAGTTCCTTAACGTTTGGGCCACGTATGTACTTTCATATTCCTGATTCTGCTGGCCTCAGACATTCGATGAATGTTATGCTTTGATGTCCCTAGTATTCTGGTGGGACCATACCTGAGTTTTCTATACCTGTAGCCAGAGTGCCCATGCGTCGAAGGTTTGTTCTTAACTACATTATCACTGTAGAACTGGTAGGCACCCTATTGCATGCATCCTCTTTTACTCTCTATTATATATCACAGTTTATATAGCAAGGTATTTTTTGTATCTTCTAACGTCCCTCTAAAGACTTGGTTATCTCGCCAGGTGTGTGCTTTTCATGATGCTTCGCAGGTGCTCTAGCCCAGATTATGGTCTTCCCTTTCCATCGAAGATGATTGCTCCTGGTTCATCTTGCCATCTTTATCGATCAATTCCTTGTATATTCATCTCATTTAAATTAGTTGGTAGTGGATTTGTCTTCGCCGAACTACATGTACAAATGATAAATTCATTGTGATTATATTATTATTCTTTATTTCTGTGGATGAGATTTAGTTATCATGGTTTACTGTATTTTATTGCTTATGTATACATACAAAAATTCTATACATTGGAGTATACTTCGTATATATACAGCTGGCATGGCTACGTACTTAGTCCTAAGTATTTTGGGACTGGGGCGTTACAAGTACTCATGACAAAATACGGAGGATTGAATTCTTGTCTAGCTACATGGGCGATGCTTGTTTCCTCGTACGATATGGTCTTCGTCCCGTAGAAAGGAATAAAAGGCCAGGTACTAGCTGTCTTCTTGGCAACACACGGGGTCCCAAAGAAATCAAAGCTGTACGAGGTTATCCGTGACGAAGTTGTCCCTCCCCGTTCCCGGTATACGTATTTTTTCTACATTATTCTTATATATAATTATTTGTTTTATTTTAATTGCTTATGATAATGTGGAATGACATTTAGACTTGACTTGGGTTAGACATTGGAATAGGGTTAGGGTTTAGTAGAGCCACCCCCACCCCTATATATATTCTCTTTTTCTTTTCCTCTCCTCATTCACTCATATTTATTTTGTCCACCAACCCTAGGCAAGTACATCTTGCACTAATAGAGGTCACATGCTAATTTTTATTTTTATTTTGTTTTCTTTACATATTTTTAGCCTATATTATGCGTCCTTACTTTCTCTACATGTTTAAAACTTGGTGATTTCAATTTTGATGACTAGTTTGGTGTAGACCTAGGTTTTTAATACTAGACTTTTATGGATTTTCATGGAAATGATCTGTCAAAACTTGTTATTTTTGAAAAATAGTTGTTCCATGTGGTAGAGGATTCAATTTCATACAGTTTTGGCTTTTACTTGCCAGATTTCGATCCAAGAGAGGAAGTTATGGCCATGGTAAGTTTCTTGTGAATCCATAGATAAACTTGTTGTTTGGGAAAATGATTTCCAATTCTACGCCAGTCCCCACTGTGTGTTTATTTTCCAATTATATACCAGTTCCCACTGTGTGTTTGTTTCCCAATTGTACGCCAGTTACCACTATGCGTTTGTTTTCGAATTGTACGCCAGTTCCCACCATACATTTATTTTCCAATTATATGCCAGTTCCTACTATGTGTTTATTTTCCAATTGTACGCCAGTTTCTACTGTACATAGTTCCTCATTTGTATGCCGGAATCCTTTCCTGTGCATATTTTTTGCAAAGCTCCGTTTTGTGCATATTTTTGTGCATATCTTTTATTGTGCGTATTAATTGCACAGAGATCCCTATTTTGTACAGATTTGTTTAGAGACCATCTTTTGTGCCCAGAATTATGTAGAAGCCCTTTTTTGTGCATAATTGTTTAGAGATAATATTTTTATGCGTAGAAAGACAATCCCTCATTGTTTAATAATATTCCAGACTCAATTACCTGAATATGTGCTGGTAGTATCCTAAATGAGTGCTGAGATTCAATCTACACTACAAAATTACAACTATTTAGCGATGGATGTATTCGTCGCTAAATCTAACATATCCGTCGCTATTTACAATTAACGACGAAATACCAACGGATATGGTATGTCGTTAGAGTTATTGTCGCTAAAAATCTGTCGATAGTCCGCCTTTGCGGCGACAACTTTCCGACGGATTTGGCGACATTTGGTCAGCGATGGATTAGCAACGAATATTTTTCGTAGGGAATGTTGTCACAGCTTTGCGACGGATTAGCAACAGAGTTTTGTGAGCCCATAAATATAAATTTTCAGAAGGTTACCGACAGAAATTTCTGTTAGCAAGACGTCTGATACGCTTTTGGGTATCAGACAACACGTTACCGACGAATAGTTTCATCGGTAGTTCGTCGGTGCGCTACTGAAATTCGTCGGTAGATGTCGCTAGTACGTCAGTGACCTACAACTATCCATTGGTAATCTGTCGCTGGTCCGTCACTGAGCTTGTCATTATTGCCAGAATAATTGGTTTCTACCATGCTCAAACCCGTCAGTATATATATATATATATATATATATATATTCAATAGACTAAAACACAAATATATAACATCGAATAAAATAGACCATTTATTCAATAAACTATAACTCAAATATATAACATTGAATAAAATAGACTCAAATAACTATTTTCTCAAACTATGGAGTAACGACAAACTACTCCAATATAGTACATTTACATAAATCCCTCAAATGATACATAAACTCCATAAAGTCATACAAACTCATCCAATACAACAAAAAATGATACAAAATTCTCGTAGATATCAAATTACTGGTAGAGGAGGTGGCGAAGGTAGAGGCAGCTGTCCGCATGCATATAACTGCGCCATCACCAAACTGATGACCCATTGTAGGTCCTGGGTAGGAACACCTTCGTCTCCTTATCGTGTTGTCTCGTGTGTTTGTCCGTGCACATATTCTATATAAGGTCATGAGACATGATGTATTTCTTATCATACAACCTTTTTTCCTCTGAAATAGAAACTACAAGGGGTCAAAATCAACCTACTAGTGAAATAGAAACACATTTGCTAATACAAGGTAAATACTCTATCTATATGTTTCCCATAATATCTAAATCCAGATTTAGCATCATACTAACAAGCTATAAAGCACTAGTATGGATATGAGTATGAGTACAATGCTTACCCATTACATCAAGGGTAATGTGGATGTATGTCGTGTACGTTGCATACATATATAATATGCTCGTGTCTGTAGAAGCTTGAAAAATCTCAGATGATGACATCCCTTCGCCACAGAGCAGATGATACAAAGGCTCAGCCCAAGTGCTAAAAAGACAAAACAGAAGATATAGAAAGAAGTCCCTTATGTGTCACGTCTACCAAAGTCTAGTATAGACACATAGAGACTACACAAAAAGGACTAATTCTGTTCGTCTACAAAGGATATGGTACAGATGCGACAGAGCCTAGAGGGGTCTACAAGGGATTCGGTCTTTGTCAAAGCGCAGCCCTTCTTCTTCATGCCAGAAGATTGACCTCTATCGAGGTGTATTCTGACCTTTTTATGGGCGCAGCCTCCCAGAAGCATATCAGCCACTCGGCCAAAGTAAGCTGCTTCCTGAAGCAGTCATTGGACCAAGCCTTCAAAGAGCACAGCAGGTAGCGAAGCCTTGAATGGGAAGGACATAGCACAACCTGTGGCTCTTCGGGTTAGCTATCTACCCATGACCTAGGTCGTTAGGACCTCGAAGATCTCCTAGACGTCACCCAGAGTTGAACTCCCTAAGGAGGACATTTACATACAACTTAAGTGCAGCAATGGCTCCTTCTATACAGGGTTCTTCTATAATAACATGGCTCCTATGAACGAGAAAAGCCTCAACCAGCAGCCAACTTATACAAGGCTGATCGCCACTCAAAGTTAAGTTTGGATCTTGCATGGTGGTTGTCACGCCCCAGAACCAGAATACTGGAGAGCGGGGGACTGACACAGTTAGCTACATATATTAAAGTGAATTCTACCTCGATATACGGTCATGGCTGTCTAGATACATGAGGGTTTAACTACAAGCCAATAGTCTCTTAAGGTCAAGAACAAGCCTGTTTGCCATTGATTGTAAAAGTACAGAACAATTATCGGAGGACTGAACTTAGACTCACAATACAAACTCGCTCATACAAAGAAAGCCTAGGGACGAAAACCTAGGTATAGCAGTCTAAGTACGATTGTTTATTTTAGATTCTGGGGGGTGACGATAGAGGCTCGGGAAAGCGACGGCCGCTCTGCCTTACTCCTTGGACGATCGGTACGCAGCCTTGACTCGGGGAAGATCTGCTTGGTCGTTGACGAAGAAACGCCTTCTTGCTCTCTCTCTGATTGCTCTCCTGGCTTCTCTCTCTCTGTGTATATTCTCTCCCTGACTATGGGGGAAGTCTCTCTGTGTATACGTAATCTTCTCTGGTTTCTTTTTGTATATCTCTCTCTATATATTTTGCAAGGGAATGGCACCCTGCTATTTATAATAGTGGGGAACATCATTAGGGTTTGGATGATTACCCATTCTCAAAGTGGCGATAGCCTGATGATTAACCAATCTGTACCATTCATCTTGAACGTGAAAGATCTGGACCATTAACATGGATTATGCCAAATCCCATCAACAATTAATGCTGATTGCAATAAATCTTCGTCATGATGATTTGCTGACATCTGCGAATCTTAATGAATAAATTTGATTCATTCTTCTGCCACGTGTCCCAGATTATTGGGATTTGGCCCAAGATTTGATTGACTTTAGGACACGTGTCCCATCGTCAATGTTGAGCCGCATGAGAAGTGTCGATGTTTGGGCCGCATGAGGGTTGTCATGACCGAGCTGCATGAAAGAGTTCATGACCGAGCCGCATGAAGAGTTTCTGTACTTCAAACCGCATGAAGGTTGTCATGACCGAGCCGCATGAATATATTCATGACCGAGCCGCATGGGGGTCTTCATGGCCGAGCCGCATGAGAGTCTTCATGATCGAGCCGCATGGGTCTCTCTGTTCTGGCCGCATGGACTTTGTTTAGTCTGGCCGCATAGATTTGCCTCGAAGTTTGGTGGACAGCGCCATATTTGTGAAGATTTTCCTCATTTCCTAGGACGATAGTGCTTTTTCGTGTCAGTCATTATGACGACTTTATGTCAGGACTAACAGCCGTCAGAGCTATCAGTTGTCAGAGCATTAAATGCGTCTAAACATTAGGCACAGCTGTTTTGTTGGCCACGTGGCCTCCCTCTCGGCCGCATAGAGTTTACTTGAGCTGCTTGTATGTTTGAGCCGCATGAGACTTCCCAGCCGTATGAGACTCTTTGGCCGCATGAAGCTCGTCTGATTTTGAGCCGCATGAAGCTTCCTGGGATCTGTGCCGCATGAAGAATGTCTCATCACCGAGCCGCATGAAGGACGTCTCATGACCGAGCCGCATGAGGAATGTCTCATGACCGAGCCGCATGAAGGACGTCTCATGACCGAGCCGCATGAGGAATGTCTCATGACCGAGCCGTATAAAGGACGTCTCATGACCGAGCCGCATGAGGAATGTCTCATGACCGAGCCGCATGAAGGACGTCTCATGACTCGCATGAGGAATATCTCGATCTGCCCGTGCACTCGCTTTGTGGGCCCGAGTATCCCGAACACACGAGTGCGTAGGTATCATGTTTGCTCCCTGATGTGGGGCTAATAGAAACACTTGCCATTGATCTTTGTTGGGAGACTCTTGAGAACCACTCTGTCCGTTTACCGCCGGGGGCTGGACACGGGCGGCTCTGTACAACTTTCCATCAGAGGCCCGCTTAGCGGGACGCTCTTGATGGTCAGAGGTTGGGACAGCTGACTGAGCCCGATGAGCCCGCGCTGCCCTAGACTTCTTCTACTTAGCACCCGAAGGTGCGTAATAGGAAGAGTCCAAGTTTGGAAGGAGGGAAGAGAAGTTGGTGCCCTTTTCAAAGGAGGTAAGGGGGCTCTATTTATAGAATGGAGTGAGCCCTTTCTTCTTCTCCTTTCCGATGTGGGACTAAAAGCAATATTTTCCATGCTTCTACAGGACCCCCTTCAAAGTTTCCAAATTGCAAATTTGGAACACTTTGAATAAGAAGCATGAAAAGTAAATTTGTTTAGGTGTAGCAATCCAATCAGAGGTAGCATGGACGTGATAGGTTTAGGTACTTCTGCTGGGGATTTTAGGTGGACTTATCATCCTTAGCGTACCTTGGTTTTAGGTACGGATAATAAGTTGAGAGAGAGAACCATCATATTTACTCAGAGGTGGTATGACGTGGTAAATATAAGGTTGATGGTAGAGCTTTCCTACTCAGAGGTGATATAGACATAGTAGGAGTGAACTCGAATGAGGATACATAGAACAACTCAGAGGTGCTATCAATGTGGAAGTTCTATGCATTGGGTGAAAGAATGCTATGGAACAGCTGGGCTCCGAAAGCATGTGATGATGAGGAAAGATGTGGATGTACTAAGGGACCTAGTACGGCATTTATGGTCAACAGAGGACATTTGTGGGCCTATTATCCTTGGCATACCTTGGTTTTAGGTACGGATAATAAGTTTGATAGGGATACCTAGGACAACTCCGCGGTAAGGCGGATATAGAGGTTCTTGGTATCAGACGAAAGAATGCCATGGAGCAGTGAACAGTTTTTTGTTTTCTTTTACTGTTTTTCTTTTCTTTTTGTCAAGGGGTGTGATCCCAGATGATGTAGTACTTTGAATTTTGAATAAATGAGCATGTTTCAACTCATTTTCTCTTTCTTGTACTTGTGGTGTTTGTGGAATTGGACCTGCTGGAGGATTATTTGTGGACCCGTTACCCTGGGCGTACCTTGGTTTTAGGTACGGATAACAAGTTTGGACAGGATGTCCGGAATAGCCGTGGCAAAGTGGTCATGGATGTTCTCGGTGCTTTAAAAAAAAGGAATGCCGTAGAGCAGCTGGGCTCCCGGGGCATGGTGGGGTAGTGGATTTATGCTAAGAAGCTTAGCAAAGGAATATTTGTGGACCTATTATCCTTGGCATACCCTGGTTCGGGATACAGATAATAGGGTGAAAGGAAAACCAACATATTTGCTCAGAGGTCATGAGGACATGGCAAGCATGAGGGTTTTACTGTGGAACCTTTCTGCTCAGAGGTAATGAGGACATGGCAGGGGAGAACTCGACGGAGGGTATTGGTGGTCAATAGAGGATATTTGTGGTCAACAGAGGACATTTGTGGTCAACAGAGGACATTTGTGGTCAACAGAGGACATTTGTGGACCCATTACCCTTGGCGTACTCCGGTGGTGGGTACAGGTAATAGGTCAAAAGGGGATCATCATACTTACTCAGAGGTAATGAGGACATGGCAAGTATGAAGGTTTCTTCGACGGAGCCTTCCCATTCAGAGGTAATGAGGACATGACAAGAATGGGCTCAATGAAGGGGGGTACGTAGAATAACTCAGAGATAATGAGGACATGGAAATTCTATGTAGGGGTGATTTATTTTTGGCGGAAATGGGACGACTCAGAGGTGATGCGGACATGGTCGTCTTGGAAATTTGTGGATCCGTTACCTTTGTTGTGCACTGGGAGTGCAGGTATTAGATCATGAGGGAGGATCTCTTGTAGGAAGAAAGTTCAGCGGTATGATTATACATGACTTTCTTTCAAAAGAGTGACCGGGATGTAAGTTCAGGGGTACCGATGGGCACATAACTCGACAATCCATGAATGCTAGAATCAAAGTGTAAGTTCAGAGGTACCAGCAGGTATATGACTTAGGAATTTGGGATATGTTTATGGAAGAAGGGCATGAGTTCAGCGGTACACGCGGGTACATGACTCGAAAATCTGTGAATGTTGGAATCAAAGTGTAAGTTCAGAGGTACCAGCAGGTACATAACTTGGGAATTTGGGATATGAGTTCAGCGGTACAAGAGGGTACGTGACTCAATAAGTTGAAAAATTAGGGGGTTGAGTTCAGTGGTACCAGCGGGCACATAACTCGAAACTCTGGAAAATGTTGTTTAAACCTAGTATTTCTTCAGGAACTAGCCGTTGATGGGCAACATAAGCAAGTCTCCGTTCTGCTTGGCGAGGCGGTAAGCACCATTGGAGAACACAGCCTCGATGATAAATGGGCCTTCCCATTTTGGCTGGAACTTGCCGGTGGTCTTGTGAGTCATGACCATTGGCCTCCTGACTGCTAAAACAAGATCGCCCACTTGGAATGTTCTGACTTTGACTTTTTTGTTGAAGGCTCCTGAGATGCGTGCTTGGTATAATTCGATCCTTTGCTGAGCTAGGAGGCGTTTTTCATCTAAGGCCTCTAACTCTTGTAGTCGACGTCGGTAGTTATCATCCGTTGTCAATTGATAAGTGAGGGCGACTCGGAGTGAGGGAATCTGAGTCTCTAATGGGAGAACTGCCTCACTCCCGTATACCAGAGAGAATGGTGTATTCCCAGTGGCTGTTCGAACCGTGGTGCGATAAGCCCGTAAGCACTCGTCGAGCTTGTCGTTCCAGTCGCGTTTGTTGGAGGAGACAAATTTCTTAAGGAGTTTGATGATTGTTTTGTTGAATGCCTCTGCTAACCCGTTTACTGCCGGGTTGTATGGTGTCGAAGCGATATTCTGAATGCGGTGTTTGTCGCAGAATCGGTAGAATGCGTGGCTTATAAACTGCAGACCATTATCATGGATGATCCTTCGGGGCAGTCCAAAGCGGTAAATGACGTGGTGCTTCAGGAAGCTGATTACGTTCGAAGTCTTGACTTCGACGAGTGGGACAGCTTCTGCCCACTTTAAGAAGTAATCAGTGATCGCCAGTATGAAGCGATGTCCTCGGGAGGAAGGTGGGGTGATTGGACCAATGATATCCATTCCCCATGCTTCGAATAGCCAGGACGCTACTGTCGGATGTAGGAATTCGGATGGTTGGTGAATGAAGTCTGCGTGGACTTGGCAGGCCTTGCATTTTTGGGCATAATCTATTGTATCAGCCACCATCGTGGGCCAGTAGTAGCCCATCCGGCGAAGGCGGTCTTGCAGCTTAGGTCCAGGCTGATGGGCCCCGCAGACACCATCATGAGCCTCTCGTATGGCTTCTTTAGCTTCTGCGTTCGGCAAGCACCGAAGTAGTAATTCGTCGTAGGAGCGGCGATACAGCATTTTCGTCTCTGTATCGTAGAAGAATCTGAGAGAACGCCGTCTGATAGAAGTAGCCTCCTTCGGGTTCTCGGGCAGGATGTCGTAGACCACGAAGTCTATGAATGGTTGTCTCCAGTCTGGCATTCCGTCGATCATCTGAGCAGAATAACTCGCCATGGCTTGAACGTTGTTCTTGAGGCAGACCAGCTCATGGCCGATTACATCGACCGAATGATGAGAGTGGTTTGGCACTGCTAGGGAAGCAGCCAGGCCTGCTAGGGCATTAGCTTCGATATTTTGGAGTCTGGGGACGTGTTCGATGAAGAATCCCTTGAATGATGAGATAATGTTGATCGCTATTTGGTGGTAAGGGATCATGTCTTCATGGCGGACTTCGTACGTCCCCCGGATCTGGTTGACGATTAATTGCGAATCGCCGTATGCTTCAAAGTATTCTACCCCCAGTTCTCTTGCGAGTTGGAGGCCAATGACCAAAGCGTTGTACTCGGCCACATTATTAGAGCAGGGTTCCGTGAGAGAGTAGGCGCGATTGATCACTAGCCCGGTAGGAGAGACCAATACTACTCCGACTCCGACGACGATGTTTCCCTTGGGTCCGGTTCTCGAAGCGCCATCGAAGAACATCCGCCATATGTTATCGTGGGTGGTTGTATTCGAATCGGCGACCTCATCTGGGATTTCTTCGTATATTCTGGATGATTCCGATCCTGGATGGGTCGCCAAAAAGTCTGCCAGGGCTTGACCTTTGACAGCCTTCTGCGGGACAAAGACTATATGATAGGAGGACAGCAATATCGCCCATGTAGCGAGGCGGGAGCTGAGTGCCCCTGGTTTGGTCATGAGGACCCTGAGAGGGTTGATTCGTGAGATCACATGTATGGTTTGCCCCGTGACGTAGTGCCGCGTCTTTTGAATGGCGAATACCAGGGCGAGGCACTCTTTCTCCACAGCGGTGTATCGGTGTTCGGGCCCGACCATCAATCGGCTGAGATAGTAAATGGCCTGCTCGTGGCCTGCGTCGTTGTTTTGTGCCAGCAGGGCACCGAGGGAGTGTTCCATTGCTCGTACATAGAGCAGGAATAGTTTTCCAGGGACCGGGGCCACCAGGACTGGAGGATTTGATAAATATTCTTTGATGTCATCGAAAGCGCGCTGGCACTCCTCGTCCCATACGAATGAGACTCCCTTCTTCATGAGGTGGGTAAACGGTCGGCATCGCCCGAAAAGGTTGGAAATGAACCTCCTGATATAAGCTAGCCTCCCTTGGAGGCCTCTAAGTTCACGAAGATTTCTCGGGGGACCCATCTCCATGATTGCCCTCGTTTTTTTGGGGTCTACATGGATACCCCGTGCAGTGATGATGAAGCCCAAGAACTTCCCGCTGGATACGCCCAAGAACGATTTTGTAGGGTTCATCTTCAGATTGTGGGCTCGTATTAAGTTGAACACCGTTCTCAGGTCTTGCAGATGATTCTCCTTACGGCGACTCTTGACGGCGATGTCGTCGACATAGCATTCCACCGTCTTGCGCAAATGTTCTCTGAAAATGATACTCATGGCTTGCTGATATGTAGCGCCAGCATTCTTTAGACCGAATGGCATGACTGTGTAGCAGTATATGCCAATCGGGGTTCAGAATAAAGTGTGCTTTTCGTCGTCGGGAGACATCTTGATTTGATTGTACCCCGAGAATCCATCCATGAATGACATACGTTCAAAGCCGCATGTATTGTCGATCATGATGTCTGTGATAGGAAGGGGAAATTCATCTTTGGGGCATGCCTCGTTCAGGTTGCGGAAGTCGATGCAGATTCGAATCTTCCCATTCTTCTTGAGGACGGGTACTATATTGGCGACCCAATCAGGATGTTGCTCTTCACGAATGAAGCCGCTGGCTATTAACTTGTTGACTTCAGTTTCGATCGCGTCCATGACGCCTGGGCGGAAGCGTCGTTGTTGCTGCTTGACTGGCTTTGCATCTGGCCGTATATTGAGTTTGTGGAGAGCGATGTCAGGATTTAACCCCGGCATGTCTTCATAGCTCCAGGCGAACACATTAATGTATTCTCTGACAAGTACGAACAGCGATTCTCGTTCTTCGTCAGTCAGGCTTTTACTGATAAAGATCGGTTTTGGAGAAGATTCGCTGCCGAGATCCACTTGTATGACCTCATCTTCGATAGGAGGTTCTCTCAGTTGGAACCGCTTTTCCCATTATGCGTCTAATTGCTGGGCCCATGGCTCTAGCTCAAGGATTTCGGGGATGTCTTCATCTTCCTTGTAAGCATCGGTGAATGCCATGTTGACTGACATGACTCGTTTGAACACATCTCCGATGCTGGTATCTGAGTCGGAAGTCGGTGATCCGGTTAATGTGACTGCCAGTCGCATTCTTCATCTGAGCTTTCAGGGGTCGTAGTAGGCGTTACATACCCTAAACCGCATCGGGTTTTGTTATAGTAGTTTCGAGGTTTGCCCGTCGGGGCTGGCGTCTTCAAAGGTAATCGTCATCCAGTACCGTAGTTCAGTCCTGGCGTTGTCTCTAGATCATACCCCTATTTTTGCATGAGATATTTGGATTTAGGGCTATAGAGATACAGAGGCAGTCTTCCAGCATCTGACCCGAAGTCGACTTCTTTCATGGCGAGGGGATACGGGTTGTTCGTCCGGCCGAAGATGATTGGGTGGTCCCCTCCCTCGATTATTCGATAAGCGTCTTCTACTGGAGTAAGTTGGATAGCGGTGTACACATTTGTCACCTGTGTATGTAGGTGAGTGCCTATACCGTGTTCCATAGCATACATTGTACATAGCTTATTGAGCTCGGTGTAGGTCAAAGATAACCCTTTATTGATGAAGTAAGGTATTTTTGCGGAGGGAGCGTCAGTGTGGGCAGCCACATACTTGGCTAGCTCTGGTTCTTCTTCGGCTACCCCCTGTGTGAATGAAGATTGAGAGGGCGTCCTAGTCAGCTTGATCTTCAGAGGCTCAAATGACGGAGCGGAGCGTGGGGTTGTCGGTAGACTAGCAACCCCCAGTCTGGCACTTGATGTGGAGCGAGGGGTGGCTGGTTCGCTTGAAGTGTCAGACCTCGCATCGGGGTGACGACCTTTCTTAGGCAGGCGTATCGTCAGAGGCCTATCGGAGGGATTGAGCTTCTCTGTTTGGGATTGACCGACTCTCGGCAATCTGATGGTAAGCGGCCCTGTCGTGGGTCTCGGTACCTGGTCGGACCTTGGCAGCCGGATTCTCAACTGCTCTTCCTGTGCCGAGAGGCTGATCGCGTCCTTACGCAGTGTGGCCGTAAGGGGTACAAAATTGCCTGGTTTGCAAGCCTGGAGGTGGATTGTCAGAGGTTCTTCTGATCCCGTGGTTGCTTCATCATCAGTTTGTTTATCTCCTCCTTCAAGGTGCCTCTTTGACTTTTCGTATAGGCATGAGTCCGAGTAATAAGATTCGACCCCTTTGAAGGGATCGATGTTAGCAAATTCTGTCCTCACGAAGCCGTGCTTGTCGACATATTTGAAGCATTGGTGTAGCATGGAAGGCACGATCATGTAATCGTGTATCCAAGGGCGCCCCAAAAGGATGTTGTATGAAGTGTCGGCATCTATGACGTAGCAAGTGACTTCTGATTGGAGATCGCCAATCTGATATTTCAGACGGATCTTCCCGATTGGGTAGCTCCTGCCCGAATTGAACCCGCTGATAGCGGTGTTTGTAGGGGTCAGGCGATGCATCGGAATGCGAAGATGATGTAGTAGTCCTTTTGGAATGATGCTTATGGAAGACCCAGGGTCAATGTGCATCCTGTCCACCTTTATGTCGCCGATGTAGCCTGTGTAGTATAATGGGCGATCGTGTAGATTAGTCTTGATGAGCATGTCTTGTGGAGTAAAGATGATGTTGGGCATTGCTCCCGTTCAGGCGCTGTCTTGGAGGTCTGCGGGCCGATTTTCTCCCGTGAGGTTGACCTGAGCCAGGTACGCGTCGGCATTTTGAAGTGCATCTCTCAAAGCTGTGCGGACATCCTTCGAGAGTCTCAGGAGTTCATATAAGGACAATTTGGCCGGTGTATTGGCCAATTGCGCCAAGATGTCAAAGTTGTAGGGCCTCTCCAGCCCCTGAGATATTTCCTTTCGGAGGGATTTGTCGAAGCGAGTCTCCTTCGGCCTAGGTTTGTCGTTCGTCGAAGGCTGAGCCGGTCCCGGAGCATCCGTGGTAATGGGCGGATGATCATCAGTCGAGTTTTCAGCCACAGGTTGAGATTGTGCTCCGGATCGAGTAACAACGGCCGTGACTTCCTCTTCATCTGCTGAGGTGGTACGGCAGGATCTGACTTTTCCACTTTTCTTTTTAGAAGATGGAGTGGACTGAGTTACCTCGTGCACTAGGTCCGGATGGACCCACATGATTTCCCCTCGTGATGTGGTGAGAGGTACTAGACCAGCAGCTTGAGCAGGCGAGAGATTAGCAATCTCCATCGTTGCCAGAGGGATGGGTATAATCCCGTCCTGGGTCTCTGTTGGAGGGAAGCTGCCGAATTGTACGGACACCATGTTGGCTGCCACGGTTACCTCCTCAAAATCGATGGCCAGAGCGTTCGAATCGATGAGGTTCTGGATATATCATTTCAGTTGGTAGCAGTCGTGCGTAGCATGGTGGACGTAGCGGTGGTAATGGCAGAACTTTGGGTTCTCCAGATCAGCCGGCCGAGGCTCCCGTCTTGGTGGAGGAAGCTGAATCCTATCTCCTTGTATGAGCATGTCCAAGATAGGCTTGACGTGACCGTCTTCAAAAGAGTAAGTGATTTGAGGCCATTGTTTGTCCGCAGATTGCGACTCAGGCTTCTGGGCTGTATCGGCCACCATAGCCTGCTTGCCTCTGTTGTCCCGGTTGTTGGAGGGGCTACCCCTATTGTCGTTGGTGGTGCTGGGACGCTTGCTCTTGTTCTCTCCCTCTGAGATATATAATCCCAGTTGGCGAGCCTTCTTTAATCGTTCTTCGGCACTCGTAGCACTAATGATAAAAGCCTTCCAGTCCTTGAATTGACTCTCGCCCATCCAGAGACTGATTGTTGGGAGTAGTCTCTTTTGGCAAATTTCGATCAAGGAGGAGTCCGGGTTGCCAGATGGTAACTTCATTGCGGTTTGACGGAACCGCTCAATGTAATTCCTCGTCAGCTCTTTTTCTCCTTGAATGACGTCCATGAGGGTAGACATCGTGACGTCCTGCCCTACCTCATAGAACCTCTCCAAGAACAGGCATTTGAAGCCAGCGAAGGAATGGATGCAATTGTCCGACAGGTTGCGGTACCAATCGAAGACAACTCCTTCCAATGCCCCAATGAATAACCGTGTCAGGATAGCGTCATCATGGGGCAGATGGTCGGTAGTGACCTCGAAGTAAGTGATGTACCGACTTGCTGAGGTCTTGCAATCATAGGGGTTGATATTGAACGGCTTATATCTTGGTGGGAATGGAACATCCCTCCATTCAGCAGGATATGGTTGCCGTATTCTGAAGTCTTGAGAGTTTTCTCTGGCGTAGAACATGGCTCGGAGCTCTTGAACTTCTCTCCTTACTTCTCGGGTCTCATCTGTCGCAGTCGGAGCCGTTACTTTGGGAGGATTATTGCCCGGGTTTGGTGCCGCCGAATTTGAATCTACGTCGATTGGGGGACCCGTGCTTGTCTGGCCAGGTGTCACCCCCTGCAGATTAGGAAGCGCTGCTTTGATCTCGTCTACAGATTTGACCAAGGCGTGCAATATGGCCTCCAAAGTGTCGATGCGCTGGCGATCACCGGAATCGCCTTGATTGCTGTCTGTCATGAACACCGTCTTCACATGAGGAGTGACGGAAGGAGTGGTGGAGGATGTACCCTCCGAGTCGTACCCATGTACTGAGAAATCATCAGGATATGTGGGGATATTCTCTTCAGGTTCAGACTCGGAAGGAACACTATCCCCGGCTTCGGAGCTTGCTTCGTCTAGGATGTCCTTGGGGACGTCGGTATCTGTTGTATCCGTCGGAGGATTTGCTTCCTCTAGTCCGTATTCCTGGAATGTCGAATTGTCGTGGATGTTTGGAGGAGTGCTACCCCCAGCTCCGACGACCCCCAATGTTGCAGACGACGAACTTCCTACTGCAGCAGTTTTCGTCTTCGAACGGGTGTGTTGAAATACTCCAGTGGAGGATATCCCTTTAGACGACGGTTTCTTAGCTGTAGTAGTTGACACCTTTGGGTTGGAGATACTCGTTTTCTTCCCTCTTCCCTTGGCGAGAACTTTCTGCACAGATTTGTAGGAGACAACAGGAGGTGTCTCGTCTTCTGAGCTCGGGTGATGTAGTCTTTGGAAGACGGATGGCCGATCTTCCGTCACCGCCGCGCTGCTGCAGCAGCAGTTGACGATGATCTGGGTGCATTGATGTCCGTGTGAGGGCTCTTTACACCCCGAAGCTCTTTCTCTTTCCTTGCATTTGTGGAGGATAACCTCACGCAGGTCAGAGGAACCACTTTGTCTGTTTGCCGCCGGGGGCTGGACTTGAGTGGTCTTATACAACTTCCCATCAGAGGCCCGCGTGATAATCAGCGGGACACCCCGATAGTCAGAGGTTGGGGCAGTCGTCTGGACTTGATGAGCCCGCGCTGCCCTAGACTTCCTCCTTTTAGCACTTGTGGGTGCGTAATAGGAGGAGTCTAAGTCGAATACCACAGAGTCTGGATTATCATCCAGATAATGATCAGAGTCAGGACCGCATGAGAGCCGGTCGAAGACTGATCGAGAGAAGCGTGGGACGGATGCTATACGGCTAGCATTGGGTACCGTACAGGCTGTCTGCATACGGCTGTCTTTTGTTGTAGGATGAGTCTTTATGCGGTTAGGAGTCACGACCATGCAGGCTGACCGTATGCGGTTGGCATCTGTGGCTGCATGGGTTTTCTGCAAGCGATTGACTTTAGTAGCCGCATGAGTCTCATCCGTGCGGTTGGCAACTGTAGCCGCATAAGTTATGCGACTGACAGATGTGGCCGCATGAGTTTTCTTTATGCGGTCGGCGGTTGTAGCCGCATAGGTTTTCTCCCTGCGGTTAATATTCTTCTGCGGCTCGGAGCGCGTAGAGTTCCTCTTTGCCCCTGCAAGTCCAGCATCATAGTGTTTTCTTCTGCCGGACTTGGGGACAGCAGAGTTGTCTACGGTCTGAAGTGGGGCCGCAGGAGAGTCTTTCTCGCCATCTTGAGCAATAGAGAGCACCTCATCAAGGGCTTGCGGAGGAGCAAATGATTTTGGCCTCCACTCTTTGCGAGCCTTTATGGTGCGGGTGCGCTTCTGGACCGGGCCAACGCTACCTTCAGGGAGCATCTCTTCGAACGCCTGTTGGTCGAAGCGTACGACCATCTTCTGTTGTGTAGAGCCAAGTTTGGCTGCGTCCGATTGCGTCACCAACTCCTCAACCGTGGAGAAGTTAGTCCCCAGCAGAGTCGCCATCGTGTTTGCCATTGATTGTAAAAGTACAGAACAATTATCGGAGGACTGAACTTAGACTCACAATACAAACTCGCTCGTACAAAGAAAGCCTAGGGACGAAAACCTAGGTATAGCAGTCTAAGTACGATTGTTTATTTTAGATTCTGGGGGGTGACGATAGAGGCTCGGGAAAGCGACGGTCGCTCTGCCTTACTCCTTGGACGATCGGTACGCAGCCTTGACTCGGGGAAGATCTGCTTGGTCGTTGACGAAGAAACGCCTTCTTGCTCTCTCTCTCTCTGATTGCTCTCCTGGCTTCTCTCTCTGTGTGTATATTCTCTCCATGACTATGGGGGAAGTCTCTCTGTGTATACGTATTCTTCTCTGGTTTCTTTTTGTATATCTCTCTCTATATATTTTGCAAGGGAATGGCACCCTGCTATTTATAATAGTGGGGAACATCATTAGGGTTTGGATGATTACCCATTCTCAAAGTGGCGGCAGCCTGATGATTAACCAATCTGGACCATTCATCTTGAACGTGAAAGATCTGGACCATTAACATGGATTATGCCAAATCCCATCAACAATTAATGCTGATTACAATAAATCTTCGTCATGATGATTTGCTGACATCTGCGAATCTTAATGAATAAATTTGATTCATTCTTTTGCCACGTGTCCCAGATTATTGGGATTTGGCCCAAGATTTGATTGACTTTAGGACACGTGTCCCGTCGTCAATGTTGAGCCGCATGAGGAGTGTCGATGTTTGGGCCGCATTAGGGTTGTCATGACCGAGCCGCATGAAAGAGTTCATGACCGAGCCGCATGAAGAGTTTCTGTACTTCGAACCGCATGAAGGTTGTCATGACCGAGCCGCATGAATATATTCATGACCGAGCCGCATGGGGGTCTTCATTGCCGAGCCGCATGAGAGTCTTCATGACCGAGCCGCATGGGTCTCTCTGTTCTGGCCGCATGGACTTTGTTTAGTCTGGCCGCATAGATTTGCCTCAAAGTTTGGTGGACAGCGCCATATTTGTGAAGATTTTCCTCATTTCCTAGGACGATAGTGCTTTTTCGTGTTAGTCATTATGACGACTTTATGTCAGGACTAACAGCCGTCAGAGCTATCAGTTGTCAGAGCATTAAATGCGTCTAAACGTTAGGCACAGCTGTTTTGTTGGCCACGTGGCCTCCCTCTCGGCCGCATAGAGTTTACTTGAGCTGCTTGTATGTTTGAGCCGCATGAGACTTCCCAGCCGTATGAGACTCTTTGACTGCATGAAGCTCGTCTGATTTTGAGCCGCATGAAGCTTCCTGGGATCTGTGCCGCATGAAGAATGTCTCATCACCGAGCCGCATGAAGGACGTCTCATGACCGAGCCGCATGAGGAATGTCTCATGACCGAGCCGCATGAAGGACGTCTCATGACCGAGCCGCATGAGGAATGTCTCATGACCGAGCCGCATAAAGGACGTCTCATGACCGAGCCGCATGAGGAATGTCTCATGACCGAGCCGCATGAAGGACGTCTCATGACTCGCATGAGGAATGTCTCGATCTGCCCGTGCACTCGCTTTGTGGGCCCGAGTATCCCGAACACACGAGTGCGTAGGTATCATGTTTGCTCCCTGATGTGGGGCTAATAGAAACACTTGCCCTTGATCTTTGTTGGGAGACTCTTGAGAACCACTCTGTCCGTTTGCCGCCGGGGGCTGGACACGGGCGGCTCTGTACAACTTTCCATCAGAGGCCCGCTTAGCGGGACGCTCTTGATGGTCAGAGGTTGGGACAGCTGACTGAGCCTGATGAGCCCACGCTGCCCTAGACTTCTTCTACTTAGCACCCGAAGGTGCGTAATAGGAAGAGTCCAAGTTTGGAAGGAGGGAAGAGAAGTTGGTGCCCTTTTCAAAGGAGGTAAGGGGGCTCTATTTATAGAATGGAGTGAGCCCTTTCTTCTTCTCCTTTCCGATGTGGGACTAAAAGTAATATTTTCCATGCTTCTATAAAGCCTAGTGTCTCAATCTCAAGCAATCAAGTAAATATAACAAGATGGTAGATATTCATCAGACATACAAATTAAGGCATCCCATACATTACATATTCAGATGATCATAAAGCTAGTCATATAAAATACGAAGACTAGCAAGAGTTTAAGTCATACATGATCAACCCTAGGATTTGTCAATCATATTTCAGCCCGTAGGCAGACAGTAAGTAAAGTTGCAAATGAGCTAACACTTGCTCGGCGGCTAAACGCCTCAAAAGAGTATTTTACTATAGAGTGGGAGAGCAAAATAAAACCCACTCGTTGCCAGAGTTGCGCCTAGTGTTCACCATCTGGCTGGAAGGCTGGAAGATCCTCGGGTCCTACTCTGAAATCTGGCCATACAAAACTAACTGGGTCAGACCCCAGAAAGAGCAAGTGCCACAAGGGAGGCTTCACTTAAGAACTAAAACCAACATATTAGCACATGAGAAATAATAGATAATCAAAGACATGAGTTAGAGAAAAACAAGATGATAAACGATAAGACGACTAAGGGACCATTCCGGTAGCCAAGTTACAACCCATAAACCAAACAAGGACCGGGGTTGTAACCTTTCACCTGAACGGAGCTTAGTCTCCAACCGATTATCGACAAGAGTAAAGCATGAACAAGCATGTACTGAAATAATCATAGACAGGCATTGCTTAGACAAGACTAGACTGGACTACATCCATCAATCACAGCCGAGCAAAGAGTACGTCTTGATACTTTAACTAGCTAGGGTTATCACAAGCCTAATTACTAGCAAGATGCAATGAGATGTTCCAGTAGTCACAGGCCCTGCAGCTATCCAGGTTATCCAGGCGAGGTTGATTATCAAAGTTATTCAGAATTATTAGATGGCTTAGAGTGCAACACATAACAGTGTGCCATGTACTTGTTTCATGAGTGAGTCCCACATGACAATGGACTGAAAATGTGCCCTACTCAATGGCAGGCTATAAGTCCATCAGGTGTGTAACTACCTGTTTTCAAAATCAAGGGTAATTTGTTCATTTCTCAGTTTTCTATAATTTTGGTGATTTTTAGTTAATTTAAAACTATTTAAAACCATGACTTGTGATTTTGATGATTGACTAGTGTAACCCTAGAGTTGGCTAAGCCTAGAGACTAACCATGACCAAGGGAGCCTAGTCATGTGATTAGGGTGACTAATTACAACTTTTTAGCCCAAGGGTATTTTGGTTATTTTGACAATTTTGTGAAATTAAAATTTGTATTAATTAAATATATGCTAATTGTTAGGTTGAGACTTGACCTAGAAACTTAGCCTAATCTAGATTAGCCTTGATTGATTAGGTTAACCTAGTCATGACATGATTATTCATATCTAGATATTTCTAGGTAAGATATTTTACTCTTAGGATATTTGTGGAAAAGGTAGCCTATGACAAGTTGAACCATTAGGAAGGCTTGGAATTGGGTGGACTGATCTTAGTCACTCATCTATACCTAAACAAACCCTAATTCCCTTAGATGACCAGCCATCAAGTGCCCCCTTCCTATAAAGTCTCATTAACAAAGCCTTAGCCTCTTTTTACTTCTTGCTTAGAACCCTAAAAGTTTCTCCCTAAATTCCTTCCCCTAATATCCAAATCAAGCCCAAATTGGTCCTAATCAATTGCATCATCACACTCTACCATAGTGGAAGCTAGTAGGGACTTGCTAGTTAGGAATGGAATTGCTTTGATCAATTGAAATTCAAAGGAGAACCCTCAACCTCACCCTTCTCATTGAGATTCATTCTCAACAGGTAAATCCTATGAAACCCTAATAAAATTATGTTTTATTTTCATAGATGCTTGCATATAGGTATACCCTAGCTGTAGAGTTAGTTTGGTGCTAGGTAGTGTCCATTTCGTATCCGTATCGAACACGTATCAGTGAATTTAACAACGTATTCGATGAAATGTTTGTGAGAATTAAATGGTGTAAATTTCAGAATCTATTTGAATGGAAAATTAGGTTTTTATTTATAGATCACTAATCTACTTGACTGAGTCGAAGTTAGGGTGATTTTCGTATCCAAAATGGACACACACCACGTGCGCGCTGACACACACACTGCCCTGCTACCCGTTCTGTATATTGGACACGACACGCCACGTGGCGGCCTGCAACTTGGCATAGACCAAGGGACAGTGTCTGACAACACCCCCTTTGAGTCTCGTGTTACCTTGTGTCATGTCGGGGGAGAAATTCTATACGCACGAGTTTTGTACACAGACTGTGCGCACAAAATTTGCTCTCTGATACAGGCTTCTCGTATGGAAACGGCGACACTTAGGCTCGTGTCAGGGTCCTAGGCATGAAGCCCTATGTGGGGCAAACTTAGGTACACGAGCACGTGTCATAAATTGACTCGTGTCTTGTGCATGAGGATACGGCATGCATGCACGAGCCTGTGCACGAATTGTGCACCACAGGGTTCTTGTCCGTATTTTTACACATTTGGACACTTCGTATCCACTCTAGTGGACACGAATGATACCCCCTAAACACATGAACACATGAGGAACACATGTTTATGCCTGATATCTAAATTCATCTGATTTTGGTTTCGAAATGGGGGGGGAGGAAGTTATGTATCAGTCGGTTGTTCAGTTGGGTTTTTTTGTAAACTGACAGTGAATGAATATGAACCTATTCCTGTATTGAATGCTAATTTAGTTTAGGATTTAAGGTGGTGTATACGCATATGTTAGTTGCTTGTTAAATTTCATTTGGTTATGAGTTTGGTTGAGGTTTAATGTTAATGTTAATTTAGTTCTAAAATGGTTTACTGAGATTTCAAGTAATGAGTTAAACATGAGTGATTCAATAACTGAGATGGCAAGTGTAATATCTGAGATTTAATTAGGAAGTTAAACCTGAGATGGATTGTGCACTGTTAGGTGTAATAATCTGGGATTTAAACTATTAACTGGTTTGTTGTTTATGAATGGTAGATAACTGAGAATTCCAGTGGATGCTTTAAACTGAGATTCTAATGACTAAGAGAAGACTGGTTTTAAGTAGACTAAAAACTGAAATGAAGTAAACCTGGAACTAAATGGTAGGATGTGTAAAACCCAAAAAATTCTACTATTTATTTTTCTTTTTTATTAAATTTGGTACCGATTTAAAATTTTGTATTGTACGTCGCGTAGTCGTATTGTACGACGCGCACGAAATTATTTTTCTTGCTCATCGAGTGCGAATATGTGCGAGCGTACATATTTTTGGAAAACCTTATTTTTATTATTTTTAATGCAGACAAAAATTATTTCTAGCTATTATTTTCAAGTTTATGACTTTTATGAAAAGCCTTTCATTTATATAGTTATAATAATAAATAAAATTTTCCTATAAAATGGTAAAATAGAAAAGTATATCTATGTAAATATTATTTGTACAAACACATATTCTTCGTAATTATTTATTTGTTTATTTTTAATAATGTATTTTCGAAATTAATTATTATAGTATTTTTGGAAAACATATTTTTGAAATATTTGTGACAATTTAAATTTTGATTTGATTCCATGGGTACATTTAAATAGATTAAGTTAATATCTATAATTGGAATTTGATTTATTGATTTGATTTGATTTTAAACTAAGGGAATTAAATTATATTTTATTAGATTTTGATTTTGATTTTGATTTTGATTTTGATTTGATTGCTTTTAAATTAAATTAGGAAATATCTACTTGGGTTTTAAATATTCCTAATTCCTATCCAATTGGGAATTCTCACATCCTATAAATAGGCAGGTACTCCTCCAATTTCTATCATTCATCTTCCACAATTTTCACCACCCAAAAGTCCGTACATCGTGTCCGTGTTCCCTCCCAGTCCATAATCTTATTCCACGTTTTTTTTACAAATACATTATTTTCTTCTTCGTGTCGGACACATCCCCCGACACCAACAAATTCCAAATCTCAGCCCTAGCCTAGTCTTTGTTGCTTTTGTCTCCCACCGTACCCGACCTCGGACCCCGGCCTTCGCCAACCACAACCCTGCTGCCACCACCACCTCCAATCACGCCATCACCGTTTCACCACCGCCATCCTCCGACCGTCGATCCCGACACAACCGTAACCCTAATCCCTGCCTTCCAAACTACCATCGACCACCCGACCCAACCACCACCATCACCGGCGTTCGACGTCGGCAACCCCGAAACCCTCGCCAAACACCAGTTCCGAGCCTCAAGCCATCACCACCGTCCGTGGCGGCACGCCACCGACCGAACCAACGCCACAACCACCAGCATCATCACCTCGCCACCACCGACAACAAACCCAGAAAAAGAAAACAAAACCCTAGGACTAAACTCACCTCCTCGGCGTCGGCGAGCTCGATCTTGGCCGTCGGCACGAGTCCCCAACACCGATGAAGCCGTACGACCCCCGCGTCCTCCATCGGACCTCCGTCGAAGCCACGTCAGCATCGCCGCCCTAATCTCCATCTCAGGCGCCCTCCTTCGGTTGTCCGCCCGACCCGCTTCCCCTCGCCGTCGTTCCTCGCCGGACAACCACTCCCTCTCCGCCAGCCTGACCCCCATCTCCACCGAAGCACCGCAGCTCCGAATCCCCTCGCCAAAACCCCCTTCCTCCATAACTCCGCCGCCTACACCCCTTCGCCTCCGCCGCTTCGCACAACCCTCCGCCGCTCCGTCGGACGGCGGCAGCCCGGCCGAAACCCACTCTGACCTCCCCGAGCTTTCCGCTTCCTCCGCCGTGGTCCTGATCGACCGTCTCTTCCGCCGGATCAGAGCCACCGCGCCCGCTAGAACGCTCCATCGTCGGACCGACCCTCTCCCGCTCCCTCCTCCTTCCCTTCGATTTAACGTTTCTCTCTCATGAAGAGAGAAACAGCTGTAATATATTTTTTTTTTATTATTTTTAATTAATATTATTAAGCATTACTATTAGTATATATTGGATGTATAGTTGGGGAATTAGTTTTATGATTATTATCATTATTATTAATGTTATTATTATTATTATTAAAGGAAAGGGGCTGTATTGTATTAAGGGTTAGTATTATTTTTATGACTACTACTGCTATTATTATTATTATTATTATTATTATTATTTTACATATATCTTGTTAAAAGTTTTATTATTATTATTATCTTTAGTAATTGTTGCATTAGATAAATAAATATATAATAATTTTCAAATTATTTTGGTAACAAAAGTATATTGATACGTGATTATATACGTAGTTTCAAATTGATTTCAAGGCGTAAAATATTGCTATATTGTTTTAGGATATTTTAAAATATAGTCTATGACCTAAAATTCTAATTTTGACTAAATTGGATTTTTAGCTCAAAAACGATTTTCAATATTTTAAATATTTCAAGTGTTTACCTAAATTAGTGTTATACTATTTTGTAATATTTATGGCTTTTTATTAAAAATTAGATTTGATAAAAATTAGGTTCTAGCCTAAATTATTTTTATATTTTTAATATCTTGAATAAAAGAAAAACCTAGTTTTTTTTATTTATGATCAAACATAGTTTCCAAATAAAAGGTATCTTATAAAAATAGTTATGAATATTTTACTGTACTAAATTTTTTGAATATCTATTCTTTTCCATAACCAAATCCTTCCTAATCTTCTTGCAAATCTAGACTACCTTATGTCGTTCCTAACTAATTGGACCGCCATGAACCCAATGGAACTGTCCGTGCCACGATCTGAGGTCACCATGTATAGTTATTGCACCGAAGTCGCAGTTCGTGCCACCGTGATTATTGCAGTACAACAGGCGTCCTACCAGGCAAGACACCTTGCCATTAGCTGTTTACTTATTTTAGCTCATACTTCATGTATTATTTATTTTCTTTATGCAAAATAAACTGTGATACATGGCATAACCTGTTAGAACTTACTGTTCATTTATATTACCTGTTGTGTATTATTTTTCTTACAAATTAAACCTAGATTTAAGGGACCACCTTTGTGTCTTGCATACATGGCCTTGACACGTTGTACCACAAAGTTGTGTGTCGTATGTAGAATATGGAAGTACGTGATTGGCTGGCCACCAGTACGTATAAGCCGTGCGATAGAAATAACCACTAATAGAGATTGCATGCTAGTTTGACTTAGCGGTTATAGTGGTTTGTGTTGTGGATGCAACACAGTAGGCATTGGACGGGGAGGACAATTCCTTAGCGTATGGGCTTCGATGCACTTCCGTTGTGACCCGGACTCTCCGCTGGAGATACGGGGTTGATGACCCATGATTACTGACGGCCACGGACGATTCTGCGGAACGTCATGCTCTTACTGATGGGGCCTCTAATGCCCAAGGGGGACTATGCCGATCCTATTCAGCCTGGGCCCATGCGTAGGAAGAATTGTTCTTAACTACATTTCACTTAGAACGGTTAGACACCTTATCCGTTAGGTACGAGTACTTTTGGTTTGGGTACTTGTATCTGACCGTGGCTTGGAACAATAACTTGTCGCGGATTAGTTCGTCACATCTTGTCCTTGTTTGGTTGTAGGTGTGACTTACTACTTCGATGAGAAGGTATTGAACCTTGTTGGGATCCGGATACCATATTGGATTCGTAGCATGGGAAGATACGTTACCGTGAATTAGTTTGCCATCCCCTGTCCTTGTTTGGTTGGGGAGATGGTACGCTCGTTCAGTAGGTGCGTATTGGAACATGTTATAATTCGATTTACTTATTTATTTGAGCAATATTTATTCAGTTTATATGGCATAATATTATGTGTCTTGTTACGTCCCTCTGAGGACCTGGTTATCTCCCCAGGTGTGTGCTATTGTCTTTCACAGGTGCTTTAGCTCTAGCCGTGACCATCTCCATTTCTTCGAGGATGATTGCGCTTGGATCGTCTTCGCTTCGCTCGCCAAAATTATTTATTCTATAATGTACTTTTCTTTTACTTGTTGGTAGTGGATTTGTCTCCGCCCAACATATTGTATCAAGACAATTCATTATCTTTATATGATGTCTTTTATTCATTTATTTTGCGTGGATGAGATTAGTTAGTTCAACTGTATTTTACAGCTTATGTATTCATACGAGGTTTCTATATATTGGAGTATACTTCGTATGTATACAGCTGGCATGTCTACGTTCTTAGTCCTACGTATTTTGGGACTGGGGCGTTACATATTTTTGTGGTGGCCCATGCAGGGATCAAGATAAATTGTTTGGTTACTTTACCGTACCAAGCAAGCCTGCGTATAGGATTAGAAGTCTAGGATCTCATCCACCCACTTGACCTCTTTCCTTGATTTTATCTACCGTTTGACTCATCAATTGCATCTTGCTTGCTTCCTTCCATCCCTATTCTTATCTTCCCTTCGTGCCTGCTAGAGATTGACCCTACTAGTTAGATGTCATAAACACCCTTAGCTTAATTCTTTTAAGTTGGGTAGAACACCCCACGACCTGACACACTCAATTAGTCAACCAAGCCTTAGTCAATAAAAACGTAGAATGATTATATAGGAATAAACAAGACTTAGATTCTTATGACTCTTAGACTATTCATATTTGTTTCATCTACCATCGTGCCTATATTTTTACTATCTAACTAACGATGCTAATATAGCCTAGTATTTGCAAGCTAATCCTTATCGAGCTTGATCAAGACATATGCTATAGAGTGGCCATTCACTAGCCTATTGTCTAAATCAGAACCGGTGCATAATGGTCTGATCAACCAAGTGCACTTTGGTTCGCTTTTGTCTATTACTCTACGTAGATGGGGACATAACTAAACTTGGCCCATACAATTCCATCCACGACTGACTTGACAATTCTTTTGAAATTATTCGATCGTCTTTGAATCACGTATTCTTATTCGATAACGCCTCCTTCGAACTCTATATTGCTTTCGCCTTCATCCATTTTAGGAGGGCGAAAGCGTTATACTAGAACGTCCTCTAGCTATCCTATCACCTATGACCACTCCCACTCGATGTTGCTATATCTTCATCCCAAACTACTCGGCCCTATCAAGACCCTCTAATCGCTTAATTTAAGTGAATCTTTTCGTTCTATTAATCATGACTCTCATTCATTACCGTGACCATACCGTATTATTTTCTATGATCTAGATCGTAAATCCTTACGACATAATTTGTTATAGATTGTTTCCCATCGATACCCCCCTTGTGTCCTCTCACCCCCCTACTAATTCTTAATTTCGAGGACGAAATTCTTTAAAGTTGGGTAGGATGTAAAACTCCTAAATTTCTACTATTTATTTTTCTTTTTTATTAAATTTGGTACCGATTTAAAATTTTGTATTGTACGTCACGTAGTCGTATTGTACGACGCGCACGAAATTATTTTTCTTGCTCGTCGAGTGCGAATATGTGCGAGCGTACATATTTTGAAAAACCTTATTTTTATTATTTTTAATGTAGACAAAAATTATTTCTAGCTATTATTTTCAAGTTTATGACTTTTATGAAAAGCCTTTCATTTATATAGTTATAATAATAAATAAATTTTTCCTATAAAATGGTAAAATAGAAAAGTATATCTATGTAAATATTATTTGTACAAACACATATTCTTCGTAATTATTTATTTGTTTATTTTTAATAATGTATTTTCGAAATTAATTATTATAGTATTTTTGGAAAACATATTTTTGAAATATTTGTGACAATTTAAATTTTGATTTGATTCCATGGGTACATTTAAATAGATTAAGTTAATATCTATAATTGAAATTTGATTTATTGATTTGATTTGATTTTAAACTAAGGGAATTAAATTAGATTTTATTAGATTTGGATTTTGATTTTGATTTTGATTTTATTTCTTTTAAATTAAATTAGGAAATATCTACTTGGGTTTTAAATATTCCTAATTTCTATCCAATTGGGAATTCCCACATCCTATAAATAGGCAGGTACTCCTCCAATTTTTATCATTCATCTTCCACAATTTTCACCACCAAAAAGTCCGTGCATCGTGTCCGTGTTCCCTCCCAGTCCATAATCTTATTCCATATTTTTTTTACAAATACATTATTTTCTTCTTCGTGTCGGACACATCCCCCGACACCAACAAATTCCTAATCTCAGCCCTAGCCTAGTCTTTGTTGCTTTTGTCTCCCGCCGTACCCGACCTCGGACCCCGACCTTTGCCAACCACAACCCTACTGCCACCACCACCTCCAATCACGCCATCACCGTTTCACCACCGCCATCCTCCGACCGTCGATCCCGACACAACCGTAACCCTAATCCCTGTCTTCCAAACTACCATCGGCCACCCGACCCAACCACCACCATCACCGGCATTCGACGCCGGCAACCCCGAAACCCTCGCCAAACACCAGTTCCGAGCCTCAAGCCATCACCGTCCATGGCGGCACGCCACCGACCGAACCAACGCCACAACCACCAGCATCATCACCACGCCACCACCGACAACAAACCCAGAAAAAGAAAACAAAACCCTAGGACTAAACTCACCTCCTCGGCGTCGGCGAGCTCGATCTTGGCCGTTGGCACGAGTCCCCAACACCGATGAAGCCGCACGACCCTCGCGTCCTCCATCGGACCTCCGTCGAAGCCACGTCAGCGTCGCCGCCCTAATCTCCATCTCAGGCGTCCTCCTCCGGTCGTCCGCCCGACCCGCTTCCCCTCGCCGCCGTTCCTCGCCGGACAACCACTCCCTCTCCGCCAGCCTGACCCCCATCTCCACCGAAGCGCCGTAGCTCCGAATCCCCTCGCCAAAACCCCCTTCATCCATAACTCCGCCGCCTACACCCCTTCGCCTCCGCCGCTCCGTCGCACGGCGGCAGCCCGGCCGAAACCCCCTCTGACCTCCCCGAGCTTCCCGCTTCCTCCGCCGTAGTCCCGATCGACCGCCTCTTCCGCCGGATCAGAGCCACCGCGCCCGCCGGAACCCTCCATCGCCGGACCGACCCTCTCCCGCTCCCTCCTCCTTCCCTTCAATTTAATGTTTTTCTCTCCTGAAGAGAGAAACAGCTGTAATATATTTTTTTATTATTATTTTTAATTAATATTATTAAGCATTACTATTAGTATATATTGGATGTATAGTTGGGGAATTAGTTTTATGATTATTATCATTATTATTAATGTTATTATTATTATTATTAAAGGAAAGGGGCTGTATTGTATTAAGGGGTTAGTATTATTTTTATGACTACTACTGCTATTATTATTATTATTATTATTATTATTATTATTATTATTATTATTTTACATATATCTTGTTAAAAGTTTTATCATTATTATTATCTTTAGTAATTGTTGCATTAGATAAATAAATATATAATAATTTTCAAATTATTTTGGTAACAAAAGTATATTGATACGTGATTATATACGTAGTTTCAAATTGATTTCAAGGCGTAAAAATATTGCTATATTGTTTTAGGGTATTTTAAAATATAGTCTACGACCTAAAATTCTAATTTTGACTAAATTGGATTTTTAGCTCAAAAACGATTTTCAATATTTTAAATATTTCAATTGTTTACCTAAATTAGTGTTATACTATTTTGTAATATTTATGGCTTTTTATTAAAAATTAGATTTTATAAAAATTAGGTTCTAGCCTAAATTATTTTTATATTTTTAATATCTTGAATAAAAGAAAAACCTAGTTTTTTTATTTATGATCAAACATAGTTTTCAAATAAAAGGTATCTTATAAAAATAGTTATGAATATTTTACTGTACTAAATTTTTCGAATATCTATTCTTGTCCATAACCAAATCCTTCATAATCTTCTTGCAAATCTAGACTACCTTATGTCGTCCCTAACTAATTGGACCGCCATGAACCCAATGGAACTGTCCGTGCCACCATCGGAGGTCACCATGTATAGTTGTTGCATCGAAGTCGCAGTTCATGCCACCGTGATTATTGCAGTACACCAGGCGTCCTACCAGGCAAGACACCTTGCCATTAGCTGTTTACTTATTTTAGCTCATACTTCATGCATTATTTATTTTCTTTATGCAAAATAAACTGTGATACATGGCATAACCTGTTAGAACTTATAGTTCATTTATATTACCTGCTGTGTATTATTTTTCTTACAAATTAAACCTAGATTTAAGGGACCACCTTTGTGTCTTGCATACATGGCCTTGACACGTTGTACCACGAAGTTGTGTGTCGCATGTAGAACGCGAAAGTACGTAATTGGCTGGACACCAGTACGTACAAGCCGTGCGATAGAAATAACCGCTAATAGAGATTGCATGCTAGTTTGACTTAGCGGTTATAGTGGTTTGTGTTGTGGATGCAACACAGTAGGCATTGGGCGGGGAGGACAATTCCTTAGCGTATGGGCTTCGATGCACTTCTGTTGTGACCCGGACTCTCCGCTGGAGATACGGGGTTGATGACCCATGATTACTGACGGCCACTGACGATTCTGCGAAACGTCATGCTCTTACTGATGGGGCCTCTAGTGCCCAAGGGGGGACTATGCCGATCATATTCAGCCAGGGCCCATGCGTAGGAAGGATTGTTCTTAACTACATTTCACTTAGAACGGTTAGGCACCTTATCCGTTAGGTACGAGTACTTTTGGTTTGGGTACTTGTATCTGACCGTGACTTGGAACAATAACTTGTCGCGGATTAGTTCGTCACATCTTGTCCTTGTTTGGTTGTAGGTGTGACTTACTACTTCGATGAGAAGGTATTGAACCTTGTTGGGGTCCGGATACCATATTGGATTCGTAGCATAGGAAGATACGTTACCTTGAATTAGTTTACCATCTCCTGTCCTTGTTTGGTTGGGAAGATGGTACGCTCGTTCCGTAGGTGCGTATTGGAACATGTTATAATTCGATTTACTTATTTATTTGAGCAATATTTATTCAGTTTATATGGCATGATATTATGTGTCTTGTTACGTCCCTCTGAGGACCTGGTTATCTCCCCAGGTGTGTGCTATTGTCTTTCGCAGGTGCTTTAGCTCTAGCCGTGACCATCTCCATTTCTTCGAGGATGATTGCGCTTGGATCGTCTTCGCTTCGCTCGCCAAAATTATTTATTCTATCATGTACTTTTCCTTTACTTGTTGGTAGTGGATTTGTCTCCGTCCAACATATTATATCAAGACAATTCATTATCTTTATATGATGTCTTTTATTCATTTATTTTGCGTGGACGAGATTAGTTATGGTTCTACTGCATTTTACAGCTTATGTTTTCATACGAGGTTTCTATATATTGGAGTATACTTCGTATGTATACAGCTGGCATGTCTACGTTCTTAGTCCTACATATTTTGGGACTGGGGCGTTACAGGATGAAACCTGAGATTAAACCTAATATGAACTGAAATGGGTTTTGGTCTCAATTGGACTGAACTAGTGTGATCCTGAGATTTCAGGAATGATTGACATATTGTAAACTGAAATAAAAATTAGTTAGAATGTAAACTGATTTGTGAACATGACATAATTGAGTTAGGTTAAATATTAACCCCATGCCATGTGCTCTTAAACCCTCACTTGTATTCCATAGTCCAAACACACACACACTTTTCACTCGCTAGTTCCTTTTACTTCTTCAATATGTATATATATATATATATATATATATATATGTATATATATATATATATATATGATTTTAGTTATCCTTGTCTTAAGTAAGTAAAGGGCCTTGCCTATCAGCCTATAGGATTTGAATTACCTACTCTAGGTAATAGGATTCCTAGTTTAGGGCATGGTTTGGGGGATACCAGTATAGATAGGGTAAGGGTTTTCTAGTTTAGGGTAGTGTATTTCCCTTGGAAGTAGGTAATAGGAATTACCTAGATTATCTAAGGTAATCGACTTCTTAGGATAGATAAGGAGTGCATTTATATATATTTTATTTATAGGTTGTATTTTGTGATATGGTTTATAGGCCTAATGTAAGGATTAACCCTATAGTTGACAATAGGCTTTTGAACCCTTGGACCCTTAGACTTGTATTGACTAACCCTAGATAGCCTTGACTCGATGTTGACCAAGAGTCGACTTTGACCTAGTTTGACTCTGTTAGATCTAGTTTGACCCAATTGACTTTGTGTGACCTAATTGGACATGGCATGACCTTGTTGACTTAAGATTAACTTGGATTGACCTAGTGTGACTTAGTTTGGCTTGGTGTGTGTTAGTATAACTAAGTTGGACTCCTAGTTTGACCAATCTGTATTTGTTGACCTAGTTTGACCTAGCCAATTGACCAGGTTTGACTTAGAGTTGACTTTGGTCTAGATTGACTTAGAAATTATATAGATTGCATCATACACTTCAATTACCTTATTTTTGAATACACCATAACCTATTTTACTCTAAACAGGATTCTGTGACACCAGTTCGGACATTATTCATCTCAGTCATTCAGGGTGACAGACGAGTACATTCTCTGATAATATTTCTATTTTATGATATAGTCTTTGTTTCTAGTATTTAGTGTAGATATCCTTGTTCTCTTGACATATTGTTCACACGGATTGGTATTTGTCTGGATCCTGTCATAAGATGTTATTCCTCTTATATATGGTATGCCTTTTGCAAGTCTTCCTTGTTCCTTGTTCATTGTATAGACACAATTCCTGTGAAGGAGAGCTACTTCACAGAGAATGCGTGCCATGACGTGTCATGACTGGATCCACTATATTAGTCAGTGATGGGGGTATTAGCGTAGATATGTGATCAATATCCCACAGTATCTTTGTATCATCCTCATTGTATAGTGTTAATCATACACTCACGTATGATTAGCCAGGCCAAACATTGTATCAAGTTCTAAGCCGATCACATGTTGAAACTAGTGCTAAACTCATATAGATAGCAGTTCCAGATTTTTGTACATGTTATAAACTGGTCTCTTGCCTTATCTTATTACAGTTTTGATATACCCTTTCAGGATGCATGTGCGCTCTATTTTACCTAGTATATTCTCTCTATCTAGTGCTATATTTTTAATATTGTATAACTTAAACTGTTGTTTAAGATTTTGTACTCATTCCCATCCTGACTGGACCTGTTGAAAATATTACAGATAATGAGGAGGAGTGCCCTACCTATTACGGTCCTCATGACGTGGTTGGTATAGAGTTGGATACCCTAGTGCAGCAGGGGCTAGCTCTAGCAGATGAGACCTTGGGATAGTTTAGCTGGTTCTAGTATAGTACTGGACTCTGTCTCCAGATTACCTTGGCTTGTTATTATTTTTTAGTTGTTTGTATCGAGATTGTTGACTCAGAGATTTTGGACTCGTATTATTCTGTGTTGGATTTTCAGGATGATATTTATAAATCTTATTGTTTTTATCTTTCAGTATTATCTATCGTCATTCTTAGAGTTTGTGATTGAGTATATTATATTGTCATTGCTTGTCCTCCGTTCGGAGTTGACCATTCTGGATAGTGTTTGATATTATACTATTGATAGATAGTAGCCCTAGACAGCGTTCTACGCCGTTTCTATGGTGTAGGCTGGGACGCTGTTACGCACTCGTACCCTTACCTCGGGTACAGGTTGTGACACGTTTTTAGTGGTGGCCCATGCAGGTCAGAAGTCGTAATTAGTGCGATGTCTTAGTGGTGCTCGACTTAGAGTGCTGCTACGAGCCTGCTATTGTTTTAGAAGATATAGGATATAGGCTAAGGGTACTCAATCACAATTAGGAAACTTCCAATTTGCTTCTATACAACTGTCCTTTCTTGATGCTGATTACTTGTACTTTAAATTATCCTCCTTTGATATGATCTATCTTATGCCATACTGACTTCTTTTTTTCGATCTATCTTCAAGATGGTGACGACTCGATCTCAGCATTTGGAGCCTGTGGATACTGAGAGGTCCACCACATCTCGCGAACCTGAGCTAGTCACTTCTCCTGTAGTCGTTGCATCTGTAGCATCAGTCGAGGGCGATCCTCCACCAGTTACGAGGACTGTCCTGGAGGTCGCTACGACAGGAGCAGTCGTGGGTAGTCTTCCTCCTGTACATCGGACTCCTCCGTCTGTAGCCGAGGATCTGTCTCCTCCGCCTCCACTACCTACCGATATAGGGCAGATGTTTGCCTTCCTTCGGCAGATGATGGAGGCCCATCGAGTCCAGACTGAGGCTCAGCAGAGGCATATAGATGTGATGCGTCAGGACGTAAGGGATGCACACCTGTTGGCTCTAGCAGCTGTGGAGCAGAGGACTCCGCATCAGGGAGTGCATCCGAGGCCGGGCAATATCCAGGACTTCAAGAAACTGGGGCCTCGTGACTTTGGCGGGACTGAGGGCGTAGTATATGCTGACGACTGGCTCGAGTATATCGAGCGTCAGATAAGGGCTTCCCGCCTAGCAGACGACCTGAAAGTCGAGGCGGTGGAGCTACAGTTGTTAGACATTGCTCGTACCTGGTTCAGGAACGAGCCAGACCTTGATGGGGAGGGCTTTACCTGGGCCGAGTTCAAGGTCATCTTCAAGGAGAAGTTCTTTTCGCCTACAAACAAGATCGACTTGGTGAGGCAGTTTTAGAACCTCCAGCAGGGTGGTTTGTCTGTAGAGGAGTAAGATGCGTAATTCAGCAGACTGAGCCGATACGCAGAGTACATGTTGCGTGAGCCGGAGATCAGGGCGAGCCGCTTTAGAGAGGGATTGACATGGGATATCAAGATCCTTATTTCCTCTTTCTATGCGACCTATACCGAGATCCTTGCGAAGGCTCGCAAGATGGAGAGAGAGTGGGGCCTGAAGCCCAAGAGGGACCGTGATCTCTTTTTGGGGACTACTAGCAGCACGGGGGCTGCTAAGCGTCCTCAACTCCCGTATCATTCTATTCCGCAACGCCCGCAGCAGATTCCTGCTCCGGTTAGGGCACCAGTTCAGCATGTGCCCCGACAGCAGCAGCAGGGGCTGACGCAGCAGGTGCCTACTTGCCACTACTGTAAGAGGTCCGGACATCTCTGGGAGGTTTGCAGGAGACGTTTGGGTGTGTGCCTATACTGTGGCACCGAGGGGCATCAGGCGAGGGATTGTCCTTTGAACAATCGTCGTACAGCTCATGGAGCACAGGGTAGGCCACCTATGGCACCGCATCATGCCCCACACCAACAGCGGGATATACCCCGCCAGGACAGGGCTTTTGCGATGACAATTGAGGATCCCGCAGGCATTGGACTAGGAGGTTAGGTCTTGCTTTTTCCTTTTACCTGTTTCTTTTTGCCCATTGACTGATGATTGCCTTTATAGTACCTTTAGTTTGCATATGTGATGATCATGCTAGATTAAATAGAAAACCCCAATGAAGACTGTAATAGCATGATACTGTAGAGATTTAAAACCATGCATGTGTTCTGATTCCCTGGATTGCATGTTATATAACTTAGGATAAAACTTAGTAGACTTTTATTGTTGGGTGCTTGACCTAGAGAAGAGTACGACCGTTTCGAATTTCGAGGACGAAATTTTTTCTAAAGGGGGTAGGATTGTAACTACTTGTTTTCAAAATCAAAGGTAATTTTGTCATTTCTCAGTTTTTCATAATTTTGGTGATTTTTAGTTAATTTAAAACTATTTAAATCTACGACTTGTGATTTTGATGATTGACTAGTGTAACCCTAGAGTTGGCTAAGCCTAGAGACTAACCATGACCAATGGAGTCTACTCATGTGATTAGGATGACTAATTACAACTTTTTAGCCTAAGGATATTTTGGTTATTTTGACAATTTTGTGAAATTGTAATTTATATTAATTAAATATATGCTAATTGTTAGGTTGAGACTTGACCTAGAAACTTAGCCTAATCTAGATTAGCCTTGGTTGATTAGGTTAACCTAGTCATGACATGATTATTAATATCTAGATATTTCTAGGTAAGATATTTTACTCTTAGGATATTTGTGGAAAACGTAGCCTATGACAAGTTGAACCAATAGGAAGGCTTGGAATTGGGTGGAATGATCTTAGCCACTCATCTATACCTAAACAAACCCTAATTCCCTTAGAAGACCAGCCATCAAGTGCCCCTCTTCCTATAAAGTCTCATTAACAAAGCCGTAGCCTCTTTTTACTTCTTGCTTAGAACCCTAAAAGTTCCTCCCTAAATTCCTTCTCCTAATATCCAAATCAAGCCCAAATTGGTCCTAATCAATTGCATCATCACCCTGTACCATAGTGGAAGCTAGTAGGGACTTGCTAGCTAGGATTGGAATTGCTTTGATTAATTGAAATTCAAAGGAGAACCCTCAACCTCACCCTTATCATTGAGATTCATTCTCAATAGGTAAATCCCATGAAACCCTTATAAAATCATGTTTTATTTTTATAAATGCATGTATATAGGTATAACCTAGCTGTAGAGTTAGTTTGGTGCTAGGTAGTGTCCATTTCGTGTCCTTATCAGACACGTATCAGTGAATTTAACAACATGTTCGATGAAATGTTTGTGAGAATTAAATGGTGTTAATTTCAGAATCTATTTGAATGGAAAATTAGGTTTTTATTTATAGATCACTAATCTACTTGACTGAGTCGAAGTTAGGGTGATTTTCCTGTCCAAAACGGACACGCACCACGCTCGCGCTGACACACACAGTGCCCTGCTACCCGTTCTGCATATTGGACACGACACGCCACGTGGCGGCCTGCCACTTGGCATAGACCAAGGGGCAGTGTCTGAAAATACCCCCTTGAGTCTCGTGTCACCTTGTGTCATGTCGGAGGAGAAATTCTATACGCACGGGTTTTATACACAGACTGTGCGTAGAGAATTTGCTCTCTGATACGGGCTGCCCGTATGGACACGGCGACACTTGGGCTCGTGTCAGGGTCCTAGACACGAAGCCCTATGTGGGGAGAACTCAGGTACACGAGCACTTGTCATGAATTGACTCATGTCGTATGCATGAGGACACGGCAGGCGTGCACGAGCCTATATACGAATTATGCACCATAGGGTTCCTGTTCGTGTTTTTACGTATTTGGACACTTCGTGTCCACTCTAGTGGACACGAATGATACCCCCTAGACACATGAACACATGGGGAACACACGTTTATGCCTGATATCTAAATTCATCTGATTTTGGTTTCGAAATTGGGAGGGGGGGAAGTTATGTATCAGTCTGTTGTTCAGTTAGGTTTTTTGTAAACTGACAGTGAATGAATATGAACCTATTCCTGTTTTGAATGCTAATATAGTTTGGCATTTAAGGTGGTGTATACACATATGTTAGTTGCTTGTTAAATTTCATTTGGTTATGAGTTTGGATGACGTTTAATGTTATTGTTAATTTAGTTCTGAAATGGTTTACTGAGATTTCAAGTAATGAGTTAAACATGAGTGATTCAATAACTGAGATGGCAAGTGTAATATCTGAGATTTAATTAGGAAGTTAAACCTGAGATGGATTATGCACTGCTAGGTGTAATAATATGGGATTTAAACTGTTAACTGGTTTGTTGTTTAGGAATGGTAGATAACTGAGAATTCCAGTGGATGCTTTAAACTGAGATTCTAATGACTAAGAGAAGACTGGTTTTAAGTAGACTGAAAACTGAAATGAAGTGAACCTGGAACTAAATGGTAGGATGAAACCTGAGATTAAACCTAATGTGAACTGAAATGGATTTTGGTCTCAATTGGACTGAACTAGTGTGATCCTGAGATTTCAGGAATGATTGACATGTTGTAAACTGAAATGGAAATTAGTTAGAATGTAAACAGATTTGTGAACATAAGATAATTGAGTTAGGTTAAATATTAACCCCATGCCATGTGCTCTTAAACCCTCACTTGTATTCCATAGTCCAAACACACACACACACTTTTCACTCTCTAGTTCCTTTTACTTCTTCAATATGTATATATATATATATATATATATATATATATATATATATATATATATATATATATATATATATATATATATGATTTTAGTTATCCTTGTCTTAAGTAAGTAAAGGGCCTTGCCTATCAGCCTATAGGATTTGAATTACCTACTCTAGGTAATAGGATTCCTAGTTTAGGGTATGATTTGGGGGATACCAGTATAGATAGGGTAAGGGTTTTCTAGTTTAGGGTAGTGTATTTCCCTTAGAAGTAGGTAATAGGAATTACCTAAATTATCTAAGGTAATCGACTTCCTAGGATAGATAAGGAGTGTATTTATATATATTTTATTTATAGGTTGTATTTTGTGATATGGTTTATAGGCCTAATGTAAGGATTAACCCTATAGTTGACAATAGGCTTTTGAACCCTTGGACCCTTAGACTTGTATTGACTAACCCTAGATAGCCTTGACTCGATGTTGACCAAGAGTCAACTTTGACCTAGTTTGACTCTGTTAGGTCTAGTTTGACCCAGTTGACTTTGTGTGACCTAATTGGACATGGCATGACCTTATTGACTTAAGATTGACTTGGATTGACCTAGTGTGACTTAGTTTGGCTTGGTGTGTGTTAGTATAACCAAGTTGGACTCCTAGTTTGACTAATCTGGTTTTGTTGACCTAGTTTGACCTAGCCAGTTGACCAGGTTTGACTTAGAGTTGACTTTGGTCTAGATTGACTTAGAAATCATATAGATTGCATCATACACTTCAATTACCTTATTTCTGAATACACCATAACCTGTTTTACTCTAAATAGGATTTTGTGACACAAGTTCAGACATTATTCATCTCAGTCATTCAGGATGACATGCAAGTACATTCTCTGATAATATTTCTGTTTTATGATATAGTCTTTGTTTCTAGTATTTAGTGTAGATATCCTTGTTCTCTTGACACATTGTTCACACGGATTGGTATTTGTCTGGATCCTGTCATAAGATGTTATTCCTCTTATATATGGTATGCCTTGTACAAGTCTTCCTTGTTCCTTGTTCATTGTATAGACACGATTCCTGTGAAGGAGAGCTACTTCACAGAAAATGCGTGTCATGACTGGATCCACTATATTAGTCAGGGATGGGGGTGTTAGCGTAGATATGTGATCAATACCCCACAGTATCATTGTATCATCCTCATTGTATAGTGTTAGTCATACACTCACGTATGATTAGCCAGGCCAAATATTTTATCAAGTTCTAAGCCGATCACATGTTGAAACTAGTGCTAAACTCATATAGGTAGCAGTTCCAGATTTTCGTACATGTTATACACGGTTCTCTTGCCTTATCTCATTACAGTTTTGATATACCCTGTCAGGATGCATGTGCACTCTATTTTACCTAGTATATTCTCTTTATCTACTGCTACATTTTTAATATTGTATAACTAGAACTGTTGTTTGAGATTTTATACTCGTTCCTGTCCTGACTGGACCTGTTAAAAATATTACAGATGATGAGGAGGAGTGCCCTACCTATTACGGTCCTCATGACGTGGTTGGTATAGAGTTGGATACCCTAGTGCAGCAGGGGCTAGCTCTAGCAGATGAGGCCTTGGGATAGTTTAGCTGGTTCTAGCATAGTACTGGACTCTCTTTCCAGATTTCCTTGGCTTGTTATTATTTGTTAGTTGTTTGTATTGAGATTGTTGACTCAGAGATTTTGGACTCGTATTATTCTGTGTTGGATTTTTATGATGATATTTATAAATCTTGTTGTTTAAATCTTTCAGTATTATCTATCATCATTCTTAGGGTTTGTGATTGAGTATATTATATTGTCATTGCTTGTCCTCCGTTCGGAGTTGACCATTCTCGACAGGGTTTGATATTATACTATTGATAGATAGTAGACCTAGACAGCATTCTACGCCGTTTCTACGACGTAGGCTGGGACGCTGTTACGCACTCGTACCCTTACCTCGGGTACGGGTCGTGACAAGGTGTGGCCGGAATAACGGGATCGCCTGTAACTGGGGAAATCTCCCTTAGAATGAACTACTTGATCAATCTAGTCATTAACCTTAGTCAGATTCAGTATGAATCCCTGACCGTAGTAACCAGGGACTCATGTCCTAAACATGATGCAAGACGAGACTAGACTAGTAGCTTGTACAAACAAGTTTCAAGCAAGCACCCACGGTGTCAAGACGAGAATTTACTTAGCGAGTCGAGGTAGCCGTCACAACGGCGTTCAAGGTTATATGTCAAGATTACTTAGCAGGTCAGGATGACCGTCGCAACGATGTTCATGAGTTTATGTCAGGATTACTTGTCAGGGGTGCACCACAACAGGTCACCATCATGTCATGTTAATATCACTTGTTACTTGTTAGGAGCGCGCCATGACGGGCCACTATCATGAGTTGTCACAAAATCATGCCGTGTACAGATTATCATTACAACATTAACCTATCATAATTATATCGAGTTCATGTCAAAAGACTTAACGATATAATAAGGGGTGCCATGCGCCCAATAAAGGTGAATCTAGGGCAATGGATGCCAGGGCCATACTGCGCCGGACAAGGAGGTAAGATACGCTAGTGCTAAGAAGCCTCCGGGAAGGGGAGTACGCCAAGGGGAGTACGCCAAAGGAGTACGCCAAGCCAGAGGAGTACGCCAAGGGAAGTACGCCAAGGGAAGTACGCCAAAGTAGTACGCCAAACCAGAGGAGTACGCCAAGGGAAGTACGCCAAAGGAGTACGCCAAGGGAAGTACGCGTAAAGAAAGTACACATGAAGAAAGTACGCGTAGAGGAAATATGCGTAAAGGAAGTACTCGTGAAGGAAGTACGCGTAAAGGAGTAAAGTTACGCGTGAAATTTGTTTTACGCTAAGGCAAGGTAGACTTTGTTTTACGCATAAAATAGTCTTGACTTGCGTAATCCAGATTCATGCTGACACGAATAAACGTGGGCGTAGAGTTTGATACTATGCTGGCATGAATAAACGTGGGCGTAGAGTTTAATACTACGCTGGAACGAATAAACGTGGGCGTAAAGAACCTCCAGAACTCTAAATTCCCTGAAACCTTCAATCTAAGCCAAAAATGGGACTTCCATAGATCAAAATGGGGTATAAAACAAATCTCAACAATCTGGAATGAATCAAAACTTAAAAATAAGGAAGTTTGATAGATCAAAATCACCAAAATTCGAGAATGGCAAATTTCTAGATCTACAAAAAATAAAACTTCAAAATGCAAAATGCCAAGTTCTAAACTATCTTAGAATCACGAGAGGAAGATAAATGAACCATAAAAATGGGTTCTCATGTGGAAGCAAGGTGCACTTGCCTAAGCTCTTGGTAGGTGGAGAGAGTTATGAGGAAGAAGAATGAGTAAATGAAAAAGTAAGAAAGTAATGAAGAGAGAGAAAGGTTGGGCTTTAAATGGAGATGGTGGTAGGTAGGGGGTTGGGTTCATAATGAACCACCCTAAACCAAACAAACCAACCCAAGCCGAACCCAAGTCAAAATAAACCAAAATAAACCAAGTCATGCAAGATTAAGCTATACAAGTCTGATTACGGGTCGGAATTCTGTACACGTATACTGAAAATACGTATAACAAAAAATATAGGTGGCAACTCTACCCACCTTAAAAGAATTCTGTCCTCGAAATTTAATCAAGAGTCTAGAGTTGTCGAGCAAGCTATACTAATCACAGGCAAGTTATAACTAAGCAATCAATCAATAATCATTCATACAAGCAATGAAGTTGAAGGCATAAGGCATAAGAAGACAATTATACCTTACGAGTCAAGCAGGTCTGGATATCGCGATCGGATATCATCCTCACGCTCCCACGTTGACTCACCCAAAGAGTGATGACCCCAAGCAACACGGACTAACTTGATAGTCTTGTTCTTGAGTATCCTCTTTCTTCGGTCCAATAGGGATACGGGTCTCTCCTCATACGAAAGGTTGGTACCAACAACCAATTTCGAATGATCAAGGACATGACTTGGGTCTGGGATATACCATTGCAATTAGGATATATGGAAGACATCATGTACCTCACGTAACGACGGCGGAAGAGCGAGATGATAGGACACATCACCTACCCGCTCTAGAATGTCGAACGGCCCTATATACCTAGGACTAAGCTTTTCCCGTACGCCAAAACGAATGACACCACGGGTAGGCGAGATCCTAAAGAATACATAGTCGTCGATAGAAAATTCAAGGGGATGCCGATAAAAATCGGCCCAATGACGCTAGCGATCTTATGCAACTCGAAGATGATCTCTGACTCGTCTGACCACCTCAATAGTCCGCGTTACCATCTCTAGTTCAAGCATTTTCCTCTCATCGATATCATCTCAAGCTAAAGGAGATCTGCACTTCCTGCCGTACAAGGCTTCAAAGGGTGTTATCTGGATACTGGCCTGGAAACTGTTGTTATAGAAGAACTCCACGAGATGCAGGTGATCTTCCCACGAACCACCGAAGTCAAGTGTACATAATCTTAACATATCTTCAAGAGTTTGAATTGTGCGTTCTGACTGACCAACGGTCTGTGGATGATACGTTGAACTGAACTTGAGACGAGTCCCCAAACTCTCTTGAAGACTCTGCCAAAAATACGATATGAACCTTGAATCTCTGTTTGATATGATACTAACTAGCACTCCATGCAATCTGACTATCTGCCTGAGGTACATCTCTATAAGCTGATCCGTTGACTGGCTAATTCTGAAAGGGATAAAACGAGCTACCTTGGTGAGTCTGTCAACTATAACCCAGATAACATCGCTCCCAGCTGGGGATTTAGGTAACCCGGTTACAAAATCCATGGTAATGTGCTTTTATTTCCATTCTGGGATCGGTAATGGTTAAAGAAGTCCAGCTGGTCTCTGATGTTCAGTCTTAACTTGTTGGCAACCTAAACAACGAGAGACAAACCGGACTATCTCCCTCTTTATTTCATTCCACCAGAAATGCTGACAGATATTACGATACATCTTCGTACCACCGGGATAAATCGAATACTACGGACTGTGAGCCTCTGCCATGATCTTCTGTCTGATATCACCACTGGGTGCACAAAGACGCCTTCTATGTCGAAGTGTACCATTTTTATGAATACATAACTCTGGTTTTAGTCCTGCTACACATTCTGCTCTGAGCCGCAGAAGCTTAGAATCTGTTGACTGTGCTAACTTGATCCTCTCAACTATAATGGACTGAACTTACATATTGGCCATCAATGCTACACTGGAAGGAAGAACAATTTTAATACCCATCTTCTGAAGGTCTGCTAACAACTCTTGCTGTGCTGTTAGAAAATAAACTCTGGCTCTCCTGCTCAATGCATCTGCTACTACGTTGGCCTTCCCAGGATGATACTGCAAGTTGATGTCATAATCCACAAGTAGCTCTAGCCATCTCCTCTAACGCATGTTAAGATCCTTCTGGGTAAACACGTACTTAAGACTTTTGTGGTCGGTGAAAATCTCCACCCGATCTCCATACAAATAACGCCTCCACAACTTAAGCGCGAAAACTATCGCTGCTAACTCCAAGTCGTGAGTTGGGTAATTCCTCTCATGATCCTGCATAAGCTACTACCTTACCATGTTGCTTCAAGATGCATCCCAATCCCTTACCGGAAGCATCACGGTAGACTGAAAATTCTCATGTCCCATCTGGAAGCGTGAGAATGGGTACCGTCATCAATCCTTGCTTCAACTTCTCAAATGAACTTTGACACTCTGCTGTCCAAGCAAACTACATATCCTTGCGAGTCAACTGCATCAGTGGTGCTGAAATCCGAGCGAAGCCTGACATAAATCGTCGGTAATAGCCGGCCAATCCTAGGAAACTTCGAACTTTTGTGACGATTCGGGAAACTGGCCATGTCTCTATGTCAACTATCTTCTGGGGGTCTACTTCTACTCCATCTCTGGTAATGATGTGACCCAAGTACGACATACGATCCAGCCAAAACTCGTACTTAATGAACTTCACGTATAACTGGTGCTCTTTGAGAATCTGAAGAACTACATAAAGGTGCTGCTCATCCTCTGCCTCATTCTTGCTATAGACCAAGATATCATCTATGAACACTTTCACAAACTGATCCAAATAGGGCATAAAGATACGATTCATGAGGTCCATGAATACGGCTGGCGCATTGGTCGCTCCAAATGGCATAACAAGGAACTCCCAATGTCCATATCTTGATCTGAACGCTGTCTTCGGGACGTCTTTCTCTCTAAATCTGATCTGATGGTACCCTGACCGCAAGTCAATCTTCAAGAATACTGTCGCTCCCCTGAGCTGATTAAATAAATCATCAATCCTTGGTAGAGGATATCTGTTATTAATTATTACAGAGTTTAAGGTACGATAATCAACACATAATCTTGACGTACTATCCTTCTTCTTCACAAAAAGTATCGGTGCTCCCCGAGGAGATCCACTAGCACGAATGAATCCCTTGGTTCTAAGTATTTCAATCATCTTGTACAAGATCTCTAACTCGAAAGGGGCCATCCTATAGACTCCTCCTGACACTGGTGCCGTCCCTGGAAGCAAATCAATGGTGAACTCTATCTCTCTCTCTGGGGGCATGCCTGAAAGTTCTTCGGAAAATACATCAGAAAACTCCTCTACTACTCTAGGAAACTGATCTGCCACTGCTGTCATGCCCCGACCCAGAATCACTTGAATTATCGTCCTCGCAGGGGGCGTGATGCCGCACGAGCCTGGAGTTGCGCTCGTACAAGGCAAGATGACAAGTTCTCAAATGGTTATCTTTTGATTCGATATTAACAACAAAAGAAAAACAAAGTATACGAAACAATTCTCTTTATTGATATTCGAAACTGAGATTACAAAGGCTTTCGATAGCCTAACAATATATGCCAGATTGGCTACAACACTCAGGTTCTCTCTTGCCCACAAAGGATTTCACCGTTCCATACATCATGCCTTCTATATCTCGGTCGCATCAATCTTGTTGTAAGTTCGAGCGTCAAGCGATCGCATGCTTCAATACGCTTCGACATTCCAAGCCTTAACGCGTTCAAGCGAAGCTTCGCCGCGAGCCATCCATTCTTTGCACCCTGCATGAAGCTGCTGGAGGATCAGTACGTTCTTCCTCGCATGTACTGATGCAAAGATCTTCTTTCCAAACCGATATTATAGTATTTATGTTGAATCATGCAACTTAGCTTATGATCTTGCTATGTTCTCCTTAGGGTCAATTTCATGGCATATTCAAAATCGTAAAGCATGTTAGCATAGCAAGCATGTTATCAAATTGAATAGGCAAGCAAATTAGCAATCTCGTGTTTGATTCGTGGCTTACCAGCATGGACGCACTCGCCCTTGCACCGACGCAAGGTGAATACGTCCCATTCTTTCCCTGTCATGTTATAAGTGCATCTCTAAGCAGGATCTATGCGTGCGGGACACATACGTGCCTACACTTTCAACCCATCGTTCCTTAGCTATATGAGGGTCTTGGCGTATCCGCGCCGGAATGGACTAAAGTAGTTCCTTACTTTCTTTTCTCTCCTTCTTTTCTCGAATTTGGGTAGCCCGGCGTTTTACGGGTGGGTTGCTACCCCAACAACCGAAACGTTACCGCTGCATACCATCAATTTGTGGCTTTTTTCCATCTATAAGAGAGTGCTAGTCATCTTAAGGATGTGCGCCTATCAAAGATATAATTCCCTCCTAGGCCAAACGGTTTCGGGGCGCTCCGGCATTTAACCGTTCGTGGTAACACCCGTGCACGGGAGATAATCACATTTTATCTTTCGTCCATTCCATTCGACCGTGCAACGCCCTTATTATTCAAACAACCAAGCTTAGTCTTGAGTCCGAGACTCAGACTTTATCATCCCGTATTTCTTTCGTTAACTTTCTATGTTCTTACATCTCATACTTCGTTTCAATGTTCAATGGCATCATGCCTCAACTCAATGCTCGTCAATCGAACGACCCGAAGGTCCCGAACACCTTTCGAGGTATCATGTCATATCCAATAATTTTGCCACATTCATGCCACAATTGTACTCTTTCGCAACGAAGCCATCTTTATGATCCCGTGCACGCAGGCACGTTTCGACCGTATTTCCATGTTCTATGTCTTAGTATTCAATGTCCGTGGCTTGCGCGCTAGGGCGCTCACCTATTGTCTTTCAATGTTCTAGCCTTTCTAAGTCGTGCACGAAAGCACGAAAATGGCTCATGCACTAAGGCACTCGCCGAGTACAGTTATCCCATGTTCTTGCGGCTTGCGCACCGAGGCGCTCGCCTTTGCGATATCCAATGTTCCATACGACTCGTGCATATGATGCACATTTTATTTCAATTCTCTAAGTAGTGTTCGACACACATTACAATTTATCTTTCGATCGGACCACGCCTGTGGCGTCGATAGGTTAACTTTAGCATACCATTGTACGTATTGACTTAGACATGAAGGAGTAAAAAGAAGAGTCAATCCTCCCACCTTGAGTCGATACACCTTTGTCATTTCGTCGAGCCGATACGGCTCGATTTCATAACTTCATTGCACGACCAACTCTCCTGACTTAGCCATTCGAGTACTTCGTGCTTCATGAATTATACGTCTGATTTGCCTTAGCGTGCCCAAGTCTCAGCCCATCGCAAGGCGACGATTTGATTTCGCGGACCCCTTACTGAATAAGGCAGAATACCGACCTCTAATATTTACGCGTCAACGTATAGCCTGCACAAGAAACCAACTAAAAGCAATACTTGCATCGATTTGGACTTGCGCCTTGGTCGATTCGGTTTCTTAGAATCTTCGAGCCGATTAAATGCACTCATCCTTCGGGGCAACGCGGCGCTTGTCATCGATTCACTCGATGCATTCTTTCGGACAAGGCAACTCTTCGCATCAATTTAGTTTGATGCGTTGCTCGGGACAACGTAACCCTCGTATCGATTCGCATCGATACATTTGATTTGGTCAACGCGACTCGTTGAGTCAACGTCTCAGCGTAATGCGCCGTGCGGAGCGGGGCATTACAGAATATACCACTCAAAACAAGGTTCATCCTCGAACCAAAACCAACACTCCGACTAAGTGTTTTATAGATCGTATCGCGATCTCGTCCCACCAATGTTGTTCAGTTTCACACTATCTCGCAAGCTTTTCATTAATATTTCAAAGTCCTCCCTGCAGCTCAATTTGAATTTGTATACAACTCGATTTGGATCCATACCTATATTCAAGGCGTCCCGAAGATATATGTATTTTGACCAATTCCAGTGGTAGCAAATTAGAACAAAGCTGACAGGTAAATTTCAATCCTATGCTTGCCATCTCGTACTCTCGATCGGACTTATCTTTAGCAACTGTTCTCAAAATTTTATCACATACGTATATTCGATACATACGTGATTCATTCGATAGAGTCACTGCATGCGACGCAATTCAAAATTGCATTTCTCATTTCGTATGTTTCGTCGGGACTATCAATTCTATGCGTCGCGTCAAACCATCTTGCATTCGGTCGCAATGATCCTCCGCAACGCCTTGCGTTCGAAGTCGCCACCCGACTATTTCCGAAGTCTGGCTATTCAACTTATCTCGATACGATTTCATTGTCAGCATTCGGGACTACGCCCTCTAGGTTACTTACCTAGACACCGTGCTTAACTTCTCCCGACGCAACTTTTAAATTGACATTACACAAAGGCCACAATCTATTCGACACAACAGTTTATATCGAGGGGACGGTGCTCAAGGCAACGATCGCCTTGACACGAAGTCTCTTTACGATGCATCTTACATCCGATTTCCTAATGTGTAGGAATTTACTAGCCAAATTCCCAACTTATCCGTCTCGCAACATCGAATGTAAGTTTCAATTCACGCAAGCTCAATTGCAAGGTGAATCCGAATCTAACAACATAACTCGTAAGTCATTCCCTTATCGTTCACTCTCGTGCATAGCACGACTCTCACAATCGCTTATCCGAATCACCAAGTCCGTTGGTGAATTTCTAGTTCGATCGTCGACTAATATAACCATTCAACCATTCATCCGACGAATACTCAAAACAAGCTACATTATTCTCAATCGAACGTTGTTCCAATAATTCTCGATCGTCTAGACTTATCGTCAACATGCACCTTGTTATATTTGTTATCGATGCACTCTCATATGCAATATCGCATGGGTCATCTTACGGTCTGCAACATTCAATTTAATTTGGCGGTCAAGTCTTCTAGGGTCAGCTGCCCCGAAGCTACGCTCGATAATTGTGGATCATCACCGAAGGACAGTACTACGAACCATGCTATATCTTATTTCGGAGCCAAATCACGTTCCGACGATTCTATGCGACTACCCAAATTTCGGACAAAATTATTTCTATCGGCGCAACTGATGCGCAACTATCCTCCGAGTATAGTCATGCACTACCGTCGATGATTTTGCAATTCACAAAACATCTACTCGTACTGAGTTCGGGTCTATCTTATTTACAGTCGACACACGAGATGCTATACGCATCGAACAATCGTCGATGACTTATAGTCTCGTCTTGATTAATCATAAAGTTCATGATCAACTGGTTCATTTCATTCTCGTATTGTTATCTACAAAACTTTGATAGCGCAAGGCGTACTTCATTTTGTATTCCCACATCGTGCTTACGTTTCCTTACGTATCGATCTCGATACGTCGTATCAATTTCGACAGCGCAAGGGTCAACTTTGAATCCGTTTCAACATCGACAACTTGTATTGCATATGTCCAAGTTTGTAATAAACTTTTCCATACGCATCAACTCGTTTTCCGATTTGCCGCATTCCGCTTTACTTTGATCGCGTAACTAAGTTACCGATTATCTAACATCGAACCCTCAAGTCATACAATCTCGCCCTCTAAGTTTTGCGTGTTTTTTATTCGTACTCAAATGAGTTTCGCCGTAATGTAACCAACTATTTCTTAGGCACGATTACTCGCATCAACCAACTTTCTCACCGAAGTCGCAAATCGGGCGATCCGATTATAATTTGCCTCGTCTAACATTTCTATCGAGATTGCAAGTCGTGCGATTCGATATACCTCGCCCAACATTTCTATCGAGATCGCAAGTCATGCGATTCGATTTGCCTCGCCCAACATTTCTATCGAGATCGCAAGTCGTGCGACTCATTTGTAAGTTCGAGTTTTTCCTTTCTCGTCGATCCGATTATTGCTTCAAGGCATAATCGTTCCGCTAGTCTCGGTCGTCCGACCAACTTAAAATTTTCGTCTGACGTATCATTCATTGATACGAGTCTCGCCTTATCATCCCATCCGATTTTTTCGAAGAACACTTGCATCAACATACCGTCATACAAATTTCCAATCGAGTCTCGGTACTCTCCTATCCGTTGCGGACAAACCTTCCGCAATTCTTATAACGCGTCGATGCAATTCATTGCACAAGTGGTATACCATATACCACTCGAAATCAAGTCATTCATCACATACGTGGTACGACATATACAGTAGAAGCATAGAAAAGAATAATAAATTCTTATACTGCCCAGAAACTCCATGCCGCTCAGAACTGGGGAGGGGTCTCATGCGGCTCAAAAATCCCTCAGAGCTTCATGCGGCTCAGAAAGCTTTATGCGGCTCAGAAGGAGCCACGTGGCCTTATGCGGTTCGAAATAGGCCCATACAGCTGGCCATAATTACTCCGTACAGCTGCCCATTAATGCTCTGACACAAAGTGACAGCTCTGACAGAAATGTTGGCTCTGACATAAAGAAGAGACGCAACATGCTCATAAAAAGACGAAAAAATCTTCATGATATCGGACACAGTTCACAAAGTCCAAAGAAAGTTCTCTATGCGGATCGCCTGTGTGGCCTTCATGCGGCTCGGACATGAGGCCACCCTCATGCGGCTCGGACATGAGGCCACCCTCATGCGGCTCAGACATGAGGCCACCCTCATGCGGCTTGGTTATTAGGCCACCCTCATGTGGCTCGATTGTGAGGCTACCCTCATGCGGCTCGGTTATGTGGCCACCCTCATGCGGCTCGGTTGTGAGACCACCCTCATGCGGCTCGGTTGTGAGGCCACCCTCATGCGGCTCGGTTGTGAGGCCACCCTCATGTGGCTCGGTTATGAGGCTACCCTCATACGGCTCAGACAGGGGGACAGTCCTTCATACGGCTCGCAACCTAGTGGCAGTTGGGACACGTGGCAGAAGTTGACTAAGTCTTAACAACTCAGATTTATTGCAACCAACAGATCATAGCAGTTCAGATTTATTTCAACCAACATAACAGTCCAGATTTATTGCAACAAACAGATAAAGATTAATCTTAACCAATCCCCAACTGCCCACTTCTCAAGGCGCAGTTACAAGGATGTGGCCACGTGGCTGTACCCCCCACTCATCATAAACTCCTATAAATAGCATGGGATTATTCCTTTACACACACGCAGATAGACAGAGAGCAGCACAGAGACAGATCCGAGCACAGAGAGAGCATTTCTTCGCCGGAGCCGAGGTTGCGTTCGATCCTCCAAGGAGTAAGGCAGAGTTGATAGCACTTTTTCGAGCCTCTACCGTCACCCTCCAGAATCTAAATTAAACAATTGTACTTAGATTGCGTTTCCTAGGTTTTGTTCCTAGGCTCTCTTTGTACAAGCGAGTTTGTAATTGTGAATTAAAGTTCAGTCCTCCCATAAAACTGTTCTGTTCTTTGATAATCAATGGCAAACACGATGGCGACTCTGCTGGGGACTAACTTCTCCACTGCTGAGAAGTTGGTGACGAAATCGGACGCAGCCAAGCTCGGCTCCATGCAACAGATGCTGGTTGTTCGCTTCGACCAGCAAGCGTTTGAAGAGATGCTCTCTGACGGAAGCACTATCCCGATCCAGAAATGAGCCAGCACGAAGAAGGCCCACAGGGAGTGGGGGCCCAAAACTGCTGCTCCTCCCAAGCTCTGGAAGAAGTATACTCTGCTGGCCAAGACGACGGAGAAGACTCACATGCGGCCCCACTTCAGGCCACAGAGGACCCTACTGTCCCCAAGTTTGGCAAAGGAAAGCACTACGATGCTGGACTTACGGGAGCAAATGGGAACTCTGTGGTGTCCAAGAAGAAGCCGCATAAGGGTGCCAGCCGCATGAAGGCTCATACGGCCACCAATCCCAGCCGTATGGAGAAGGCTCATGCGGCTACGAGCTCCAACCGGATACAGAAAGTTCATGCGGCCGCCAACCTCAGTCGCAAGTAGACCGCCCATGCGACCACCTATCCCAGCCGCATGAAGCATGCTTATGCGGCTGCCAAGCCCAGCCGCAGGGAGATGGCTTATGCGACATCCAACCGCAGACCATCCATCCTATGCGGCTCGAGTTCAGTCTTCGACTGCCTCTCATGCGGTCCTGACCTCAGATGCTCCCAGGAAGATGTGCCAGACTCTGTACGACACAGCTTGGACTCTTCCTACTATATGCCCTTGGGTGCTAGAGAAAAGAAGTCTAGGACAGCACGATCTCGTCGAGCTTAGTCAGCTGTCCCAACTTCTGACCATCAGGGAGTCCCGCTAACTGTTATGCGGGCTCTGATGGAAAGTTGTACAAAACTACCCGTGTTCAGCCTCCGACGGCCAACCGACATGGTAGTTCTCAAGAGTCTCCCAACAATGATCAAGGGCAAGTACTTTTACTAGCCCCACGTCAGGGAGCAAATATGATACCAATACACTTGTGTGCTCGGGACTCCCGGGCCTACAAAACGAGTGTAAAGGTTGCTCGAGATGCATTTGACTTGCATGATGTGATCCTTCACAAACGCAAGGAAATAGAAGAAACCTTGGTGTGCAGAGAGTCCTTCCATGGACATCACTGCACTCAAGTCATTGTCAACTGCTGATGCAATAAGACAACAGTACAAGAGGACCGGCAGTCCGTCTTCCAAAGACTGCAGCAGCTACGACCGGTCCTAGAACAAAGCTCGGGAGATGAGGCGCTTCCTTTTGCCTCCTGTAATTCTACCCGGAAGGTCCCTCCAGCAAGGGAGGGAAGAAAGTAAATGTTTCCAGCCCGACGATCTCTACTAGCACGGCCAAGAAACCCTCGTCTAAATGGTTGACCACAACCATCACATGAGGAGTTTATCAAGGCACCCGCTCTAAGACGAAATCATCAACACTTGGAGATTCATCTTCTACATCCCTGGGAGTAGCCGAAGCTGGGGGTAGCACTCCCCGGAACATCTACGACAATCCAGTGTTCCAAGAAGATGAACCAAGGGAGACAGTTCCCCCAACAGATGAACCAAGGGAGACAGTTCCACGGGTGCCAAGATGAAGCAACCTCCTATACAGGGGGTAGCACTTCTTCCGAATCCGAACCGAAGGAGAACATTCCTATATATCCCGACGAGTTCTCCATTCGGGGGTATGATTCGGAGAGCACATCCTCCACAGTTCCTTCCACTGTTCCCCGTATGAGAACAGTATTTATGACTGAGAATAACCAGGACGGTCCCAGCGATCGACAGTGCCTCGACACTCTTGAGACCATACTTCATACCCTGGTCAAGTCAGTAGACGAGATCAAGGCAGCCTTGCCGACTCTCCAAGGAAGAACACCTGGCCAAGCAATCTTGGGTCCCGCCGTCAATACGGACTCAAACACAACCGTACCAACCCTGGGTGACAATCCACCCGGAATGTTGGCTCACACTGCTGCAGAAGAGGCCAGGAAGGCGAGAAAAGAAGTCCAGGAGCTCCGGGCAATGTTTCACGTCCGAAAAAACTCTCAGGACCTCAGGATACGACAGCTGTATCCCGTTACATAGAGAGATGTCCCCTTCCCTCCTCGATACAAACCATTCAACATTAACCCTTATGACGGGAAGACATCTGCAAGCCGATACGTGACCTACTTTGAGGTCATAACAGATCATCTGTCGCATGACGACGCTATTCTTACACGATTGTTCGTCGGGGCATTGGAGGGAGTCGTATTCGACTGGTACCGCAACTTGCCGGACAATTGCATCTATTCCTTTGCCGGCTTCAAACATATGTTCTTGGAGAGGTTCTATGAGGTGGGACAAGATGTGACTTTGTCAACTCTCATGGACGTTGTTCAAGGAGAGAAGGAGCTGACAAGGAACTACATTGAGCGATTTCGCCAAACCGCGATGAAGCTGCCCTCCTGTAACCCGGACTCTTCCTTAATTGAAATTTGCCAAAAGAGGCTGCTCCCCACAATCAGCCTCTGGATGGACGAAAGTCAATTTAAGGATTGGAAGACTTTCATCATCAGCGCCACTAGCGCAGAAGCCAAGTTGAAGAAAGCTCGTCAACTGGGATTGCACATCTCGGATGGGGAGGACAAGGGCAAACGCCCTAATGCCAACAACAAGAATGGCAGTAATTTCTGTAACAACCGAGACAACAAAGGCAAACCGGCTATGGTGGCCGACACAGCCCAGAAGCCTAAACCGAAGCAGGCAGAAAAGCAGTGGCCACAGATGACTTACTCCTTCAAGGATAGTCATGTCAAGCCCATCTTTGACATGCTCTTACAAGGAGACATAATTCATCTCCCTCTGCCAAGACGTGAACCTCGACCTGCAGAGATGGAGAGCCCCAAATACTATCACTACCATCGCTATGTCCACCATGCTACACAAGACTGCTTCCAATTAAAACGATACATCCAGAACCTCATCGACTCCAAGGCCCTGGCCATTGATTTTGAGGAGGTGACAGTCGCTGCCAACATGGTTTCAGTCCAATTCGGTAGCTTCCCGCCGACGAGGACACAAGACGGCGTAGTACCCGTCCCCCGGGCAAAAATAGAGGTCGCTGATCTTCTACCTCCCCGAGACCAGGCTGCTGGACTGGTACCCCTCACCACATCACAAGTGGAGGTCATGTGGGTCCACCCGAACGTAGTATCTGAAGTAACCCAGCCAGCATCACCCTCTACTGGCAAGAAGAAGGGCGAGAAAGTCAAGTCCTGCCGCACCATCTCAACCGACGTTGAAGAAACGACAGCTGTCATTACCCGGTCTGGTGCGCAAACTCAACCCATGCCGGGTAACTCAGCTGAAGAACGTCAGCCGGCCACTGCTGATGCCCCAGGACCTTCTCAGCCTCCGTCGGCCGATAAGCCTAAGCCAAAGGAGACCCGCTTTGACAAGCCACTCCGGAAAGACACGCTTCAGGGACTGGAGAAGCCCTACAATTTTGACATTTTGGCACAATTGGCCAACACACCAGCCAAATTATCATTATGAGCTCCTGAGACTCTCCAAAGATGTTCGCGTCGCACTGAGCGAAGTACTCCAGAATGCCGACGCATATCTGGCTCAGGTCAATCTAACAGAGGAAAGCTTGCCGACGGATCTCTAGGATAGCGCTTGTACAGGTGCAATGCCCAACATTGTCTTCACTCCGCAGGATATGCTTATCAAGACCAACCTGCACGATCGCCCTCTGTATTATACTGGATACGTCGGCGACATCAAGGTGGATCGGATGTACATTGATCCCGATTCTTCGATAAGCATTATTCCGAAGAGCTTGCTTCACCTCTTGCGCATCCCTACGTATCGGTTGACTCCTACCAACACCGCTATCAGCGGTTTCAATTCAAGAAGAAGCTATCCCATTGGAAAGATTCGCCTAAAGTGCCAAATTGGCGACCTTCAGTCGGAAGTAACCTGCTATGTCATCGATACAGACACCTCCTACAATATTCTCCTGGGGCGTCCATAGATACATGATTATATATTCATGCCATCCACATTGCACCAGTGCTTCAAGTACGTCGACAAGCACGGCTTCATAAAGGCAGAATTTGCCGACATCGATCCCTTTAAAGGGGTCGAATCCTACTATTCAGATTCCTGCTTGTACAAGAAATCAAAGAGGCATCTGATCAAGGAGGATGGTCAAGAGCGGACGGAGGCCATTGCAGGGCCTGAAGAACCCTTGAGAATCCATCTCCAATCCCGTAAACCATGCAGGACTGCACCTCTTACAGCCACTCTGCGTAGAGAAGCAACTAGTCTTCCGGTGCTCACTTCACAAAAGGAGCAGATGATAATCCGACTGCCAAGGTCTGGCCAAGGGCCGAGATCCACTACGGAGCCGCTGACAATCAGGCTGCCTTGAGCCGGTCAACAACAAACAGAAGAATCCAATCCTTCTATTAAACCAATGACGATTCATCTTCCCAGGACAAGTTGACAGTCGAGCGCTAAGCCGGGGACTGCTAGTGAGCCAACAACTCCTCGTCCAACACCAAGCACTAAGCCGGGGGTCGTTAGTCCGCCAACGACTCCACGTTCAGCACCACCAGTGGAGCCCCTGATGATCAAGTTGCCCAGGTCATCCTTCCAGTCTTTATTAATATAGGGGGTGGCCGAAGAGGAGTTAGAGTTAGCCAAGTATGTGGCTGCTTACACTGATGTTCCTTTTGCTGACGATGTAATTCCATCTGAAAAGATACCTTATTTTATCAATAAAGGGCTATCTTTGAACTACCTCGAGCTTAATAAGCTTTGTATGATGTACGCTATGGAATACGATATAGGCACCAACCTACACACATAATTGACAAACGTCTATAACACGAACCAACTCACTCCTGTGGAAGGCGCTTGCTTCATAGTTGAGGGAGAGGACCATCCAATCATCTTCGGCTGAAAAAATGATCCACAGCCTTTCAGGATAGAAGAAGTTGATCTCGAGCCCGACACCGAAAGACTGCCCCTTTATCTGTATAGCTGCCGATCCAAGTACCTCGTACAAAAACAGGGGTATGATATGGAGGCTACGCCAGGCTTGAACTACGGTACTGGCCGGCGATTACCTTTGTAGTTGCCAGTCCCGGTTAGAAAACCACGAGATTACTACAACAAGACCAGACGTGGTCTTGGCTATGTTACGCTTGTAACAACTCCTGAAAGCTCAGATGAGGAATGTGACTGGCATTCACATTCGACCGGATCACCCACTTTTGATTTGGATGTTAGAATCGGGGACGTATTCAGGCAAGTTTTGTCTGTCAATATGGCATTGGCTACCGCCTATGAAAAAGACGAAGATGTACCCGAGCTTATCGAGTTAGAGCCTTGGGTTCAACAGCTAGATGCGCAGTGGGAGAAGCGTTTCGAACAGAGAGATCCTCCTACCGAAGATGAGGTCATGCAAGTTGACCTCGGCGATGAATCCTCTCCAAAGCTAATCTTTGTCAGCAAAAGCCTGACAGACGAAGAGCGGGAGGCACTTTTGTAACTCGTCAGAGAATATATTAATTTGTTCGCCTGGAGCTATGAAGACATGCCAGGGCTAAACCCTATGGTTGTACTCCATAAGCTCAATATTCAGCCGGACGCAAAGCCTGTCAAGCAGCAGCAACGACGATTCCGTCCCGATATCATGAATTCTATCGAAGCTGAGGTCAACAAACTGATAGCCAGCGGATTCATCCGGGAGGAACAACATCCAGACTGGGTCACCAACATAGTACCGGTCCTCAAAAAAATGGAAAGATCCAAATTTGCATCAACTTCCAAAATCTGAACGAAGCATGTCCTAAGAATGAGTTCCATCTTCCTATTACGGACATAATGATTGACAACACATGTGGCTTTGAGCACATGTCGTTCATGGATGTCTTCTCAGGATACAACCAAATCAAGATGTTTTCTGATGATGAAAAGCATACATCATTTCGAACACCGATTGGCGTGTACTATTACACAATCATGCCCTTTGAATGCCGGTGCCACAAATTAACGGGCTATGACTGTCATCTTCAGGGACCACTTACGTAAGACAGTGGAATGTTATTTCGATGACATCACCGTCAAAAGCTGCTCTAAGGAAGATCATCTATACGATCTGAGGACAGTCTTCGACCTGATGCGAGCACACAACTTGAAGATGAATCCCACAAAATCTTTCTTAGGCGTATCTAGCGAAAAATTCTTGGGTTTTATCATTACGGCCCAGGGAATCCATATAGACCCTGAAAAGATGAAGGCAATCATGGAGATGGCCCCCCCGAGAAATCTTCGAGAACTCAGAGGCCTTCAAGGGAGGCTATCCTATATCAGGAGGTTTATCTCTAACCTCTCTGGGCGGTGTCAACCATTCACCCACCTCATGAAGAAGAGCGTCTCCTTCGTATGGGATGAAGAGTGCCAACGTGCCTTCGACAACATTAAAGAATATCTGTTAAACCTTCCAGTCCTAGGGGCCCGATTGCTGGAAAGCCGTTATTGCTTTACGTGCGAGCAATGGAGCATTCCCTCGGTGCTCTACTAGAACATAACAATGATGCAGGGCATGAACAGGCTATCTATTATCTCAGCCGAATGATGATAGGACCTGAGCATAGATACACCGCCGTAGAAAAGGAATGTCTTGCTTTGGTGTTCGCTATCCAGAAGACGCGACACTATGTTACAGGACAAACCATCCAAGTCATATCTCGAGTTAACCCCCTCAGGGTTCTCATAACCAAGCCAGGTGCACTCAGCTCTCGCCTTGCTACCTGGGCGATATTATTGTTTTCCTACCATATGATATTCGTCCCGCAAAAGGTTGTTAAAGGTCAAGCTCTGGCAGACTTTTTAGCAGCTCATCCAGGTTCGGAGTCAACCAGAATATATGAGGAGATCCCAGACGAGGTCGCCAATTCAAACATGGCTTCCCATGATACCGTCTGGCGAATGTTCTTCGACGGTGCTTCAAGAACCGGGCCCAAGGGCAGCATCGTCGTTGGGGTCGGAGTGGTACTAATTTGTCCCTCTGGCTTGGTGATCAACCGGGCATATTCCCTTACAGAACCCTGCTCAAACAACGTGGCCGAGTACAACGCTTTGGTCATTGGCCTCCGACTTATAAAGGAACTGGGGTAGAATACTTGGAAGCATATGGCGATTCACAGTTAAGCGTCAATCAGATCTGGGATTCATATGAAGTTTGCCATGAAGACATGATCCCCTATCATCAAATAGCAATCGCTATCATTACGTCCCTGAAAGGATTCTTCATAGAACATGTTCCCAGACTCCGGAACATTGAAGCTGACGCCTTAGCCGGACTGGCCGCCTCCCTGGCGGTTCCAAATCATACTCACCACTTGGTGGATGTAATAGGCCATAAATTGGTCTGTCCGAAGAGCAACGTCCAATTTACCGAGAGTTATTCTGCCCTGACGGTCGACGAGACACAGGACTGGAGGCTTCCATTTATTGACTTTGCAGTCTATGGCATCTTGCCGGAGAACCCGAAAGAAGCCACCTCTATTAGAAGACGTTCTCTTAGATTCTTCTACGATACAGAGACAAAGATGCTGTATCGGCGATCTTATGATGGACTACTGCTTCGGTGTTTGTCAGATACAGAAGCCAAAGAAGCCGTACGCGAAGCTCACGACGGCGTTTGTGGGGCCCATCAATCTGGCCCAAAATTACAAGACCGCCTTCGCCGGATGGGTTATTACTGGCCTACGATGGTGGCAGATGTGATAGACTATGGAAGAAAATACAAATCTTGTCAGGTCCACGCAGATTTCATACACCAACCATCCAAATTCCTACATCCGACGGTGGCATCTTGGCCATTTGAGGCATGGAGAATGGATATTATTGGTCCAATCACCCCACCTTCATCCAGAGGACACCGTTTTATACTGGCGATTACAGATTACTTCTCCAAATGGGCGAAAGTTGTTCCGCTTGCAGAAGTGAAGACATCAAACGTGATCAGCTTCCTCAAGCATCACGTCATCTATCGTTTTGGACTGCCTCGGAGGATCATCCACGACAATGGTCTGCAGTTCGCAAGCCACGCCTTCTATCGATTTTGCGACAAATATCGGATCCAGAATGTTGCGTCAACACCCTACAACCCGACGGCTAACGGTCTGGCGGAAGCATTTAACAAAACTATAATCAAGCTTCTTAAGAAGTTCGTGTCCTCAAACAAATACGACTGGAATGAAAAGCTTGGCGAATGCTTATGGGCGTACCGTACTACAGTCCGGACGGCCACTAGGAATACACCATTCTCTTTGGTGTACGAAAGTGAGGCAGTTCTCCCACTGGAGACTCAAATCCCCTCGCTCCATGTCGCCCTCACTTACAGATTGACGACGGATGATAATTACCGTCGTCGGCTACAAGAGTTGGAGGCCTTAGATGAAAAGCACCTGCTAGCTCAATAACGAATTGGGCTTTATCAAGCCCGCATCTCTAGAGCCTTCAACAAGAAGGTTAAACTCAGAACATTCTAAGTAGGCGATCTCGTCTTCGCAGTTCGGAGGCCGATGGTTATTGTAGAAGCATGGAAAATAGTAGAAAAATCCATGCGGCTCGAAACAGAGGGAGTCTCATACGGTTCAAAGAATCTCTTAGAGCTTCATGCGGCTCAAGAGTTTTATGCGGCTCAAAAGTCGCCAACATAGCCATGCGGCATGAGCAAAAGGCACGTGGCCTCATGCGGATCGCCTCTACATCTGGCCATTAAGCAGCGGCCTCATTTAATGCTCTGACACAACAAGACAGCTCTGACATAAAAGTGAACTGACAGCTTTGACATAAAGCTACAATGATGACTCTGACATAATGGCGTGCTCCTAGGGAAACGAAGAAAATCTCTATAGCTGGCACGATCCATCAAATCCCAAAGTCTTCCATACGGCTTTGATACGTGGCCAGCCGCATGCGGCTCAGGTGGAGGCCACCCCCATGCGGCTGCTACTCACATGCGGCTCGGATTATGGGGACCATCTCCATGTGGCTCAAACACTGAGAAGCCACCCCCATGCGGCCGCTACTCTCATACGGCTCGGATTATGGGCACCATCTATATATGGCTCAAATCCTGAGAAGCCACCCCCATGCGGCCGCTACTCTCATACGGTTCGGATTATGGGGACCATCTCCATGCGGCTCAAATGCTGAGAGGCCACGCACATGCAACCTTGACACGTGGCCAGCCTTATGCGGTTCAGTTGGAAACCCCACTCATGCGGCTTAGATTTCGGAAGCCACACCTATGCGGCTGCCACCTTTATGCGGTTCAAATCCTGAGAAGCCACCCTCATGCGGCTCTGTCAAGACACCCTGTCCCTGTGGCTCGCGGTTAGGACACGTAGCAGAAGATCAGTTTCCCTCGTGTCCCTACGGCTCGCAGCAGAATGATAGTTGGACACGTGGCACCAAATCAATCAAGATTTATCCACAAATCCCACCAACCAGATTTAGTTCAATCATCATAATTACCCGGATCAAATCAAATTTATTGCAATCAAGCAGATTGAACACGTGGCAGGAGATCCGAGCTTGTTATAATAAATCATGAAGATTCGTGGCAATCAACATTAATTGCCCATAAGGATTTGGCACAATCAACATTAACTGCCCAGATTTGTTGCAATCAAGATCAACGGCCCAGATTAAATGCCAACAAGATAGGATCAAGGAAAATGGTAATTAATCCCCAAACCGCCGACATTTTAAGGGGTAATCATTGCAAACCCTAATGATCACACCCCACTCCTATAAATAGCAAGGTGCCATTCCCTTGCAAAAAAAAGAGAGAGGGACCCCCGGCTGGACACACAGAAAGAAAAAGGCATGCACAGAAGAGTCTTCCCATACATTCCGACAGCATTTCTTCATCAGAGCCAAGGCTACGTCCGATCGTCCAAGGAGTAAGGCAGAGCTGCCGTCGCTTTTCCGAGCCTCTACCGTCACCCTTCAGAATCAAAAATAAACAATCGTACTTAGATTGTTGTACCTAGGTTTTCATTCCTAGGCTTTCTTTGTACGAGCGAGTTTGTATTGTGAGTCTAAGTTCAGTCCTCCTATAAAATTGTTCTGCACTTTTACAATCAATGGCAAACACGATGGCTACTCTGCTGGGGACTAACTTCTCCATGGCTGAGGAGTTGGTGACACAATCGAACGCAGCCAAACTTGGCTCCACTCAACAGATGCTGGTCGCCCGGTTCGACCAGCAGGCGTTTGAAGAAATACTCTCCGACGGGAGCGCTGGCCTGGTCCAGCGGCGAGCCCGCACGAGGAAGGCCCACAGGGAGTGGAGGCCTAAATCATTCGCTCCTCCCCAAACTCTCGAAGAAGTACTCTCTGTTGCTCAAGACGGTGGAGAAAACTCTTATGCGGCCCCACTTCAGGCCATAGAGGACCCTGCTGTCCCTAAGTCCGGCAGAAGAAAACACTACGATGCTGGACTTGCACGGACAAAGAGGAACTCTGTGCGGTCCAAGAAGAAGTCGCATAAGGGCGCCAGCCAGATAAAAACTCATGCGGCCACAGAAGCCAGCCGCATGCAGGAGGCTCATGCGGCCAGAACTCCAAGCCGCATGAAGGAGGCTCATGCGACCACGACTGCCAGCCGTATACAGACTGCTTATGCAGCCACTGCTCCTAGCCGTATACAGAAGGGTCATACGGCCACACATGCCAGCCGCATGCAGACAGCCGACACGGCCACCAAACCCAGCCGCATACCATCTGCTCCATGCGGCTCACGGTCAGTCTTCGACCGCCTCTCAGGCGATCCTGACCCCAGATGCTCTCATGTGCCAATCTCTGTGGACTCTTCCTACTATGCACTCTCAGGTGCTAGAAGAAAGAAGTCTCGGGCAGCGCGGGCTCGTCCAGCTCAGACAACTGTCCCAACTTCTGACTATCAGGGCGTCCTGCTGACTATTACGCGGGCCCCTGATGGAAAGTTGTATAAAACTATCAGTGTCCGGCCTCCGGCAGCCAACGAACGGGATAGTTACCAAGAATCTCCCAACAGTGATCAGGGCCAAGTACTCGTACTACCTCCACATCAGGGAGCAGGTAGGACGCCAACACACTCATGTGCTCAGAACTTTCGGACCCACAAAACGGGTGACTTACGCAATGTAATTCTTCACAAACACAAAAAAAGAGATGAAGATTCGGTATGCAGAAAGTCCTTTCGGGGACATCACTGCACCCAAGTCATTGTCAACTGCTGTAATAAGGCAGCAGTACAAGAAGACCGGCAGTCCGTCTTCCAACGGCTGTAACCCCCAAGCTCAGAAGACGAGACGATTCTCGTCGCCTCCTGCAATTCTGCTCTGAAGATTCCTGGCAGCGGGAGAGAAAAGAAAACAATATCTCCAGTCCAAAAATCTCAACCGGCGTAACCAAGAAACTCTCTTCTAAGCAGTTGTCTACCACCGTTACAGAAGGAGTTTACCAAGGTACCCGTTCAAGGACGAATTTGCCACACTTGGAGATTCATTGTCCACATCTCTTGGAGGCATTGGAGCCGGGGGTAGCACTCCTCCAAATATCCACGATAATCCGGTGTTCCAAGAAGATAATCCAGAGAAAATGATTCACCCAACAGATACAACAGATCCCGACGACCCCGAGAATGTCCACAACTCTCAAGACGAGGCAAGCTCTGAAGCTGGGGGTACCACTCCTTCTGAGTCCGAACCAGAGGAGAACATTCCTACATACCCTGATGATTTCTCTGTACAAGGGTATGACTCAGAAGGCACATCCTCCACCGTTCCTTCCATCTCTCCTCATGTGAGGACGGTGTTCATGACGGACAGCAACCAAGACGGTCCTAGTGATCGCCAACGCATCGACACCCTGGAGGCCATACTTCATGCCTTGGTCAAGTCCATGGACGAGATCAAAGCGGCCCTTTCAACTCTGCAAGGAAGGTCGCCTGGCCAAACAAGCTTAGGTCCCGGGTCAATGTGGACTCGAACTTAGCTGCACCAAACCCGGGTGATAATCCTCCTGAAATATCGGCTTCCACTGCTGCAGACAAGGCTAGGGAGGCAAGAAGAGAGGTCCAGGAGCTCCAGGCCATGTTCCACGCCCGAGAAAACTGCCAAGACCTCAGGATACGACAACTATATCCTGCTGCGTGGAGAGATGTTCCCTTCCCTCTAAGATATAAACCATTTAACATCAATCCATATGATGGAAAGACATCTGCAAGCAGGTACATCACCTACTTCGAAGTCACAACTGACCATCTGCCTCATGACGATGCCATCCTTATGCGGTTGCTCATTGGAGCATTGGAAGGGGTTGCCTTCGACTGGTACCGCAACTTGCTAGACAACTGCATCCATTCCTTCACTGGCTTCAAACGTATGTTCCTGGAGAGGTTCTATGAAGTAGGACAAGGCGTGACAATGTCCACCCTCATGGATGTTGTTTAGGGAGAAAAGGAGCTGACAAGGAACTATATCGAACGGTTTTGCCAAACCGTAATGAAGTTGCCTTCCGGTAACCCTGATTCCTCCTTAATTGAAATTTGCCAAAAGAGGCTGCTTCCCACAATCAGTCTCTGGATGGGCGAAAGTCAGTTTAAGGATTGGAAGACGTTTAACATCAGTGCCACTAGCAAAAAAGACAAATTGAAGAAAGCTCGCCAATTGGAATTACACGTCTCAGAAGGAGAGGACAAGGACAAACGCCCTAGCACCAACAACAACAATGGTGGTAACCCCTCCAACAATCGAGACAACAAGGGCAAACAAGCTACGGTGGCCGACACAGTCCCAAAGTCCGAATCAAAGCCGACAGAAAAGCAGTGGCCTTAGATTACCTACTCATTCGAGGACGGCCATGTAAAGCCCATCTTGGACATGCTCATACAAGGAGGCCGAATTCAGCTTCCTCCTCCAAGGCGTGAACCTCGTCCTGCAGAAATGGAGAGCCCCAAGTACTACCACTACCATCGCTATGTTTACCATGCTACACAAGACTGCTACCAACTGAAGCGATACATCCAGCATCTTATCGATTCTAAGGCCCTGGCTATTGACTTTGAAGAGGTGACCGTGGCAGCCAACATGGTGTCAGTACAATTTGACAACTTTCCTCCAACAAAGACTCAAGATGGAGTAGTGCCCGTCCCCAGAGCAAGGATGGAGGTCGCTAACCTTCCACCTCCCTGAGACCAGGCTGCTGGTCTAGTGCCCCTTACCACATCATGAAGGTAGATCATGTGGGTCCATCCGGAACTTGTACCTAAAGTGATTCAGTCCGAACCTCCCTCCACCAGTAAGAAGAAGAGTGAAAAAGTCAAATCATGTCGTACAATCTCGGCGGAGGTCGAGGAAGCTACGGCTGTCGTCAGTGCACAATCCTAACCTACACCGGATAACTCGGTTGAAGATCATCAGCCGACAGCTACTGATGCTCCAGGACCCTCGCAGCCTTCGTCGACCGACAAGCCTAGGCCGAAGGAGACTCGCTTTGACAAGCCACTCCGAAAAGAGACGTCTCATGGGTTAGAGAGGCCCTACAACTTCGACATCTTGGCGTAATTGGCCAACACACTGGCCAAATTATCGCAATACGAGCACCCGAGACTCTCTAAGGATGTCCACGTCGCACTGAGCGAGGCACTCCAGAATGCCGACGCATATCTGGCTCAGTCCAATCTTACTGGGAAAGCTCGCCTGCAGATCTCCAGGACAGCACTTACACAGGCACAATGCCCAACATCGTCTTCACTCCGCAGGATATGCTTATCAAGACCAACCTACATGATCGCCCTCTGTATTATACTGGGTACATTGGCGATATCAAGGTGGATCGGATGCATATTGACCCCGATTCCTCCATAAGCATCATCCCGAAGAGCTTACTACACCATCTGCGCATCCCAATGCATCGCCTGAAGCCGACCAGCACCGCCATCAGCGGTTTCAATTCAGGCAGAAGCTATCCGATCGGGAAGATTCGCTTGAAGTGTCAAATCGACGACCTTCAGTCAGAAGTGACCTGTTATGTTATAGATACGGACACTTCCTATAATATTCTCCTGGGGCGTCCTTGGATACATGATTACATGATCGTGCCTTCCACACTGCACCAGAGCTTCAAGTACGTCGATAAGCACGGCTTTGTGAGGACAGAATTTGCTAACATTGATCCCTTTAAAGTGGTCGAATCCTACTACTCCGACTCATGCTTGTACGAGAAGTCGAAAAGGCACCTTGTCGAAGAAGATACTCAAGCTCCAACTTAGGCGGCAACTGAATTGGAAGAACCTCTGACGATCCACCTCCAAGCCTGTAAACCTGGCAGAACTGAACCACTTACAGCCACTCTGCGTAAGGATGCAATCAGCCTCTATGCACAAGAGGGGCAGATGATAATTCGACTGCCAAGGTCTGGCCAAGCGTGAAGACCCACGACAGAGCCACTGACAATCAGGCTGCCTAGAGCTAGCCAGCAACAAACAGAGGAGCTCAATCCCTCCGTCAAGCCGATGACGATTCGCCTTTCCAGAATGAATCGGCAGCCGAGCGCTAAGGCGGGGACTGCTAGCCAGCCAACAACTCCCCGCCCAGCACCGAGCACCAAACCGGGGGTGGCTAGTACGCCAACGACTCCACATTATGCTCCACCCATGGAGCCCCTGATGATTAAGCTGCCTAAGTCATCCTCTCAGTCTTCATTTACACAGGGGGTAGCTGAAGAAGAGTCAGAACTGGCCAAGTATGTAGCTGCTCACACCGATGTTCCATCTGCAGATGATGTAATCCTACTGGAAAAGACACCTTACTTCATCAATAAAGGGCTATCTTTGAATTATCTCGAGCTTAATAAGCTTTGTATAATGTATGCTATGGAACACGGTATAGGCACCCACCTGCACACACAGGTAACAAATGTCAACACCGTAAAACAACTTACTCCGGTGGAAGTCGCTTACCGCATAATCGAGGGAGAGGATCATCCAATCATCTTCGGCCGGAAGAATGATACACAACCCTTTAGGATAGAAGAAATTGATCTCGAACCAGACACCGAAAGACTGCCCCTTTATCTGTATAGTTCCCAATCTAAGTACCTCATGCAAAAACAAGGGTATGATCTGGAAACTACACCAGGCCTAAACTACGGTACTCGACGACGGTTACCCTTACAATTGCCGGTCCCGACAGGGAAACCATGAGACTATTACAACAAAACCAGATGTGGGCTAGGTTATGTTACACCGGCAACGACCCCTGAAAGCACAGACGAGGAATGTGACTGGCATTCACACTCAACCGGATCACCCACTTCCGATTCGAATGTCAGCATCAGGGACGTATTCAGGCAAGTCTGGTCCGTCAATATGGCATTTGCCGACGCCTACAAAGAAGATAAAGACATTCCTGAACTTCTTGAGTTAGAGCCGTGGGCACAACAACTAGATACGCAATGGGAGAAGCAGTTTGAACAAAGAGAGCCCCCTACCGAGGATGAGGTTGTGCAAGTTGATCTCAGTGATGAGTCCTCTCCAAACCCTATTTTTGTCAGCAAGAATCTGACAGACGAAGAGCGAGAATCGCTACTGCAACTCGTCAGAGAATACATCGACGTGTTCGCATAAAGCTACGAAGATATGCCAGGACTGAACCCCGAGGTTGTACTTCACAAACTCAACATTCGTTCGAATGCAAAACTGGTCAAGCAACAACAACGACGGTTCTGCCCCGACGTCATGAATGCCATTGAAGCTGAGGTCAACAAACTGATAGCCAGCGGCTTTATCCGCTAGGAACAGCATCCAGACTGGGTCGCCAACATAGTACCAGTCCTCAAGAAGAATGGAAATATTTGAATCTGCATCGACTTTCGCAATCTAAATGAGGCATGTCCTAAGGATGAGTTCCCCCTTCCCTATCACAGACATCATGATTGACAACACCTGCGGCTTTGAGCGTATGTCATTCATGGATGGTTTCTCGGGGTAAAACCAAATCAAGATGTTTCCTGATGACGAAAAGCATACATCATTCCGAACACCAATTGGCACATATTGCTACACAGTCATGCCTTTTGGTTTAAAGAACGTCGGCGCCACTTATCAAAGAGCTATGAGCATCATCTTTAGAGACCATATGCGCCAGACGGTGGAATGCTACGTCGACGACATCGCCGTCAAAAGCCGCTCTAAGGAAGATTATTTGCATGATCTGAGGATAGTGTTCGACCTGATACGAGCGCCCAATTTGAAGATGAATCCCACAAAATCCTTCTTGGCCGTATCTAGCGGGAAGTTCTTGGGTTTCATCATTACTTCCCAGGGTATCCACATAGACCCTGAGAAGACGAAGGCAATCATGGAGATGGGTCCCCCAAGAAATCTCTGTGAACTCCGAGGCCTTCAAGGGAGGTTGGCCTACATCAGGAGGTTTATCTCTAACCTCTCCGGACGATGTCAACAATTCACCCACCTCATGAAGAAGGGTATTTCATTCGTATAGGATGAAGAATGCCAGCGCGCCTTCGACAGCATCAAAGAATATCTAACGAACCCTCCAGTCCTGGTAGCCCCGGTTGCTGGAAGACAATTCCTGCTCTATGTAAGTGCGATGGAACATTCTCTCAGTGCTCTGCTAGCGCAAAACAATGATGCAGGCCACGAGCAGGCTATATATTACCTCAGTCGAATGATGATGGGGCCGGAACACCGATATACTGCCGTGGAGAAAGAGTGCCTTGCTCTGGTTTTCACCATTCAGAAGACACGATACTACGTCACAGGACAAACCATTTATGTCGTATCAAAAGTTAACCCCCTCAGGGTCCTCATGACCAAGCCAGGTGCACTCAGCTCTCACCTCGCTACCTGGGCGATTTTATTGTCTCCCTACCACATGATCTTCGTCCCACAGAAGGCTGTTAAAGGTCAAGCTCTGGCAGACTTTTTAGCAGCTTATCCAGGATCGGAGTCAACTAGAATAGACGAAGAGATTCCAAATGAGGTCTTCAATTCAAATGTGGCCTCCCATGATACCGTATGGTGAATGTTCTTTGATGGCGCTTCTAGAACTGGGCCCAAGGGCAACATCGTCGCTGGAGTCGGAGTGGTGATGATTTCTTCCACCGGGCTAGTGATCAATCGGGCTTATTCCCTCACGGTGCCCTGTTCAAACAATGTGGCCGAGTACAATGCTTTGGTCATTGGCCTCCGACTTACAAAGGAGCTGGGAGTAGAGTACCTTGAAGCATACGACGATTCACAGCTAATCGTTAACCAGATCCGGGGCTCATACGAAGTACGTCATGAAGACATGATCCCCTATCACCGAATAGCGATCGACATCATCTCATCCTTGGAAGGGTTCTTCAAAGAATATGTTTCCAGGCTCCAGAACATTGAAGCTGATGTCCTAGCAGGCCTAGCCACTTCCCTAGCAGTACCGAATCATGCTCATCATATGGTTGACATCATAGGCCGTGAGTTGGTCTGTCCCAGGAATAATGTTCAATGTGTTGAGAGTTACTCCGCTCTGACAGTCGACGAAGCACCAGACTGGAGACAACCATTCATCGACTTCGTAGTCTACGACATCCTGCCGGAAAATCCAAAGGAAGCCACTTCTACCAGAAGGCGTTCCCTTAGATTCTTCTACGATACAGAGACGAAAATGCTATATCGGCGATCATACGATGAATTACTGCTTCGATGTCTGTCAAATACAGAAGCCAAAGAAGCGGTACGTGAAGCACATGACGGCGTCTGTGGGGCCCATCAGCCTGGCCCAAAATTACAAGATCGCCTTCGCCGAATGGGCTACTACTGGCCCACGATGGTTGCCGATGCGATAGACTATGCAAGAAAGTACAAAGCCTGTCAAGTCCACACAGATTTCATCCACCAGCCATTCGAGTTTCTACATCCGACGGTGGCATCTTGGCCTTTAGAGGCATAGGGAATGGACATTATTGGTCCGATCACTCCGTCTTCGTCCCGAGGACACCGCTTCATACTCGCAATCACAGATTACATCTCCAAATGGGCGGAGGCTATTTCGCTGGCAGAAGACAAGACTTCAAACGTGATCAACTTCCTCAAGCATCACGTTCTCTATCGCTTTGGACTGCCCTGAAGGATCATCCACGATAATGGTTCGCAGTTTGCAAGCCACGCCTTCTATCGGTTTTACGACAAACACCGAATCCAGAATATTGTTTCAACACCATACAACCCGACGGCTAATGGTCTGGCTGAAGCGTTCAACAAAACAATCATCAAGCTTCTCAAGAAGTTTGTGTCATCAAACAAACGCGACTGGAATAAAAAGCTTGGCGAATGCTTGTGGGCGTACCGTACTACCGTACGGACGGCCACCGGGAACACACCATTTTCTCTGATATACGAAAGTGAGGCAATTCTCCCACTGGAGACTCAAATCCCCTCACTCCGTATCGCTCTCACCTACCGATTGACGATAGATGATAATCACCATCGCCGACTACAAGAGTTGGAAGCCCTAGATGAGAAGCGCCTGTTAACTCAACAACGAATCGAGCTGTACCAAGCCCGTATCTCCGGAGCCTTCAACAAGAGGGTTAAAATCAGAACATTCCAAGTGGACGATCTCGTTCTGGCAGTTTGGAGGCCGATGGTTATGACTCACAAAATTGTCGGCAAGTTCTAGCCAAAGTGGGAAGGCCCGTTCATCATCGATGTTGTATTCTCCAATAGAGCTTACCGCCTCGCAAAATAAAATGGAGACTTGCTCATGTTACCCATCAACGGCAAGTTCCTGAAGAAGTATTACGTCTGAAACGACATCCTCCAAATATTCCAGATTGTTGAGTTATGTACCCTCTGGTACCGCTGAACCTACATTGTGACTCCAAATATCCCAGATTGTTGAGTTATGTACCCTCTAGTACCGCTGAACCCACATTCCGACTCCAAATTTCCCAGAATGACGAGTTACGTACCCTCTAGTACCGCTGAACTTACATTCTGATCCCAAATCTCTCAGATTATCGAGTTATGTAACCGCAGGTACAGCTGAACTTATACTCTGGTCACTACAGATGAATCTATATCGCATCTTTTAGGTAGTAAGTCATGTATGATTATACCTCTGAACTTTCTTCTTAAAAGAGCTCCCTCCTTATGATCCAATACCCGCACTTTCAGTACACAAAAAGGGTAACAGATCCACAAATTCCCCGAAACAACCACGTCGATGTTACAACTGAGTTGTTTCCCTTCCATCAAAAATAAACCGCCCCTCACATAGAACTTCCACGTCCTAATTACCTCTGAGTTGTTCTATGTACCCTTCATGGAGCCCACTCCTGCCATGTCCTTCTTACCTTTGAGTGGGAAGCTCCATCGAAGAAACCCTCATATTTACCATGTTCTCATTACCTCTGAGTAAGTATGTTGGTTTTTCTCTCGACTTATTATCCGTACCCAAGACCGAAGTACGCCAAGGATAATAGGCCCACAAATGTCCTCTGTTGACCACAAATAATGTACTAAGTTTCCTAGTACATGCCCCTTATTTCTCATCATGTCCCGGGGGCCCAGCTGCTCCATGGCATTCTTTTTCCCGATACCAGGAACGTCCATAGCCACCTTACTGTGGAATTGTTCCAAGTATCTCCATCAACTTATTATCCGTACCTAAAACCAAGGTATACCCAGGGTAACAAGTCCACAAACAGTCCCCCAGTGGGGGTAAATACCACAATGCCATAAACACAATAAGCAGTACAAATGAAGGGTAGAATAAAACATACTCTTTTATTTGAAAGTCAAAAGTACTACATGTTTTGGGGACCACATCCCTCTCAAGAAGGAAAAGAACGAAAATAAAAGAAGAAAAAAAAGCCGACTATGGCTCGTCGATACACAATTCCATGAGACGGTCCTCAGCAAGTTAGTCGACCGCTCAAACCCCTGCTTGACCCGACGCTCGGCCTCCTGAGTCAGCCGCTTCGCGTCTTCTAGGTGCGCATGAGCCCGCCAGCCATTCTCGGGCTTCTTCAGAGCACGCTCCAGGCTAGCAGAAGCTCGGGCGACCTTTTTGACCTCCTGAACAATCAGCTCTTTATCGGCACGGGAAGCTTCGAGCTCAGACTCCAAGAAAGCCAGCTTCCTCTGGAGTTCGAGGATCTGCTCCCTTGTATCGACTATTCTGCGGGAGGCGACCGCTTTCCGAGCCGTACAATCCTCGCTCTTGCGGCTCAGCTGGTCATACTGAAGAGATAGGTCGCCACGGTCCTTCATTATAACCGGCTTGGATGTATCTCGTGTAACCCTTACTTTCTCCAGCATAGTGATAAGGAAGCCCCGCTCCTGATCTATTGCTGCAGACAATCAGCTTGCCGCAGCACTTGAAACCGGGCCACGAGCTGATCAGCCTCTAATAGCTTGGGCTCCAGAAACGCAGCTATCCCTGCCCCACCAGGAAGGGTTTTAAGAATGTCAATCAGGCCTCGGGCACATTGTCGGGCCAAGCAAAGGGGGTCCCCCGCTCCACAGCAGCTTCAACCCCTCTCTTCAAGCGGTAGAAACTGTCAACTACATCCTATGATGCCTCATCCAGAACTTCCGTGGAGAACAGCGTCAGAGGAAGTGTAGCTGGCAGTGTCGAAGTAGATGCACCAGAACTTGCCACCCCTGCCACCAGGAAAACAAATTCCGAGTGAAAAAATGCATGGATAGCATCTAACTCCTCCTCCGCGGCCCAGAGAATCTGGATACTCGGCAAGGCAGAGAGGTCGACCCCCGAAGCCACAGGAGCGGAGGAGGACGCATGGACCATTGCTTCCTGCCCCGGCTGCGTCTACGTCCGATCTCCCGAGCTCGATCCAACGGAAGGCCCCTCAATATAAGTCGTATAGAGGAGGGGGCACACTCCCTCCAACCAGATCGCCGCTGGTGGAGCCTTCCCTGATATATCTGTCATTTGCAGTGAAGAGGCAGGACCTGTATGTCCAGAGCAACCATCAATCAGCATAACCCAAGGATGTGATGATAGAGCAAATGGGCCTCCTCACTAGTCAAAATTTGGCTTATCTTACCAGGGAAGGGTTGTGGAGGCTGAGGCTCGCTCACAGCCGCCATAGTCCCCTCACCAGCAACTCCAAGCCGAATTCACATGGCTCTTCTGCCACAGCCGCCCCGGAAGGAGATACGACTGGATCAGTGTCACCCTGCTGAAATTCAGTAGTCTCGGGGACGGGTTCAGCAGAGCCCCCGTCGCCCTGGGTCGAGACCTCAACAATGTGAGGTCCCTCAGCCGCCGTCGAGGGGATCCCGGCAGAAATAATCTCGGCACACATGTCACTAATCAAAGTATTCAGGGCCGAATTGACTTCAGAATCAGCGGCCGTTTCCCGAGAGTCCGACTCTTTCGACGCCTACAGAGAAGAGAAAAATTTAGGTCATGGTTCAGGAAAAGAAAGAGATAAAGAAGGAGATGGTCGCAATTCAATTCACCTCCGAAATGGCATCATCACCGTCGTCCCTCTCCTTAATGAGCAACCCACGCGTCTTACCGCAGCCCGCTTCACGGAGAAGGTCACACCACTAATAGAATCACGCCTGCCTCGCTTGCGTGAAGGGCCAGGCGCAACAGGCGGCTGATCCGCACCATCTCACTAGGCACAACAGGCGGCTGATCCGACCCATCTCATCAGGCTCAACAGACGGCTGATCCGCCACCATCTCATTTGGCACAACAGGCGGCTAATCCATCCCAACATCTTCCACAGGAAGGAAAGAGTTATCTGCATCGCACTCGTCATTCTCTTCGTCCGTATTGGTGGACTCTGAGTCAGGCACAGGAACTGTGTTCGCCCTCCTCTTCCTCGTCTTAGACCCCCTGGGCTTCTCCGCTAAGCCAGTACCCACAATGAGCTGGTACTTGGGTCAAAATTAACGAAAGGCTTGCTCGCCGTAACATGGTATAAGGCCGCCATATACAAAATCTCCTCTTGTGCCTCACCATCAGGAACCGAAAAGGTGGTTCGGGTATGAACCGTGTCATAATAATGCCATGCCCTGATACCGTCCAGGACGCTACCTTCAAAGCCCAGGCAAGAGCTGGGACTGTCAAAGAACAGCTGGCTATACCTGAACTGGCGGAGAACCTGCTGGGCAAGTAGGGTTCCAGGTAGACGTTATTGCGGTTACGATATACTAGGTGCGCTGGACGGATATTATAGCTAAAGGAGCATTTTCTTAGATAAGAGGTGAGGAGGCCCGGTACCATCAACATGAACGCCCCTCACTTCTTCAGCAGTAAAACGAGGAACAGGCACAAAAAAGTCGTATCCGTCCACTCTCGCCAGCGCCCTCCGACAGGCTGGCATGGTGCTGCACTCCCAGGACTGATGGTGGAATCGAAAAATGAAAGCTCATCAGCCGTAACGCCGTCTTCTGCTCCAGGCCTCATCAAAGACCGGCAGTGCATTAACAGCCACCCCATCAGGTAATGGTATGGCAGCTCTATGCGCTCAAAATCCATCCGTGTCACGGGCGATGACCTTGGACGAAAATGCACGAAGGCCATGGTGTATGCTGCACACCATGGCCGGAAGAAGGGCCAGTCTGACCCCAAAAACCAGCTTTACGGCAGGGAGGATAAGTGGCGACTGATCCACTCAATGGAACCCGCCCCTCCTGAGACTACGCAGTTCCGTAGCCACACCATCAGAAATCCTGCAAGGAGCGCCTTCTCCGATAGTCGCTGAGTACCATGATAAAAATAACTAAAGGAGTCAGTTTGACTCCCAAATATGTCGCCCGTGGACCTCGATATCTTGGCGATCGACGCCAGGTTTTGTACCTCCTCCGGGGTTTGAGGATCTCGGGAAGAAACCCGGCCTGAGGCGCCTAGTATGAAAAGGTATGAGACCCGGACTTGGTGTGAGGAATGCTCCCTTCCGAGCTACCATCCTTCTGATGGCCGTCTGGTGACAAGTACTGTGGTGACATAACAATTCGATATACGACAACAAAGCCCGGGAACTGCCGATCCAAATTCTCGAGCTCTTCACTCGTAGGGGTATACACTTCAAAGACTTCTTCCCCCAGGGCAGCTTGGAGATAACATACATTTCGTGGAGAGCGAGTCCCAGCTCCCCTCTAAGGCGTGAAGAAGGTTCCGTCTGCCGGTTGTACATCTCTAGGAGAGCCATGAACAATGGATTATTTATGGATAGACCATAACAGGTGCCTCGAATGGCGTGGTAGAGGCCGATCTCACAGAAGAGTCATACTTCTGCAGAATCCATGTGGTCAAGTTGCCCACGCAGGGATAGGGTTTATCCAGTTCAGCAACGCTAACCGGCCGACAGGATAGGACCCCTTTCGAGCAAGCTGGTTCAAGAAGGTATCAGCTTGAGAGAACGTGAAATTGGGACCCGATACGTTTATGAAGGTACCCGGAGCCAGTCCCATCACGTACCGACTGACCGGTTTCCTTCCCGTATATGCTGACCCCAAATTCCGGTTGTAATGGATGTTTCCCACAAACATCCCTGACCTGCTTGGAGTCAAGGAGTCCACCATTTTTCTGTCCAGCGGTAACATGTTGAACCATGACAGAGGAAAATGACGCTCTATCGGAGGGATATGGATCTCCACCCCTTCAAGAGTAAAGTCCCAACTCTCAGATATATCCAGCACTCGGGGTTCTTTACAGACAAAGCATCCCCAAAGAGGAACGTCGGCTTCAGGTATTTGCCCTCCAATTGCCCCGAGTTCATCATGGCGCAGAGAAGGTAAAAGGGCTGGTTCTTGATAGCATTCAGCCTCTCCAAAGGCTCATATAGGAAACTGGTTCATCACATATTGGACTAAGTGGTCGAATCGCACACCTATAGCAGACTGGGTGTGACCCACCAGAAGCCCCCGCTGGAGTGACTGACAGATTCACTGAAGAAAGATAAAGAGAAACAGGATTAAAAGATGGCTAAACAAAACCACTTAGTATTTTAGGCTTATACGACCCAGTCGACATGGGCTTATACGGCTCTGTTTAAGCGCGAGCATATGCGGCTCTGTTTGAACATGAGCTTATGCGGCACTAACTAGCGCAAGCTTATGCGGCTCAGTTTAGCGTGAGCTTATGCGGTTCTACTTAGCAAGGCATTATGCGACCCAGTTCAGATGAGTTCATGCGGTTCTGCGTATCGGAGCCTCATGCGGCCCAGTCAGATGGGCTCATGCAGCTTGGCTCAGCGCAGCTTCATGCGGCACTGTTTCGATGGAGCGTATGCGGTTTTGATTAGCGGAGCCTT